>CAUYLG010058153.1:0-403421 GCA_963573385.1 Cacajao melanocephalus
GGGGAGTTGGGGAGAGATAGCCTGGGGAGAAAAGCCAGATATAGGTGATGGGGAGGAAGGCAGCAAATCACACTGCCATGTGTGTACCTATGCAACAATCTTGCATGTTCTTCACATGTACCCCAAAACCTAAAATGCAATTTAAAAAAAAAGTATGGCTTAGAACCTATCTTAAGTGGAACACTTCTAGTTCCTTTTACATCATGGTAACTGAACTTCTGGGCATCATTGTTTCTTTCTGTCCTCAGAACCAGCAGTCCTAAGGGACATCTGGCTGATAAAGTTTATTTTCCTGTATTTTCTCTTTCTGTAGGTTCATTACCATTGCCTTTACATGGTGTCAAAGAGGAATGATGAAGAGTGAACTTGAGAAGCCACCATGAATAGAAATACTTTTTCCCTCTACATATCCCTAAGAGAGTTGGAATGAAAAATTGGTTCAAGGAAGTGTTTCACAGTGACTGCTCAGTGGGTCCTTTAGTTAAGATATTCATGAACAGCGTTATATCATCACTCACAGCATATTGACCATCTTGAGTGTTTCCTGCATCACGCTTTTGTTAGAAAACAAAGGCTCTTGCTTTCTTTCCTGAGACCCCATGTTCCTACCTCACTCATATCTTAATTGTCTTACATTTTTAGAGGGACTTTTTTCCATTCCCCTACAACATTCCATTGCTGACAGAAAGGCTGACAAGGCAACTGACACAGTGGCTATTACTTTGAGCAGTTTCTAAACAATATTATTTTGCTGCCCTTCTGCTTTCTGTGAAATTACAGGGTGCTTTCTTGTGTGTGCAACAATAGAGCTCAGCTCCCACACCAGGGGTCCGGAACAGATTCCATACCAACCTCCTGAGCTTTAGTATTAATGCAATTATCAGCTCACTCACTCACATTGTCACTATATTGGTTCATCTTCACGCCAGAGAAAGTAGGAATGGCGTTATAAAGCCTGGTATGGATTTATAATGGGTGTGTGTGCATGTATAGATGTATATATATACATGTATACATTATATTAAAACACATGTATAGATATATATGCATACATTATGGACATCTATATATAGATAATCTCTTGCTAATTTGAGCTGCATCTTGAGTAAATAAGAGCAATATTTGTAGAAATACATGGTGACAGATCAGCCATGAATCTGAACTGGGGGGCTGATAAATTCTCATTACCTTCATCTACCTGACAAATAAAATGACCTGCTACACAGCTGCAGAAAATTCAATCAGATACCTGCAAAGAGCAAGCATCCTATGTGAAAAATGGAGAAGTTTGGTAAACATCTTGGACTGGAATTACACAGAATGGAAAATAAAGGAGAAGTTTCCTCTCCTCCTTAAATGAAATCATGCCATATTTAGTTGCTGTCACCGTTTGATGTCAATTCAAACCCTCTAATTTTCTTTCCATTCCCAGTCAACCAAAAAAATAATCCTCAATTTTCCCTGATCCTGTTGTTTCCATTAATTCCCCTCCCAGGGCCCTACCTAATGCACAAGATTAATGTATTTCTGACTAGAGAATAGCAATCTCCAACATGGAGTATATACAGCCAAGATACATGACAATCCATACAGCAGTGTGAGAAACCTATGAAAATTTCATTGACTATTTTCACCTTATTCTTTTTAGGCACCATATTTGAAAATGATTTGTCATTTTAGTACAATTGTATATAATATGATCAAAATCAATAATTATACAGATTTTGTATTATATATTATCTTCAATAAAGAGTAGATATATAATAAAAATGTAGGATATATAGGTTAATATTATAAATATTATGAGTGCATGCTTGGCTTATTACTTTTTCATGGCAGGGATGTACAATTCAAAACATTTGAAGAACAATGTTCTACAGCATTTCTTCTCAAACTTTAATATACACACATACCATCGTTTTTGTAAATGCCTATTGAAGTTTGTAATTTCATATTGAGATTCAATAGTTCTGGGATGGGGTTAGATCATTTATCAGCATTTCTAACAAACTCCCAGACACTAGTGGGGCTGCTGGTCCTTGGATTATGCCTAGACTAGCAAGGGATAAGTAAGATTTAATGGCCTGCTATCAGCAGAGGAAAACTCCAGGAGAGCTACTAAACTGACATCTATTGTAATCTGTGCTCACACTGCTATAAAGGTACTACCCAAGACTGGGTAATTTATAAAAGAAAGAGATTCAATTGACTCAGTTCCACATGGCTGGGAGGCCTCAGGAAACATACGATCATGGCAGAAGGCAAAGGGGAAGCAAAGACCTTCTTCACATGGTAGTAGAAGAGAGAAGAGTGAGTGAAGGAGAAACTTGCCAAACACATAAAGCCATCAGCTCTTGTGAGAACTCACTCACTATCATGAGAACAGCATGGGGAAACCACCCCAATGATCCAGTCACCTCCCACCAGGTTCCTCCCTCAACACCTGGGGATTACACAATCCAAGGTGAGACTTAGGTGGGTACATGAAGCCTAACCATATTATCTGCCAATAGCCAACATTCCCAGCAGATGGAGAAATGAATGTCTTGGTCCTAAAGGGTAAGGACCTGAGCAGCACACTGCAATATTTATCTTAACTAATCCCTGTAACCCTTGAATACATTTTGTAAAATAAGCTTCTTTAGGATTCTGATGGACCTCCTTTCCTGAGGAAACAAAGTTTACTAGGATGAACTAGAGTTCCCATTACTGCTGGTCTTACAACTACAACTGATGCTTATCAAAATTGAGCCAAGTTGCACCAAGAAGTATCCAAGTGAGTGACCTAGGTACAAAACATATTCTCTGCCTGAATTATGTAACAGCACTCCTCCCTGTTTCTGATGAATAGAGTCAATTACCCCATCTTTCCATGACAGCTGGTTTGATGGAACAATAATGCTGAAGTGATGGGGTGGGAGCTATAGCTTAGAGTTTCATGGGTTTCATGTTTTCTCAACTGTTAGAAGTCTTACAAATGTATTAATGTGCATAAGCACAGGAATCACATAAAATATGAAATATAGGCTGGGAGTAGTGGCTCACGCCTGTAATCCTAGCACTTTGGGAGGCCAAAGCTGCTGGATCACTTGAGGCCAGGAGTTCGAGACTAGCCTGGCCGACATGGTGAAACCCCATCTCTACTAAGAATACAAAAATTAGCCTGGCATGGTGGTGCACACTTGTAATCCTAGCTACTTGGGAGTGAGGAAAGAGAATGGAGAATTTCCTGAACCCAGGAGGTGGAGGTTGCAGTGAGCTGTTATCATGCCAGTGCACTCCAGCCTGGGCGACATGCAAGATTCTGTCAAAACAAACAAACAAACAAACAAAGAACGAACGAACAAGTGAGGCTGGATCATTGAAACTTATATATCCTGTTTATAGAGGAGAGGAAAATGGGGATATGTGTGGGCAATTGTGAGGGTTAGTAAATGAATGTAAGGGGAAATTAAGTGGTCTTGGAGATGGATGAGCTTGTAAATGATTCTCTTTGGAATTTGAATGAGCCTGAGAATTAGACAATATCTTGTGACAGAGTCCATCCAAACGTGGTTACATTCCTCAGTCTTCTTTCTTGCCATAATGAAATTTCAAGGAGAGAATGAAAGGCAATTTCATTCCTTCTGGTGGAGATTCAGGTAAGAGAATTTCAGAGTTCTACCCTGTATCTGAGGGGAGACACAGGAGAAGGTCAGCAAGTTCTTGGCTCTGAGGATGTTTCCAAGGCCTTTGAATTTTCTTTAATTCCAAAGTGCTCAGTATGCCAAAGTACTGTACTTTTGGAGCTATTATTCTCCGTGACCCAACGGATTTAACTGTTCTCTACTTTTAGAAGTGAATTACAATCAGCTGGGTACAGTGGTTCATGCCTGTAATCTCAACATTTTGGAGGGCTGAGGTGGGGGGATCACCCAAAGTCAGGAGATCGAGACCAGCCTGGCCAACATATTGAAACCCCATCTCTACTAAAAATACAAAAAAGAAAAAAATTAGCCAGGCATGGTGACATGTCCCTGTAGTCCCAGCTACTAGGGAGGCTGAGGCAGGATAATCGCTTGAACCCAGAAGGTGGAGGTTGCAGTGAGCCAAGATCACACCACTGCCATCCAGCCTAGGCAACAGAGTGAGACTCTGTCTCAAGAAAAAAAAAATGAATCATAATCAGTTTATTTTCAATGGAGACAGATAACTTTTCAGCTAAAGTTGTCAGATACATTGTCAATACAGGATATATGAGTAGAAAGCAAAACAGCATTAGACCCTTGCAAATAGAAAACCCCAAAACAGAGATCAAGAAAATTAAGAGGATAAAATGTGAAAATGCTAACATTTTGCAAGCCAAAAATAAAATCCTAAGCCTCTCAACCAACTGAACGGAACCACTCTGGGCCAAGAGAAACTTGAAAAGCTTAATTCTCACCCATAATGAGAACTGAGGTCACCAAGCCTCATTATATATACCTTCTCCCTTTTGGAGTTTAGGCAATTTAGAGATCATAAGACTGACAAAGCAGACTCTTTGGCAATAAGATGCCGAATTCGAACCCGAGTCTGGTATAGCAACACATGACAGGAGACCCTGTAAAAAATAAAAATATTTTACCCCCAAATACATTTTTTGGACATATTTTGAAATGGCCCTGCAAAGCCATATTGTGTTGGGGAACTTTTGCATCTGTAGAGAATCTCCATTAATGTAGCTAGGTCTTTCCCAGATCCAAGAGAGATTAACTAAATAACCAGGAGTCTGACCCCTTTTAAGACAGAAAAAATATATTCACCCTCTATTTTGTCTGAAGCCTGCCACCTGGAGGCTTCATCTACATAACAAGAACATGCCTTCCACAATCCCCCTCTGAGGGTTAATATGAGTGTTAACTTGATTGGATTGAAGGATTCAAAATATATTGTTTCTGAGTGTGTCTATGAGGGTAGACTGGGAGATGCAGACCCACCCTCAAGCTGAGTGGGCACCATCTAATCAGCTGCCAGCACAGCTAGTATAATAGCAGGCAGAGGAACACGGAAGGACTAGAATCGCTGAGCCTTCCAGTTTCCATCTTCTTCCCATGCTGTATGCTTCCTGCCCTTGAACATTACACTCCAAGTTCTTCAGCTTTTGGACTCTTGGACTGACCACCAGCGATTTGCCAGGGGCTCTCGGACGTTTGACCGCAGACTAAAGGTTGTACTGTCAGCTTCCCTACTTTTGAGAATTTTGGACTTGGATTGGCTTTCTGGCTCCTCAGCTTGTAGATGGCCTCTTGCGGAATTTCATCTTGTGATCATGTGAGTCAATTCTAATAAACTCCCTCTTATATATTCTTCTACCATATTAGTTCTGTCCCTTTAGAGAACCTTGACTAATACACTTCCTTATCTTAATGCAAGCATTTCTTTCTACTGACTTTAAGTCTTTAGACAAAGCTTAACTCTTTCAACAAATTGCCAGTCAGAAAACTTTGAAACTACCTATGACCTGTAAGTCCCTGCTTTGAGATGTCCCGCCTTTCCAAGACAAATCCACGTACACTTTCCAAGTATTGATTTACGTCTTTGCATGTAACTTCTGTCAACCTAAAATGTATAAAACCAAACTGTAAAGTTACAGCCTTGGGCTCACTTTCTCAGGACCTCCTGAGACTGTTCCTCAGGTCATGGTCCCTCATATTGGCTCAAAATAAACCTCCTTAAATATTTCATAAAGTTTGACTTTCTTGTCAACAACATCATTAACTTTTTCCCAGTTTAATACCTGGATGGTCTTACTTCTCCCAGATTCATCTGTGGATTACCTACGTGTATGCACTGATAGCCCTGGGCTGGGTAGTGCGCGTTTATCAGTGAGCAAGAGTACTGTGCAACACTAGGAGAAGTGGCCAAGAGATACTGATACAGTGTTATACAATCTAACATGTACAATCTAGTGTTACAGATTGGACCTTGGTTAGGAAAAACAGGAACAAGTGCAAATGTGTAGCATAAGGTAAAGGCATTAGAATATATGGTACTTAGTAACACTGCCTGTAATCCAGTTCTCTTGCCCATTCTGGCCTCTCAGTGGCTATCAGTGAATCTTCATTAAAACATTCACTAATTATGCTGTGCCCCATTCCTAAGAATTTCTACAAAACTAAAACCTTTTCTGTTTTACCTTTCTACAACTTTTTACTATACATTCGCATATTACCTTTTAACAATTCCATGTAGTAGACATTATATTTGTTTTCTAAGACATACAGAGTAAGGAGTTATATACACAGAAGTAACATTCCATGTTTTTTAACCCACAGCCTGACCCTGTTTACATGGTATAGCCTCACTGAGTCTTAGTTTTTTCACCCACAGTGTGGCAAAGAAAGAGGATTCAAATAATGATAATAAAGATGTCACAATTAAGTCTGTCCTATAATTTGTACTTCATAATTTGCTATTATTTACTATTTTAATATTATTAGTTTATCTAATATGTTATTTAATATAATTTGTACTTATTAACTATTTAATACCTTTTTAGCTTTAAAGTATTTTTATATACCAGGAGGTCAAATATACAAAATTGTTAAAATTGTGTGTCAACTGAGAATAGATGAATTCAGCATAATTATGTGAATTAAATGCATAAGTCTTTCTAAGCACATTTTATTACAATTATTTTGAATGTTCATACATGTTATTTTCACCTCTTTCTTTACTTGTTTTTATATTTCAATACGCTGAAGTTTTCAGAGAGCTGAATATCAGATAAGTGAGTCCTCTCCCTGCCTTATTCTCAGCACCATGACTGTGTAAAAGACATTTAACATTTCATGTTTCAGTTTCTTTATCCACAAACCAGAGGCCATCATCCTGACCTGCATCATCAAAAAGCAATTTCTATTAGCAAATTAATGACTGTTGAGGCAGCTATCAATGCTGAGCATCATTCATATTAGATTGGGCTTCAATTGCCAAACAGAAAGTGAACCATTTGAGGAAGCCCCTTTGGGAACAAGAGTTTAAGTATTTTTTCTCTTTCTGGCTGCGAAGGAAAAGTACTGGTCAAAGAGAAGAGGGAAAGGCAAGGGGGAGGAGAAGGGCAGAGAAGAGAGGAGATAAAACAGTTCAAGGTTGTATTTCCCTGACTTCTTTCCTGCAATGTCGGCCTTACCCTTTATGACAAGGTCTGGGGAAGATGTAGTTTATGATGTGCTTCAAGTGTGATAAAGAAGCTGAGAGGTGAGCCCAGGAAGGGTTAGGTGTCCTTGAGGACTGGATGGGCTTCAGTACTCTGTGAGGATGGATGTTATTAAATTGAATTATTATTATTAGCACTTAGACAACGTGAAGAGGGAAAGGAGGAGAAAGGAAAGAGAGCTAAATTAAAACCACATATGGGTCACGTTGTGGGAGAATTCTGAGAGCTGCAGCTGACCTGTAAATATGGCACGGACTACTAAGTGAGAGGCCGGTTATTCAGTAGGCTCTCTCTAATTCTACAAAAAATAGGTTTTCCTGGGAGTTTAATTCTGAAGATACGGAGGCAAGCCTGTGGCTCTTCTATGGTTTCACTGAGAAATGAAAATATAACTCAATAGGAATTATAGAGTCTGCTATTTGAGTAAACTCTGCTCCAGACAAAATGGATTCTCCTCCTCTGGTACCCCTGCATTGGCCCATGTCAATCCACCTTTCAGAGCACCTTCATGCTTTTCTAATCTGAGTCATATTCTCCCTACTGTTCATAGGCCAGTTTTGAAATTGCAGTCATCATTTTTATTGGTGGTAGTTAACATTTATGAAGCACTTACTATGTGCCAGGCACTGTGCTGAGTGCTTGGCATTTATTAGCTAATTTTATCTTCACATGTGCTATATGAAGAAGATTTCATTGAACCGATTTCACTTTGAGGATCTTATTTTAGAAAAGTATATAGTTTGACCTGAGGGGCTCACAACAAGTGTCAGAAATGGGCCTTAATTCTGATTTTTTCTGACTCCATGTCTTGTAATCCTGAATTCTACTGGACTTCTTACAGCATAAGCAGATAACCCTAATTCATACTGACTTGTAAATCCTGCCAGATGCTCTTCATTTCTGTTGATTCTCTAAGGAATACAAATCAAAGAAATGAAATAAATTGGGAGAGATTACTGGAAAATTCCATGTTCCGAGGAAGAAACAGAATTTGGAATAGGGTGGTGCTTTCATGTGCTTCTCCAGTGGTCACCAGAGCAACTGGGTTTTTGGCATTGGTGGATGAGTCCTGTGAAGGAGCAATAAAGGGAAAGCATTTATTTTAAGGGTAGCACGTATTTTAAGTTACTACTCTGAACAGAATTATTATCCTGAGGACTATCTTGTAGCTGATTTTGATAAACACAGAAACAATAATTAAAGTACCAACAGAAGACAACTTTTGTCAAAGAAAGTGGTATATAGTATAGACAAGGAAATGCTGAAAACTAGCCTGTAAAAACTTGAGACAGTTTACTTGTATAACATCATTCAGGTCCCATGGGGCAGGTACTGATGCATACATTTCTAATATTAATTGATCTATTATTAGTTCTTATATATAGCTGTTTAATTCATCAACAGCAATCAGCTACTGAAATATTATCTCTTCATGAAATTCTTGTTTACCTTCCCATTTAAGTTTCACAATGAAAGCATATTATCTTCCCATTTAGGGTTTTCTTTTATTTCATTAACCTCTGTCTCCTCACTTTTATGTTTCTTCTATATCTGTAAAGGTTGGTGTGCGCCATGACTGCTATTCATTTTCTCTGGGTGACCTGTGTCACCTTACCTATTTCTCCTAGCTTTGCTTGCATTTGTGAAAGGGTCTGCAAAATATCATCTTTCTCCTGGCCTGTCTCTAGACATTTCAGACTAGAAAGTATACTGATATTTGAAAGTTCTACACGAGTGTCTAAAAGCCATCTTAAACTCTAATTGGATAAAACAGAAGAAAAGGTAACTCCTAATTTTTCATTGAAAAATTATTCTCCCAATCACCCTTCTCCACCGCTGTAAAAAAAATACCACCATCCACTTTGTTGTACACATCTAGAATGTAAGTGTTATCCTGGTTTCCTTCCTCTAACAAGTATCACCAATTTTTCCTCTATAACATTTCTCAAATTGGTTCACTACTCTAAATCTCCCCTATCACTGTAATTCAAGGATAAATAATCTACCTCCTGGACTCTAACCATAAACATCTACTGGTTTCCTGATTATCTATGTGTCCATATTCAAGTCATCCTCCAAAAGACCAGCAGATAGTCTTCTTAAAACAATAAACCAGATCATGCCACTGATTTGCTCAAACATTCATAAGATTAATTTCCCAATCTCATTTGGAGAAATATTCAAACCTCTGACCCTGGCCCACAAGACTCTATGTGTGCTGACCATCATCTCTAACTACTCTTCCTAATCCATTAGGGCTCAATCACAATCCTCCTTTTTCTTTCCCATGCACAACCCAAGCTCATTTTTGCCTTAGGCCTTTCTCATCCTGTCTTCTCTGCCTGGAATGCTCTTCTGCATGACTTTTACAGAGTTTTCTATGACCTGTTATTTCGTTGCATCTGAAGTGTCCCCTTATAGGCAATCTAATGTAGCGTCCTAGTCACTATGATATCACCCTATTATCTGAATAGTACATTATCTTCACTTGCCCTTTTTGTATTTGTTTGGTCTTTTCTTTTCTGTCTAGAATGCTGATTTATAAAAACAAAGTGTTCATTTTTATATTCCTAGAGATTAGACAATATCTATTACATAGCAGATACTTGGTAGATTTTGTTGAAAGTAAAAAATAATGAACAAAATGGAAACAGAGTGATCCTCTAAACCAATGAACTGAGTGCTTATTGTCCAAATAATGACTTTGAAATTTGACATAAGAATGTAAATGCAATAGTGGAAGTGTTACTGAAATTTAGTGAGGCCAAGTGGATGATTAGAAGATGACTATTAAGATTATGCCTTTAAGTAAAGCACATGAGGAAATGGTATCGTAATCAAAATAACTATTATATGCCTGAACAGATATCTTCAAACTTATCTGAGGTACAGTGTAAACCACTTTGGTGATTGAGTACAAAAGAAAAACAAAAGTGGTATCACTGTGAGGTGATACTATCCAGAAAATCACTAGAAACTATATATGGCTATAGTTTTTTAAATATAGATCTCAAAATTGTACACAAAGAAGTTAAAGTGTAGGGAGTGGGAAGCAGAGGACTTTTCAAATACAGTCTTTGCAATTATTTATGTAACAGATCTGAGTATTATACTGGACCTTTTTTTCTCCAGTATAAAAAAAGAAAATACAAATTTTCTCTTTTATAAAATTCAAATCAAGTCATTCATTTTGTCCTATATGTAACCTAAATAAAACTGAGCTGCCTAAATTGTCCAGTCTCATCACAGCTATTCATTGAAAAAATTAGTCAATTTTAATTTTTACTAAAATTTCTCAAAACGATGCAAAAACATAGCAAAACATAAAAATACTTGAAGCGTTTTTTGCTCAACCTGTGTGTATGCATGAGAGATAGAGACAGAGAGAGAGAAACAGAGAGAGAGAGAGAGAGAGAAGGAAAAAAGGACAGGAGATAAGAGAAACAGAGATAGAAATTTCTGAGAATGTGTGTGTGTGTGTGTGTGTGTGTGTGTGTGTAACACATGGTACTTAGACTCAAAAATCTCTTTGAATTTACTCAACCTCTTCTCTTTTATCCAACCTATTTTAGCTATTCATTGCCCAATTAACATTCATTTTCCTTTGTTTTCTTCTAGCAGTAGCTCTTTCGTGTATACAATGGGAAAAAAATTAAATAGATCTAAGATCTTCTAAGTTATCTTTCTTACTTGTCGATAAAAGCTATCCTCTCTTTCACCACTGTAACCCTACAGTCTAAACATGAACATTCTGTATTACTACCATGCTATCAACATCTTAGTATCATTTCTTCTTTGGCCTCTTACAATTGCCTTTCAATTGGTCTCTTTCATATCTCTCTTTGGACAGTAACTCATGCAATATTTTAACATAAATCTATTCAAGACAGTCCCTTACTTATCTAACTTCTGATTGCTATGAAAGTCTAAGTATCTTCACACAGGCTGAAAAGCCTTGCGTGAGTGACACCTTTCTAATTTTTAACTTCATCTTCTGCCTTGTTCTACAAGTTAAACCTAGCCTATAATTTCATGAGCCTTCCATCAATCCTACAACATTCTATGCTTTCTCCTGATTCTGCACTTTCTCATATCTATTCTTTTTCTTCCATAATGCTCCCTTCCTCTTCTCTCAGCCAACTCAATTTATCTATCAGCTGGATCAGCTAACATAGCCCTCAGATAAGCTTAAGCCTTCTTATTAAACATGCTCAAAGCATTATCTTTCCCTCAGTCCTCTTACAGTTGTATTAATTTCACAAGTATTTGTCTAATTTATGTTCTCCTTCTTAGACGATAAGTTACACAAGAACAAGGATGTTCTCATTCTAGTACTTGAAGGAATTTGAGACATACACACACATCCCAATTGTTGACTATTTTAATGAATAAATAAATGCAAAATGAATCTACTGAAGGTCTACACTTTCAAAATGGAGAATGTATGGCATTTTGGTGACTCCCTTTTTAAAAATATTTTGGTCTCTACTTTGATGTTTTTTAGTTTCATATTGACCTTTTAGAAGAATTAGAAAACAATAAATTTTTACAATTTGCTATAATAAACTGATAATCTTGTGCAGTAGAGTTGCAGTGATAGGAGTCTTGGGGAAACATGGCCATGTCATCCTGGAATTGATAACTTTGAAGAAGGAATCTGGGCCCTTATATAGTTAACTTAGTACCCCTGATTTGTCTGCGAGGACACCAATAGGCATATAATATGAGTGTCATGGCTTACCATATAGACTGTGCCTGGCTTCGTCAGAATTCAGACTGGGCTTCTCATTGGTTATCAGTACTATTCTGAGAAACCTTCCTAGAGGCAGCAATAATAAGAAAAAATATTGTTATTTTCTACAGTTCCATATGGATTATATACTATCTGCAACAGCTATTTTATGAGGTAATTTGTGCTTAGATGTTGGTACTTGATATGTGTGCTCATTTCCCGGATGGAAGAAAACACTAGCCTATTGCACATATGTTTACTTCCCCCTCTGCATTGTCAACTCTCTCCTACTGGAATAAAGTGATCATAATGGGAATTCTCCAAAGAATCCATATTCTATAGGACATAAACCAAAGACAGAAAGAGGGACATGTAAACAAAGAGATAACTGAAAAGGCCCCTTGTGTCTTTAAGAACTTCATTGAGAAAGATAAAAAGCAGAAGGTGGTGAAGAGCAAGAAGAAATACTAGATTCAGGAAAATGGTGATTTTCACTCTGTACAGAACTGGAAGAAGAACATGGTTCATGGTAGATAAGGTACTGTTAAAAATGACAGCAAAGGCAGAGTGATTCATTCATCTCTTATTTTTCTCTCATTTTATCTATCAAGGAGAATGATCTCCAAACTGTAAAGCATAAAACAAAATGCATAAAGAGCAGATCATGAAGGAAGATAGATGCCAAGATCTTCAAATGGCGTTTGACCGCTTTAAATAAGCTTAATCCTTGGAGTATTCAATAGATTCATGCTATGTCTTTTCCATCAACTATTTCAGAAACCTGCTAATTCTACTTCAGTATATAATATCATTTCTGCAATTCTAACCTGGGATGGTGGCCCAAGTACTGCCTAGTGGAGCTTTTTCATCAACAAAAACTAAACATTAACAGAGAATGAATCTCTGATACAGTGAGTAGTCATGACTAGTCCTTGACTGCTGTTCTTGGTAATTTGAATCTTATACCATTTCTGTGCTCCACCAACTGGTGGGAAACTCCTCTACTTCAATCTGGAAAATGTCCTTTGTATGTTTAAATTGTGACTGGAGACTATCCTTCTAGGAGGCTGTATTTTTCTTGCTCTGTTAAATGACTGCAATTGATCTACCCTCCTCAACCATTTAGCATGTGCCCTGCCATGGCCTTTCTCTGTTTGTAATGATGAAGCTTCTTTGCTTCAATAGCCAATCCATATATAGAACGTAGACTGCACTCATTTAAATGCCACATCCTAGGTCTAAGCACTATCATTTTTGTTACTAGCTTCCAGTGGTACAAACAGGAATATTATTTTTTCCTAAGGGTTTCTCAAGATGCAGGTGATCCTTCCCTATTGTGGCAACAAAATTTGGGTCTCTACTTTGATGTTTTTCAGTTTCTGATATGGTTTGGCTGCCTCCCGGGTGGGGTGGGTTTCCCCATACTGTTCTTGGGTAGCCAGTAGTCTCGCGAAATCTGATATTTTTATAAGGGGTTTCCCCTTTCACTTGGCTCTCATTCTCTCTTGCTGACAGCGTGACTTTCGCCTGCCATGATTGTGAGGCCTCCCCAGCCACGTGGAACTGTAAGTCTATTAAACCTCTTCTTCTTTATAAATTACCAAGTCTTGAGTATGTTTTATTAGCAGCGTGAGAATGCAGTGATTCAGTTTTATATTCACTTAGACACTTTGTAAGAGCAACCATTTTGAATGCTCTTCTTTAGCTGATGCCTCTCTGTCTCTCCCTCCCTTTCTTCCTTCCTTCCTCCTGTCTTTTAAAAACCGTTCTTGAAAAACAAGATTGTTCCTCTGTGACTCCATTCTGAAACCTCAGTTCTCTCATGCTTAGCCTGGTCACCTCTCTGTACAAGTCCAACCTATCTGGAAGCCAGAAGGGCATTTGTCTGCATAAGTTCCTTGCGCAAACAGTGAAAGGACTTTCTTTTTCTTCACCGAAGCATTGCTCACGCTAGTTTGTAATAGATTATGGAAATAATATTTATTTATAAAAACAATCTTAGAGCTATAAAAGATAAAGAACTACTATCCTATATTTTAGAAAAGAAGAAATAATTATTGCAGTTGTTTTATAACAGACTTCAGATTGAAATTTTAGTTTTTTTATTTCCGATCTGATATATTTTTCTACTACATCACACTGTTTTCCTGATGTACTTAAGCACTATCTTTTTTAAAAAAATACAAATGTTCTTGGGGATGTATAACAGTATATTGTGTATTTAAAAATGGAGTCCAATGTTCAATTTAGAAACATTAACCATGCTTTTATAATGCAGGGTTTGGAAGGGCCTTTGGCATGCTTATACAAATTATGAATCTTCAAGAGTTGGATATGTAGTATGCAGTGCTTCCCAAACTCAGGGAGGGGCACAGAATACCCCTCCCTTTTTAAATTCATGTATCATTTTATTTCATTATATTTCATCTTCTTGTAGATCTCTTTGGGAAATGGTACCTGAATTATTTTCATGACATTAAGATTGTTCCATGAACTTATTCACACCTTCCAATAAAACAGGTGTCTGTGACAGGTATAAGAAAGTAAAGTTAGGAAGAAGAATTATGCAACTTAGCATTCTTCTTGGAGAGATAAGCATAAGAGAAAGTTGGGCAAGCCCAACTCAAGAGAGGGAAGAAAGGCTTTTGAAGAAAAACGTGACCTACATCATATGACTGCTTAGAATACTTTCTGGGTTGTTGGTGTAAATCACTTCAAGATTCTGTTTCAAACATCATTGTAAGCCAAGCAGATAGAAATTTGCTTAAGTTACATCACTGCTTATGAATTATCTGTGGTTGTAGTGAGTTTTATTTATTTTATTTTTTTGATGTGGAGTCTCTCTCTGTTGCCCAGGCTGGAGTGCAGTGGTGTGATCTCAGCTCACTGCAACCTCCACCTCCCTGGTTCAAGCTATTCTCTTGCCTCAGCCACCACCGTAGCTGGGACTACAGGCGCACACTACCATGCCCTGCTAATTTTTGTAATTTTAGTAGAGATAGGGTTTCACTACATTGGCCAGGCTGGTCTCGAACTCCTGACCTCGTGATCCACCTGCCTCAGTCTCCCAAAGTGCTGGGTGTAGAAAGTTTTTTTCAAAGTCCTTTCAGGCCTCATATTCCAGTGTCTTTGTAAGTCAAGAAAAGACACCTTCAAAAACTGAAATTTGGATTTGGGAATCCCGTAAGGCAATGCTTGTCTCTCCTTTTTCACCTTAAAATGAAGTCTGCCAGGAGATACATAGTCAACATGCAAATATCTTCCTATGAGTTTGTATTAATCCAAATAATTCAGCCATAATTATTATTTAACAATCAACAAATTGAATCTATCAATATATCTTATTAAATTGATGTCATTATAGTTTTCCTATGCTCTTTCTTCTTTTGGGTTAATTTTCTTCTTGCTGAAATATACAACTTAAAATTTATTTTAGAAGTGATTTCTGCATGGTAAAATCTCTTAAATTAATCTGTCTGAAAATTTATATTTCAGTGTTTGTTATACTGTAGATTTATTGTGTGGTGGTTATAATGAGTGATTTTCACTAAATACTTTGAAATGTTTCTTTTCTGGCAATTCTTGTTGCTACTGAAGTGTCTGCTTGCAGGTAAACTGTCATTCCTCTTTGACTATCATGTCTTCCTCTAGGAGCTCTAAAGATTTTTTACTCAGTGTGGATGTATTAAAATTTAATTACAATATAAAAGTCTTGTCAGGACTCAGAACAAAATTTTAATTTGAGAATTATTATTATGGTTTTTTTAAAAAATTCTGGAAAAATTTTAGCCCTTGTCACTACTAAATAGCCCTTCTTTCATTTCCTACACTCTCATATTCTGAAATTCCAAATGAAGGTAAGCCAATGCCCCAGTTCTGTTTTCTGTGTCTTTTGATTGCTTTTTCTGAGTGAATTTCTCAGTTTATCTTTCTATTAGTTCCCTTTTTGACTTTGTTCAGTTTACAGTTTACCCCAACTATATTTTATTTCAGTTTCTTTTATTTCCAAGATTTATAAGTAGTTTTTTTTAAAAAAATCTACCAATTCTTTATTTCTGGTTTAATTTGTTTTATAGTATTTTGTATTTGTGTTTCAATGGATATAATGTCTCATTTTCTCTTTGAGTATCATAATCATATTTGTTTATAAGTCTTTGTCATACAGTTCAATAAAAATCATTTCACATGTAATTTATTCTTTTGATTTTGTATTTTGCTGACTGTTTTAGCATTAGATTTACCTTATGTTTCTGTGGTTTTGTTATAGGTTTACTTTAGTTCTTTCTCTTCTCCGCAAACTTTTTTTCTTTCTCTTTGCCTCCCATTTCAGTAATCTTCCCCAATATAGAGTTTCTGTTGCTGCTTCTAATCAGATCTTGAGCTCCAGCTAAATATTAAGTCTTGATACGGCCTTCTAGATACCCTGTCTCATGGAGAAGTCAGAACTATTACCTACGCACATATACACAGCTAGAAGATATATTCATTTCCTGGCCATGAAGGATTGTGATATCCACTGGAGCAGTGACTTTTTTTTTGAGACAGAGTCTCGCTCTGTCATCCAGTGGCACAATCTAGGCTCAAGAACAGTGACTTTCTTTAAGCTACAAACTTAGAAATTTTTAACACAACTTATTTCAGCCTCCTTTTTTTTCCATGAGTAAAGCAGCTCCACCCAACATGCTACCTTTGGGCTCAGGCCTCCCGTCTCACAGGGAAACTTTTTCTTTTCCTTCACCCATGAAGCCTGACAATTCCTGCATATACGCTCATAACTCAGAATTTTAGCCCGAATTTTAACTTATTTTCTTTTGTCAACTGCTGGTTCACAGAGATATTTATGTTGTTTTTAATTCAGCTTTTTAATATTTTATTACTTCTTCCATATGTTTGGGGCAGAGGAGGTTTTTTTTTTTTTCAAAAATAGAATTATGCTATCATTGCTATTCAAAGACTCTAATTTTCAATTATTACTTTTTACTATGCCTCACACTTACGTGTGAATGGAAACCTAAGGTTTATAAGACACATGAGAGGACCTCAAATGAAATAGTATTTCCTTCATGGAGACAGATAATGTAGGAAACAAATGAAAATTAAATATCCCTCTCATAATTATATTAATGTATACTCAAAAACAAAATTCAGAGTAAAGACAAGAAGTATGCTATTAAAATATATTTAAAGAACAGGGAAAAGGAAACAAAAACATTTAAAGAACAAGAAAAATTTTCTGAAAATGTCAGATTTTTCCATAAAGTATAATACACAATTTGAACTATAAGACAAAAAATTTATGTAACCAATTCAGTGTCTAAAGAGTCAATAGAGTCCAGAATAAATATAAGAAATAGCTATGTAAAGGAAATAGTAGTAATATATAAATAGTAATTATTTATACATATTATTTCTATAGAAAGGAAAGACAGAAGACTTTATTAATATATAAATCATATATAATCATTAATGATGTAATATCTATTAATATCTATTATATATATTACATACATGTATATTAATAGACATGGAACTCTACATTGAAAGAAGAATGTTCTAGTGTTAAGCATAAGATAAAAAATACCCACCTGAAGGCAAATTATTATATTTCAGAATAAGGAAAATTGATAGAATTATAAGTCAAAAACAGAGTAATAATTTGTATGGCTTCTATTTTCAAAACAAGAATGAATGCCAGAAATTAATGCCTTCAAAAATTTCAGTAAACATTTATTTTCAACCTAAAATTCAGTAGTTAGCCAAACTATCAATTGAATATGAGAACAAAATAAGGATAAGCAAAGCACAGAAAATTTCTCTAGTAGTAACCCTTTTGTGAGAAGCAACAAGAGGATGTACTCCAGAACTATGCAGTTAGTTAACCAGGAATGACTACAACATCATAGGCAGAAAAGAAAGTCATCATGCCAGGAGAGTATTACAGAGAATTCCTTGGGTTATAATGAAAATACATTCTTAGAGAGAGGGCTCTAACTTCAGATGATAGTAAGAGGATGGAGAGATCTGGTGATGAAGTCCCCAGAGGGTAAAGAGAGATACCAGAGTGGTTGAGAGCATTTAGTAAGAGTATACATTTTGTGTTTGCTGGAGACAGCAAGAGAGAAAAGGAAAGACAAATAGAACGCTGATGGAAAAGAAAGCTGCTATAAAGAAGAGAAATGTAGTGACAATATATAGCATTATTTGATCCTGTAGTAAATAATAATTACATGATTATTATAATATTGATAAAGACTACTATTTTAACTAATACAGTGGCTTACTATTTTGGATACATGTGGAAGATGAGATGCAGTTGGTATATGTGAATAATGTCTAAAGTCAATACCAGATGTAGCACTATCTGCATAATGTTCAGAAACACTGAGGTAATAACCAGAAGACACAGTAAAAGGGTTGTAGAGGAGGAATGTTGAAGCAAGTAACTGCCACATGTACTATTTGGCTTCTGAAACTATGTGCATGCACTGTCCATATAGATATAAAATCTCAGTGCTTCTTTCTTCTGAATAGCATTCCATGTTAAGAGTTCACCTATTATCCCTTAGAATCAACCACAAACATGAACAATGATGAGTAACCGTTTTTCCAATTCTCCCAAGAATGGTACATGAATAGCACATTTTAGATGCAAGGGACAGAGGTTAATTCATTATGTTTCATAGATGTGTTAGATCATAAGGACTTGATTCTCTTGGTGAACAGGTGGAAAAAGCTTACCCTTGGGCTCTGTTAACAATTTATTGTTTTGATCATCTTTGCAGAACCATCTCATTCCATTGTATCCATAGTGCCTCTATCATTCAACTTACACTTTCTAATTCTCTATGCCTAAGCCCTTTATTTTCTTTAGTTTCTTTGGTAGCAAGACTTTATCCTACTTATCACTGTATTCCCAGTGCCAATATGTTGTTTAATATTTAATATATTGTCAATAGATCTTGATTTAACTGTGATAACTAAGTCATGGATAGGTATCTTAGAGGAATGAACTGTCTCCAGTGACATGATGGAAAATTTAAAAAGCCAAGAGTCATAGCTTTAGCTTACCCACTCACCAGCTGTCTGCTCTTGGAAACTTTGCTTAATCTCTGAGACCTGTTTCTTTACACACTCAGTGGTGATAATAATGTATCAGCTAAACATCTCATGGGACTGTTGTTAATATCTGAAAGGAAGATGAAGGTGGTAATATTGAGTAATGATCTATATGGATGAAAGGGGTTTGCATATACAGTATTAATGATTACTTATTCAACACCTGGGAGCTGAGTGCTAAGAACATCTTACAAGTCATATGTCCTCTGCCCAGCAGGGCTGGTCCTCCAAACCCACTGAAATGTTCACGTTTGCAAAGTTGATGGTTGACATTAACCAGAGCTCCCAGCATGGAAACCCCAATAAAGTGAGGGGATGTGGGATAAAGAAAGTATTGGAATAAGTTTAAATGATGTCACCATGTACAGAAACTTACACAAGGGTTTTTTGTCCCTGGCCTCTCTGCATGTGCTGAATATACAGCAGTCTTCAGAGTTTATTGACAAGATATCAGAAAAAGGTAAGCTGTAGACAGATGTAATAAAAGTTGCACAGCCCTGTGCAGAAATAGCTCCCACTGCAGACCAGAATAATGAATAATATCTCTATGTGTGTACGTCCATATGTGTGTCCTGTAAACAAATTTTGCCCGAAATAATTCTCAAAAATCTGTTCATCTACTGACTTTTCCTCCTCACCACCGGGAAATGAGAATTGAAAATATTTAAATACTGGCAGAGGGATGGGAGCTGGGCGGCAAACCAATATTCTCCCTTAAAGTCCGAGATTTAAAGATCCATTTATCAAAACCTTTGGTGTGTGCCCAAGTCTTCCTGAATTAATGCGTGCATGCATATGAAAATCAACGTTTCCTGCCCATATAAACACTGCAGCTCCGAATCAATCTCTCAAAGCCGAAGAGGGTTAAATATTTAAACAAGCTATGTATTGAAATACATTTTTAATGCCGTGAAGTCATTCTGATGAAAGATTACTCAGGAGCCTTCATTACTGAGTGTAGAGAGTAATGTGGTATTATCGGAACAGATGGCCCAGCTGTCTGTGGGCTCTGGCCCCCCTCAGGGTAGATTCAAATGCTACTCCTAGAGTCAGCTGTTGGTAGCCAGTGGCCTGAATGGATGGCTGCCTACACATCACACATCCCTACATACTGGCCATGCTGTCTGCTGTCTCAGGGAACACTTTCTTAAGGAGTCAAACGCTGCTTTTTTATTTGATTTGATTTCCTTCTAAGCTCTCCATGTTTCTGCCTCTTGTTTCAAACAGAAGCTGTTGTTCAGGTATCCAGAGTGGATAAGCTGACCATTCTGCTGTTTGTTGTCTGATTGGAAAGCACTGCTGAGTTGCTCTCAAAAGCATAGGTGGAATATGATTTAAGAATACTCCATTTTTTTAACCTGCTTCTGATGAGTACAAAGTTATTATAGTACATAGAAAGGCCACTCACTGTGCTAAGATCCAAATGTCCTGAGCTGTAGTTCTTTCTTGTTTGCTACCTGTGGGCTTGGGGAAACTTGTATAATTGCTCTAAACGCAGTTGTTTTCACCTATGATCTTTGACATTCCTTTCTTTAGTAGCCTTCTGTGACCACATTTTAAGTCATGTGACTATAGAAGAGAATTATGGAGAGAATATTAGTGATGGAGAGAAGACTGGACTCAGAGTTACGCAGAGGGATATAGTACATGGATAGGGTTTCCAAATATCTTTTCGAACTCATTTGCGTTGCTCAGTCTCCTAAGATGAAAATTCCTGTTCCATCTACCTCTATTACATGTGCTGTCCCACGTAAATCAGATCACTTAAATGATCCCTTTCATTCTTGCTTTCTAAGAGCCATGTGGTAGTAGGGACTCTATCATGAAAAACAACCTTTTGAGATCAAATTTGTTTGAGTAACTTCAGGTCAAAACTAGAAGCCCATGAAGTACATTGAAACTTAAATGGTGGGTGTACACTAGGAGTTTGCATTTTCATGATGAACAAAATGTAAAGGTGAATGTGAGGATTAGCCAAAATGCTACATTCTGTTAAATATTGACTTAGTTAATAGTTTTGGAGATTTTTTAATTGTATATTGGTGCTGTTCTTAGTGATAGATATCCAGTAAATAATAGCACTCTTTTCCCAGGAGGGATGGTAAAGATCACACATTCTTCAAATTTTCTGTGGAAAAGCATGAACATAAAAATTGGAGAGGATTAAAAAGAAATCCTTGGCATCTTTCACATGCAGCCTCCTTGTTACGACCCACTAATTCGACAAGGATCAAATTGTCAACTGTAAGAGGAATTGGAGCCAGACCTTTTGAGTCGCAAACTGATAGCTGCCATTTTCATTAGGTAAAGCCTGTCATTCCCTCTGCTTGCTTATTAGCTGTGGAAGCTGATGGCTATATATGTACAGCAGGGGCAGGCAGGTGCCAAGCCCTGCAGCCCTGCGCTAGTTGGGCATGTTCAGGGTCCCCAGTTTCATTATTTCTTCTTTCCACGGACTAACTGGTTTCTATATTCTGCTTATTAATTTTACTCCTACCCATGGGGCATGACAGCTATACCATGAACATCCAACATGATGTCTCTGCTGTCGATATCAGCAATTCATCCTGCTTCCCTGTAACTCAGATGATTGAACCAATTGCTTTCTGGTCCAGTTGTGATTCTCCTGAAAATTTTACAATCAGGGACCATGTGTGGATTTGGTCACTAGTGGTCAAGCCATGGAGCTAACACATAAACCCTATGAATATCGCACACAATTTCCTGCTTTCCCCTCCCCTGCCATCTTCTCAGTTTCCTTCCATCTAGAATATCTGTATGCCACTCCTTTAAGAATTTTAAATAATCTCGCCACCATGGAAGCTTCATGGCTTCCATAAAGTGTTTCTCAGTCAATACCCTACAGAGCTCTTTTACTCATTTATATTGCAATACCACACTCATTGAAACATTCCTTCACCACATAACACACAGTATTACAGTGTCAGCTAGGTGTTGGGGATGCACTAGTGAATTATCCATGGTCCTTATCTTTTAACAACTGACTAAACGAATATCACTTTGAGAAAATGCTTAATTTCTCTCATTTATCATGGGAATAATACCTTTTCCACAAATTGGTTTAAGGATAAAAATGTGTGTGAAATTACTTTGTAAATTATAAAGTGCTACATAAACATAAGGTATTGTTTTTATTATGCCTACTTCCAATCGTATTAGCTCTCAATCATTTGTCTTCGTGCATAAAAATAAAAATATTTTTTGTTGGTTTTAGCAGAGTGATTTGCACATAAAGATTGACGTGATTGATTCATTTTTTGCTTTTAGATTTATGATCCAAGGTCTAATAATATTTCAAAATCTTGGCAGTCCATGACTGAGGTTTTGAGTTTCCTTTCTCCTCAGTCCTTGCAAGTTCAAATGGAGTTGGTTTCCATCGATATAAGACTGCGGTCATTCAAACATGGAAGCTCAGAGAAGCTGGGGTGAGAGGCTGCATTCTCCATATAAACTCATTATGTTTTTTTCATAACTTTTCAGTTTAGCAAAGGCACCTTGGCCAGCTGTTCTTCACCAAGTTTTTATTTGATTTAACTGATTTTACAGTTTACTCTGGTGTTAGAACTTTTAGGCAAAATGTCTTCACACACAAATAAGAAGGCAGAATAAGAAGAATGAGCGGTATATTTTGAAAGTATCGGTTTTTTATTTTTATAAAGTATATTCAAATATATTATTCTAGATCATCTTTTGAGCATGCCCACAAATCAAAACAACTTTAAAAACTCATTTTATAAATGAGAAATTCAATGACTTGGCTCCAAAATTGTATTGTCTGTATTTTTTTCTTCCTTGCAGCAACAATGACTAAGAATCTAACTTATTTGAGAAGGCAGTTATAAAGTCAGGTTTGGGTATAATCCATCCAAATTACACTACTCTGGAGCAGAGGGCTGATCTGAGTACTGATATGTATTTGTGAGGAACGAAAGTAGTAAATGTGGCTTTCTTCCCCACAAGCTACAGAGGGCCCTGCCATTACACTGTAGGTAGAATCAAGAGTTGAGTGTGTCTTCAAGGCAGCAGTTAGAGGAGAAAGTCTGAATCAGTTTCTAGTAGAAGGAACCACATCACGTAATTTTGGAAAATATTTATTGTAAGCTATGAGAAGAATGACTAAGAATGAAAAATGAAAAAATTGCCAGTTACACTCTGATATCATGCTTGTTTTCATTTTGATCAATTGAATGAGTTCTTTTAGACCTATTTAAATTTTTGCGAACAACTCTGTTGTGTACATAGAAAAGAAAGCATAAATATCGTTAGTGTTGGAGTTCTCAGTGCTGTGTACATTCTGACTAACTTTTCTCAACTACTTTTCTACTTGGACATCAATGCTCATGAATTTGCAAACAATATTATCTTCTGTGCCATGAAGAGAATTGATGAGCCAGCATTCCTTAAAAGGGTATTATTGCCTTTGCAATAATAGAATTTACTATTAGCTTTGAACCTACTGTAACTCATTCTGCAAGTTATGATAGGTGTGTTCATTCAATGGCAACATTGTTATGACAGTCACCTGACTGACAGCAATTAAAATTATTTTGTGAACTCAGTGATGTAAAATGTGGTGGGACAAATGCATTTTAAAGTCTGTAAAATATGGAAATAGAATATTTATATGTAGGGATTAGAAAGTGTCATAGTACCAGGGACCCAGGAAATTTGATAGGCAAGTAGAGCTAATTCTTGTGTTAGGTACAGGACTAGAGATGACTTTTCTGCGCTCTCTGGGACTGATGTATTACTATTTGCTGGTGGGGTATGGGGAATCCAGCTGGGGAAGACATTGCATTTAATAATCCAGGACTAGGACTGATCCTTTTTTCAGGTACTGGACCCTCATATTCCAAACCGATTGCTCACAAAAAATAGATATTATACTATTTAGAGGTGGCATCCTGAGTACCAATTTGAGCAGAGGATCTTCAAAGTTTTCTGATGCTTGACAACCCAAACGTTGGTTTTCCATGATTTTTTCCCCTGCATTGAGGAGTCTCTATTGGTCAACATTCATGAGTTTTCAATTGACAATAAAGCATCAGAGAAGAGGTGTGTGGGGAGAGGGAGAAAAAGTGATCATGGGAAAGGCAAGCTACAGGGAATATAAGATATTAAAGGTCAGGGAGGTAAGAAAAAGTATGAGGGAAAGAAGTGTAATAAGCCAGAGAGGAGTGGAACAAAGGAGAAAGGAAGGAATACATTAGAAAGAAAAGCAAATGGAAAGAATGTGGGAAACACAGATTACAGGAGTTCCTAGTATAATTAAGGGAAGTTATTGATACTGGTTGTTTAACAGCAAGGTCTCTTCTTACAAATAACTTTTACAAGAAGATGACAATTAAAACAAGAATCTAAGAATTTGGGTCAGTTATCACTTGTTTTAATAACTCACTTTTATTTTTTTGTTCATAGTCCTTTTGTCTTTGCTTAGCTTTTTGAAGACTCATTCTTCACCTTCCAAGATGACAGTCTAGTGTCGTAAATTGTTTCACATGCTTTCTCCAGCCTGTCTAGATATAAAACTCTGAGACCAAGCACCACATACTCCCTGTACCCTCCAAAGGTCCTAGACTAGAGCTGTGCCAATCTACAGCACTTAGTAAACCAGGCAGGATATTGGCTCTTTGCTTGAGCATTCATTTACCCTCTGGTAGAGTTAATGAGTGATCCCAGCACCTTTTCAAAGAGGTGTCTGCATAGATGCACAGCTTTTCTTTTTTCTTTTTTTGAAAGGAATGAAGGGATTTATTGAAAACAAAAGTACATGCCACAGTGTGGTAGTGCACCTGAGCATAGGGTCTCAAAGTCTCTGTTACAGAGTTTTTATGAGTTTAAATACCTTCTACTGGGGGTATGCCCTTTGTAAATGAAAAGGATGAAGTAAAGCTACATAGTCATTTACTCAGTGTATGCCCTATGGAGAGGATATTCCTGTTATAGCTGAAGTGGGAATCAGCCTTATATTCCCTACCTCCAGACCCAGTTTTCCTGCCTCATCTCCCCTCTGAGAGATGTGATCCCCATAAATCTTTATGGTAGACAGAGGGACTGATGGTCTTTTTTTCTGTAACTGCTTCATACTGACTTGGGTCATAGTCTATTCCTATGGGGGATAATGGAACTCTCGCCCTGCTCTGTCTAGTGGAGGCAGAGTAGCTCCTTGAGGGCCAGGGGCGGTGTCTCCACCTGGAACTGGCTGGAGCCTATGTTGCATGATCACTTGAAGCTTGGTGGTCTCTAGGTAAGAGGAAATTAATCTGGTTAAAAGATTTAAGGGGAACTTCAGGGGGTGGATATCTGTGCTGTTAGAAATGTTTGTTATAGAGATTTGCAGAAGAAAAACAAAACAAAACTTGGTTTGTTCTAGAATCCATGTGTTTCCTTAAAGTCTTATTACATTTTGGTTTGATTTGTTGGGGCCTAGAGCACGAAATTAGTCCAAAACAATGGCATCCCAGAACTTTGTTTTAAAAATTCCCCCTTTTTGGTCAGGTTCTCACTTAGGTGACAGTGTAGCCAGGCTGGTCTCGAATACCTGACCTCAGGTAATCCACCTGCCTTGGCCTCCCAAAGTGCTGGGATTAGAGGCATGAGCCACCACGTCTGGCCTGGCAGTATTCTCTTTAACCCATGATGTAGGTTAAGAGGAGTGAACCAATGTTTTGTTTTTGATTATGAGGCAACATATGTACCATTAAAGTTTCTTACCTACATTGGTCTTTCATCTTTAATCTATCAGATTATAAGATAATCCATGTGGAAGGCTGGCTACAAACTCCTTCACAAATAAAAGTACACCCCATTAGTGCACTAATGTGATGCACAGCTTTCTTTGGGACCAGGGAGGCCCTACAAGGTGGAAAGAAGGCTCTATGCAAACAGGACTGAAGACTTTAGCCTGATGCCCAAGAATACATTCAAAGGAGACCAGCCTCAGCAGTTCAGGTCCTTTCCTCATTATCATCACAACAGAGTTCCTGTCCTTGGAAATGTGTTTCTTGTTATTATTGTTTTGTTTTGTTTAAAAATTTTATTCAGAAGCTTCTCTCTTTGGGAAGGTGCTCAGACAATGAGATAAACCAGGGCTATGTTTCCTACAAGTAAAGAAGTCAGTAGATAAAAAAGCCTTCTTCCCCATCTGCCATCTTGAAATTCCTGTATTTTCCCTTCTAAAGAAAATCCCCTGCAAAAGGGGATGTAGTAACTTTTACTACTACAAGAAGTTTGAATTTGACCATCCCTCCTACCAATTTTGAAAATAATTAGATGGTAAGAATGGAATACACAGTGGATTAAGAGACCTAACTTTGTGAATTTAGTTAAATTAGATAACCTGGCCAGGCTTCAGTTTTCTCATCAGCAAAATACTGTACTCATTGTATGAATTGACAAATGTAAAATCACAGAACATAGTGTCAAATGATAAAAGCTCCGTGAATGTTCATTTATGCATGCTGGATAATTTGTTTTACGTATGCATCCCTTGTATTCTAGGTGTTAATAAATATGGGATTGTTAGAGCTGACTTGTGATCTGATTCTTATTTAATACAAGTTTCTCAGAAAACAACTAGCATGTGATTGTGGTGGTAGTCGGGGAGATGAAGAAGAAAAATCTAAGGGCACAAAAATCATCTAGGCAGGTAGATAATTTTCTTCAGTGAAGCAGAATTTGTGTCTCTCCTTATCTGGAAAAGAAACAAGACATTATAATATTTGAGATAGAACTTTTCATGTACAGACAATTACTATATTGTCCATATAGTATTTTCATATAGCCCTTTATTTCATTATAAGCTTTTTTATTAATTCTTATGTGATATGATAAAAGCTGGACTTAATTCAGGAGGCATAGATTTGAATCCCATCTCTGCTCTTTTCTAATGGGTTGAACTAGTGCTGGTGACTCAACAGGCTTGTCTCAGACTCCCCATTTATAACATGAGGGTCCTCTACTGCAAGATTGTGGTTAAAACCAGATGATGTGAAGTCTATCTGGTTACCATGTATGCAGCAGCCATTAAATAATTATCTTTGGAAGCCAATAGAAATCTCTATAGGGAAGGAGAGAAAAGTAGTGTTCTTTTTGTTTTTCAGCTAAGAAAAACAAGTATTGGGGGGTAAAATCTCACAAATTAAAGGCAGAGAAATGACTGACACTCTGACACAGAAGGGCAGTGCCTATAGAATTGTGGTATAAAAAGTGGAGCTCCTAGCACAAGGGAGTAAATAGACACCAACAAATCTCAACCTTCACCTTGGGCTGATGCTCAATTATTTTAAGGAAGGAAGAAAAGAATCCCCTGCATATTGATTACCTACTATGTGCCAAGACTTGTCCCGGGCACTTTCAAACATTTAATTCTCCCAAGAGCCATCAAGGTTGATATTAGTATCGCCCAATTATAGATGAGGAAACTGAAGCTGAGAGAGTTTAAGGCTGTCACCCAAGGTCAGGCAGCTGACAACAGCAGAGACTGGATTCTGCCTCTCTGCCGTTATGTCTAATATCAGCTTACTTTCTACCTTCTTGCCTGCCAGGACCACTGCCACCAGCCTGTCAACAAAGACAGTAAACCTATGAGTTGTCTCAGCCTTGTAGCAAAGCTTTGATGTCCCTTTGTTGTTCAAGGCAGGACCCTGGGTGCCATGCTGGGGAGTGGACAGCAACAGTCATCTCAGGCAGAGCAAGAGGAGACAGAGCTAGGGGCTTGGTCACACATGTATGGGCTGGAAGGTACAGGGAGTCGGCAGGTCAGAGCTCACTTTCCAGGGAAGTCAGCTAGGCAGGTAGATATCAAAAGCCCAAACAGTCAGGGTCCAGAGACTTAGTGATCACAGAGGCAGGGACAATGGTTCTATTGAACAGAAGACATGAAGGCAAGCAAAAATCCTAGGGTAGGCACTGCTTTTGTTGCCTGCTGTGTGTGAGCAGCTCTGGAGCCTAGGTGTTAAACAAAGTTAGAAGGATCTCTTATACCTGCAGGAAAACTGTGCTACTTATGGAGTGTAAAACAGAGATGTTGAATTTTTTTTTTTTAACTGTGGCCAGTGCTGCAAAGGGACTCTTATGTTGACTGATATATCTGAGACGGGCTTAAGATGTGAATAGATAGATGCACCTTTCGCATTGAAAGTACTTCATTGTGGTATCTACAGAAATCTCTAAGAATAGTAAAGTTTTATGACCCCCAGCCTCATTCTTTTATACCCCTCCCTTCCACCCATGAATTTGTGTTAAGCACCATCCCCTACCCACATATTTGCTTCCAACCCTTGTCAAAATCTGCTCTCTGATTGCACTTCATGGGTAATGACTGTGAAAGCAGAGTAGGGTACACTTCTTTCCTAGGGCAACAGACTCTATTTAGATGGAATTTACGGGAAGTTCACTTAGAGAAGACTCTTTGAGCAAAGACTGAGATAAGGAGGGGCTCCCTGGATCCCCTAACCTCCCAAAACATGAGTGAGCAGGTGGCTATTCCACCTACGCATAAGGTCAGCCCTGACAGCAGTCAGGCCTTTTTTGTGTCCTGGAACCATTCTTTCAGAGTGACATTGACATATGTCCCCATAAATAAATTAGCAACCCCATCTCAGCTGACATGTTTGGCAGAAACAAGAAGCTCATGTGCCAGTGTGTGGGTTAATTCCCGTGCCCATTCCACCGGGAAAGATCAAGTGTATCAATGTGTGCTCATCCTGCAAGCCCTGGGCTGCAGAAAGCTTTTCCTTTCTTCTTGGTTTTCACAGGAATATATTTTGACTTATCTATATAAAAAATGCATGTGAGAGGTTGTTAAATTAACAGAGAAGTGATAGAAAGACAGGAGGATAGGTGAAGTAGAAATAGCATTTTTCAATTTACAAAAATAGAAATAGGGACTCCATACTGCTTACTCCCCAAATCGTCAACTGTGCAAGGTAGATATTTTTATTCCTTATATTGTAAAGCTACTTCTGCTAAACCCCCACACAGAAGCAAGACGTGAAAAGAAAGTAAACCATTTCTAGTTCTTTCTGACTTGTTCCCTCTGAAAGAGTAGGGGCTTCTTAAATACCTTAATGCTTTCTCATGTAATTCAATTAACAAAATTGGGAGAAACTTGTATGCGATGGTAATAGGCATTTTGTGGGATAAGAAAAAAAAAATAAGTGGAAAAAATCCCTTTTGCAAATAGTTAACTGGGAAAAGCAAGTACAGAAATGCATGGATCAAGTGTATTCAATAAATATGGACTGAGCACTTGAAATGTGCCAGGCCCCACACCAGTATCAGCCAGACTCATGCCTATGCTGGAGGAAGTGGCACTTTTTATCTAGGTATTGTAATTTTCATCACAAATGTCAGCTCAGCTTACCCAGCAGAGATATTTATAACAATACACAAAGTGTTTTATCTACTCACCTATTTGCTAATTCATTTATTTATTTTCACTTACTATGTGAAGGGCTTTTTTACCATTATATGCACAATATACCATTCAATATGCCATTATATGCACCATACATCATTCGGTGGTATATTAAATATGATGCATATAATGGTAAACAAAACAGATGAAGTCCCTGCCCTTATGAAACTTGCAATCTAGGAGCCCTTAAATTTGACCTTATCTTTGTGTGAAAACAGCGTAAAATTGATTGAGAGTGACTGCACCTTTCCAGTGTAATGAGAATGGTGTTTTTCTTCCTGACAGGGTAAGTGTGAAGTCAAGATCTTCCTAGACTAGGACTTAGAACAGGCTCTCAATAATTTACACTTTTAACTTAGTGAACTTCACATTTCTGTACCTGTGTTATTTATGCTAAATGAGTGTTAATACTCAAGAAATGTACCGTCCAAAATGGAAACCACTAGCCTCACGTGGCTACTGAAACTCAATTCAATTTGCTAATATCGAATAAGATTAAAAGCTCACTTTCTCAGTCTCACTGGCCACATTTCCAGTACACATAGCCACCTGTGGCTAATGTTTATCACATTGGACAGTACAGAACAGAACATTCTCATTAGCGTAGAAACTTTTCTTGGCCAGTCCAGCTCTGGAAAATAATTTCTGGTGCTGATATCTATGATGCTTGTCTTTTGGGTGTTTCACTAAAGAATTCAAGATGTGGATCTATGCTTTGAAATTCTGCATTGCTTTCTCTGTACATAAATTACGTGGCGTTACTATGCAGACCCATATAGATGTTCATATTTTCTTGTGCATATCCTTTATCGCTAACTAGACTGGAAGCACTTGAAAGCAGTAATTACACAATCCACTTCTACATTGTAAGTGCTTAGTGTAGTGCTCTGTAGACAGTAGAAGCTAAATAAATGTCTTTGTTGTTGGTGAGAAGGACACTCTCTGATATTCAGCAGCACCCTAACACACTATGAGCTGTGCCTCTAAGCAGCAGAGGGGAGTTAAACTACAAAGAAGTCCTGAGGGACAGATCACGAGTTTGGACTTCGTCACATTGAGTTTGATCCCAAAGGCTATTTCTGCACATCAAGCCATCTGGAGATAGTGTGGGTGCCAGGCATCACGCCTGTGCAGTGATGTATCTCATCCCTTGGTATTTAAATGCTGTCTTGGCATGGGACACTGGTGTCCACAGTCAGCCGCAGGCATAGAAAAAAGTTCTGACTCCAAGTCGTGGGCTGTAAACTTCATTTCCTCAGTTGAACTCACTTATCTGCTGGGCCCAGCCATTCATCCACTTCCACGGTTGCGGGAATTCTCATTCTGAGTCTCGAGGAATAAGATCACAAGAGTCGTACAATAATGAGAAGGCACTAGAATTCTAGGTGATGGGTCATGTCCAAATTTAGTCCAAAAGAAACTGAAAAATGATGTTTGCTCAGTAAGAGCTCATCTGCTCTGGAAGATGAATTATGTTAAGTAAAGTAGCCTTCAGCATCACTCAGTTGCATCCAGATCCAAATGTCAAAAGGAACAATATTGCAGCCACTTAACGTTTCATGTGATAAAATTGTCCTCTTCTTGTTATTGTCCCCTCCCTTGCTCTGGTCCATTTTCTCAGCTCCATTGTCAGTTTGTATTTGCATCAAAATAATCTGTACTCTTTTGCCCATACTGCTGGCTTTGTATTTTTTACAAAAAAAAAAAAAAAAAAAAAAAAAAAAAACCTCTGAAGCAATAGGTCAGCATTTACTACAAATCTGTTTTGTTTTTCTCTCAAGACTTCTTTCTTCAGTGGTGTAACTCTTTATTAACTACAGTATTTAGATAAAGGCTCAGAAGACCCAAGAACTTAATGGATTGTGGAAAGCCCTGTAGTGAGGTAATGGTAGAGCCAGGACTAAAGACCACTGTGGGACTTGAAACTATGTCAGAAGAGAAATAATATGCTAAGATTTAGAGAATCTGGAAAGAATGTCTGCCACAATGTGCCCCTTTACTTGCTAATTCATTGGTGGTTGTGATTATTGAATACTTAGAGTACATAGGAATATATCTAAATATTGGGGGTATTAAAAGAAATTTACTGTCTTCAGAATATGTTTATAATTTCAATTTAGAATGGTGTCTGAAAACAATTAAAATTTCAGTATAATATACATAAAAAAGAAAATCAATATATAGGCAATAAATGATAACTGAGCTCAGAGGATAAGAATCCTTCATGCAAATGCTATCACAGGTAAATTATTTTCAGATTTATAAGAATTAAATGGAGAGTAGAGCTTAGTCTGTCATTCCAAGAAAAGGGAAAAAGTAAGAAAAATGCATAGAGATTAGAAAGTCCAATACTGGCTTGAGGGGCACTGATTACTCATGAATAATATGCAGAAATAAAACAGGAAAGACAGGATGAACCTAGATTCTGAAGGTATTTGGTCCCCTGGGTAGGAAGTTTTGTCTTTTATCTTATACAATTAAGAGGCACTCTTCAAAGAATACTTAAATTGCACCATGCCCTTCTGACCTTATATTACCATGCTATTCACATTCTTGTCTTTGGTTTTTGACTTTAACCCTTTCTCACATGAATTGTTAACCAGGTTTCAAGAGCTCAGTCTAAACTCCACATCTTCCAGAGGAACGTCCTCAATTTATGCAGCAATTATACATAAATCCCATAATCTTCCACTTACAGGTTTGATTAGGTATGTTTCTATAATGTTGTCTTATGCCTGTGTAAATTACATACATCTGTACTTTATAAACACTTTCAAAATGTAACTTCTTGGGGTCAAAAAGCATAATTCATATGTCTATTCTTTCAAAGCACAGGCTAAACTTTTGGTTGGGAGAATTATGTTGACACAGAATAAAAAAAGCAGTAAAGAGTAGGTATTGTTTTAACACTGGTAAATGTAGTAAAATATAATTCCAAAATCTATGAACTCTTAAAATTACTATCTAGTTTCTATCATTCAGTTTTTGCTTTAGGAATGAAGGAAGAAATGGAATGCATGATAGAATACAACATATTTTATCTCTAAAATTACTTTTTAAAAGAAAACTGAAAATATTCTGAGACATTTCAAAACCATTCTCTTAAGATACAGAGTTTAGTTCTGTGAATTCAAAGTTTGTAGCTTATTTATCATCTTTGGCAGAAAGGTGCCTAGACTTTTAAAAATGTGATTATTTGTTCAACATTTATTGAGATTATACTCTATGTGTGCTGGGCTAGAAGCCATGGGAAGCATGAAGGTATACAGTAAGACTGTAGAAAACCCTGGGAACTTGCACAGGCTCTCCTTTTGTTCCAACTGTTACATGTACATTATTATTTTTAAGCATGTATTATAGTATGTGAAATCTCCTGCATCTCTTTCTGGACTCCAGCTGTTCAATGAGGTCAGCATCTTTTGCATCTTGCTTAGTGCCTGGTACATAAGAAATGGTAAGTAATAAATGTTTGTTGAGCTCAATTACCACGTGCCAGGCCTCTTACTGCAAATCCTTTCTAATATCAGATAAGAAAATTCAAATTTTATGTTAAAGATGCATTATAGCTCCTCTAAAACCAATTAATTGTCCAAAAGATTGACACAGTTTAAATTCATGATGGAAAGGCCCGAAAGCTAAAGAACAAAGTATTCATAGAACATTCTTTCTATGAATTACAAACATAATTGCATTTAATTGAATTGGAACTTCTCAAAGCATTACTATTTGGTAGTGAGGGCCTAGACAATGTTTTCTATCAAAGAGGAAATGTCCTTCAGAATACCACTGTGTGGAAACAAGAAAGCAGATGTCCCTTTTCACATGGTTGTTTCTGCATATATGCTCATAGCAAAAAGTACAGACAGGGGTATCTTAGTCTTTACATTGAGAAATCAAGCGTCAAGGGGTCTAAGGTTTAAACCAAGCTAGGGATGTTGGAACTCAATGACCATTTGAAGTCAAAACATGTCTCCCCTATTTATTCTTTTGCAAATCTCTTTCTCAGCTCATCCAACTGGGAGTGAGGGTTTTATTATCCTTCCAACAGTTGGTTCCATTCTCTGACATTTTTCTTGTTGCCTGTGATTTTCGAAAGCATCCACTTTTCACAAGTGAAAACTGATTTTGTCCAAACAGATGCTTGTTTCTATATTTTACATTCTGGAAAAAAAAATACGGGTATGATTTGGTTGGGGAGGGGGCTAGAGAGTAATGGGGAGTAAAATCTTACAGACGGTGGTAGAGGCACAGCTTTGAGCTAAAATTAGAAGCCAACTGAGAGCTGTAAGCAGGAGGAAGGGGGTCTCCAAAGAAAGTTTGTTGTATAATAAAATACTCATTGAAAATATTCTGACAAGAAGCCCTAACAAAATTCTCACATATCTTAGACTACATGATAAAATGGTTTCTCCCTAAAGTTTCTATGAGAATTGTGGTAAACTAGATTTGGACACGATATTTTAAATTAGGCAATCAAATATTTCAGTCTAATCCTTCAATCAACACTCGTTTCCTAATGAGCACCGACTTTTGTCCTGATCACTGTTAAACTTGAGAAGGAGTCAAGATAAGTAAACAAATAAACACACACTCAAATAAGTAAAAATAACTTACATGATATCCAGGAGGAGCTCACCGTGTAGGTGGGAAGCAGGGAAATAAACATGCAAAAGGTGAGCGGGAGGAAATGATGCACATAGATTTCAGGACTTGTTTCTCTGAGCTGCAGTTGGCCTGTTGTTCCACAGCTTAATCCACAACTGCCTCACTCTTTTACTTTGAATTTCTCCACTTTGCTCAGGGCTGGTGTCTTAGTCCATTCAGGCTGCTATAAAAATTAGCCTTGGGGTTTCATACACAACGAAAATTTATTTCTCACAGTTCTGAAGACTAGGGAGTTCAAGATGAAGATCCTGGCAGATTTGGAATCTGGGGAGGGACTTCTCCCTGTGTCCATACATGGTGAAAGGGGCAAGGCAGCTCTCTGGGACTTCTTTTATAAGGACACTAATCCCAATCATGTGAGCGGGTCCCCATTTCCCAAAGCCCCACCTCTTAGTCTCATCACAATGGAGGTTAGATATCAACATATGTCTGGAAGACACAGACATTCAGACCACAGAAATTGGGGAAGAGATCTAATCCTCTATGTCTCACATGCTTTCTTGGCCCCGTATGCACTGAGGAAGTGCCTGTTCTCTGCCTTTGCAAGCCTAGGATGGCTACATGTGGCGACATGGGCCACTGGAATCAGCTGCCTTTGTCCAGAGCCTGCTGAGCCAGGCTACGGGAACTGCATGTGCCCTACCCTCAGCAACCTGATTTTCTGAAGGTAGATTTCATAACCCCAAATACAGTAGTTGGTGCAAATTTTAGAGTCATAAAAACATCCTTAGAGTCCACTGAATCAAGCAGTGCAGTTGACCCTTGTGAATGGGTTAAGGGCATCTCCTGGACAGTGTCTCACCTTATTACCACCACCCTGACCCTCCTCTGCAGGTTAGGATGCTGATAAAAGAGATTCCAGCCTTCTCCCAAGATACAGATCACTTAAAGCAGTCAGTCTTCATGTTCCCCTTAGCCCATGGCAGCACTGAGGGGAATACTCCTGCACATACAGAAGGCACTTCAGGCCTAGTATACATTCAGTATCATCCAGATGTAATTGGAATGTCTCTCTTCTAATCTGGTTTGTGCTCTCATAATAACTGCTTCCATTCATACAATCAGAGCTCACTGCTGAGTGACTTTGCATTCCTCTACGTCAAAGGTAATTATTATTTTTATAGTTCAATTAGCAAACATTGCATTTCTGTTTACCTTGCTAAGATAGTACCACCAAATTTAACAACACACTATTCTAAAGCTGCCAAAGGACAAGGTGCTGTCATAATATTGTAGCAGTTTTTTTTTCTTCTGTTTTTTCCCTCTTTCATTATGCACACAGGTCATATTCAATTTGAAAGTGAAAATGCTTCAAATTAAGAACGTTAGACTGATGAAAGACCTTTCAATCATGTAAAACTAACTTCTCAATTTGGAAGTGAGGAAACTGAAGCCAAAGTTCAGTGATTTGGCCTAAATTATATCAGTCTGTAAGAGAATCAGCTTTCTAATCAATGGCTTCACACTCCTAGTACACTATTCATTTTTCTTTCTCTCTTTAAGCCCCAGATGCAATGAAGAGAAGTGAAAGAGATCAGCACTAAAGGAAAATGTAAGTGACCCACCATTTATGGAGTATCTCCTGTGTGTAAGGCATTTTAGACAATTTAATGTTTTAAACTTGATACGTAGACCCTAACCTCTACTCTGACACTGAATATCTATGTGACATTGTGACTTCGTTCTCCCTAAGCTTGCATATTCTACCTTGAAAAATGAGAGGACTGCACTGCAGTATCCCAGGAATTCTTTCTGGCACAATCATTCAGGAACAAGTGCCAGCCATATCTCAATTTAAGTATCTAACATCCTTTGGATACTCCTGTTATCTTGTTTCTCCAAGCTGGGGGAGTGGTCCCATTGCTCTGTAGCAGTTTTGCTGCATGTTCTTGAATTTAACTGCAGTTAGAAGTGCTTGAAACAGTTTTCTTTTTTTCTTTCTTCCTGAAACAACTGAGATGGACAGTCAGGAAGAAGAACATATACCAACCCAAATATTGAGCACAGTGTGGGGGTGGGTCATCAGAGCTGGGGCCAGCACAGTGGCAGCAGCTCTCATTCATTCTCATGCCTTGCCCTGACTGTGTGGGCAAAGGGCTCTCCAGCAATCCAACAGCCTGTTTCCATATTATCAGTGGTTTCTCTTCTCTGGCTTTATTAAACATGTTAAGTAAGATGTTTTGCCATGTTCTTACAGAGTCTGCTGTATTGATTATTCACAATGCCATCACCCCTCCTCCCACCCTGCTTGGTAGTCCCCCACCCCAGCCTTGATTTATTACCCACTATATTGTTTCCAGCACAGACCTTTTTATCACTGTCACATATGTGGGCCTGGCGATGAGATACACTCGGTAGTGGCTGGAGGCAGGATGGAGCTGTAGGAACCAGGCAAGGAGGAAGTTTGTAACTGATTTTGTCTTGTTCTAAAACTCACTTCTGCTTATATTTTGGAAAATCCCAAACATAAATTATCTTTGTCTGTTTATAAAATAGATAATACAGTGGACTATTTGAAGAGCAGTATTTAGACTTCATAGGTCAGTTTTACTAGGAACCCTGAAATAAGTTTATAAAAGTGAAAGCACTCAATTGGTAAACATTTAGTATGTACCAGGCATGGTTATAAGCGCTTTACATGGGTGATCACATGTGATTATATCTTAAAACAAACAAAAAGAACTTATTACATAGATTGTTTTAATCCTTCTTTCATGTGAAGAAACTGAAGCTCAAAGAGGTCTAATCATATAATTACAAAGGCGGTAGATCCAAAATTTGATCCCTAGATCTTTCTGACCTCAGAAGTACTCTAGTGACTATACAAATTCTATTCTCAGATTTAGACAGAATAATCGAATTTGTTGTTAATGAACTGCATGGATTTTCTATTCATAAGTTTAAAAAATTTTGCCAAACTTAGTAAAATATAAAATCTGTTTGAAAGTCCAATATGTAAAACCAAAAACAAAAAAGAAAGGTAGAAGCCTGAGAAGAAGTTCTAGAAATCTGCCCACCCATGTCTCACATTCCTCCAGGTATCTAAGAGCACACACTATATATATATATATATATATATATATATATATATGAATGTTTGAAGACCCCAGCTTAATGCAACACCATCACTTTGTAAGGGAAGACAGTGACGACCCAAGATAATAAGTGACAAATGGACCACATAGTCAATGAGTAGTCTTACTCCCAGGTGAACACGGCACCACATTTGTTGTAATTTCATTGCCATATATATTCTGTTAGATGTAAGGAACAGTTAGTTTATTAACAGCATTAGGTTAACACATTAATAGATAGGTCATGTATTCACTCAACAAATCCTAACAAATGCTCATTATGGGCCAGGTCCTGCTGTGTGTGCTGGGAAAGGGCAGAAGGCAAAGCACATACACATCCCTGCCATGATGGGGTTTGCATTCCACAGCAATCAAGAAACACACAAAATAAAAAAGGAAAAATATAGCACATTACTATAGATAAAAGCTAGAAAAAAGTAAAAAGTGGGAAAGAAGGAGATCTTGTACATGGGGAATGTGGCAGGCATTTCAGGTAGAGTGGGCAAGGAAGACCCTCTGAGTGGAAAGACTGAGAAAAGTCTAAAAGAATGAGAGATCTGAGATCATTGATGTCTGGAGAAAGTGTGGTCTGGGTAGAGAGAACACGGGTAAAGCCTTGGAACAGCAACATGTGGGGTGTGCCTGAGAAACAGCAGGGAGATAGGCATGGATGGAGTGGAGTGAACAATCCATATGGTGGTCTGGGCTGAGGTCAAAGAAGTAAAATAGAAGAGGCCAAATTAGTAGGATTTTACAAGTTTATCTGTGATTCTCAAAGAGTTTGGAAATCAATAGAGTCTTTTCAGCAGAGAAAAACTTGATATGAATTGTTTTTAATCCACCACATTCAAATTATGTTATATGGAGGGAAGGAAAGAAATAGAAAGACCAGTTAGGAGCCAAACCTTGATTTTCCTTCTCTTATTGTGTTTTATCTCAAACATTTTACTGTGACAAGCTCAAAACATAAAACAAAGATGAAATAATTTCACATCCTTATGTCCATCACTCAGATTACTTGAGAAACATTTCACTACAGTTTATCACATATCCATTCATTCATCCAGTCCTCCCTTTATCCTATTTCCTTGATGACACTCAAACTCCAGTCATCAGCCCATTTTGTTGAGATAATACAGCATGCAACCAGAGTTGAACCCTGCCATTTTTTTTATTCAATACAAAATTCATATTCAAAGAAATGTACAAACCTTAAAAAAAACTTTCACTGAGTTTTGATAAACACATACCTCCATGTAACATAATCCTATCAAAATATAAAATATTCATGATCATCTCAGAAAGTTCCCTTATACCTCTTGCCAGTGAAAGCCTGTCCCTGTTGTCCGGAGATAATCACTAACCTGATTTTTTCCATAGTAGTTTTACCAGCTATAGAATTTCATATCAATAGAGACATACAATATGTATTCATTTGTGTCAGGTTTCTGTCAATAAGTGTGTTTTTGAGATTAATGTTTTTTCATGTAATAGTAACATGTTCCTTTTTATTGCTAAGTAGTATTTCATAAATAAATACTTCAACTTTTGTTCATCCGTCATCTGACGAACACTTGGGATGTTTTCAGATTTGTATTATGAGAAAAGTTTCTAGGATTTTTTTTTTTTTGAGACAGGGTCTCGCTCTGTTGCCCAGGCTGGAGTGCAGTGGCATGAGCATGGCTCATAATAGCCTGGTCTCCTAAGCTCAAGCTATCCTCCAACTTCAGTCTCATGAGTATCTGGGACCATAAGCATGCACCACCACACCCAGCTAACTTTTTAATTTTGTAGAGATGGGGTCTTGCCACATTTTCTAGGCTGGTCTCGAACTCCTGGGCTCAAGCAGTCCTCTTGCTTTGGCCTCCCCAAGTGCCAGGATTACAGGCATGAACCACAGTACCTGGCAAAAAATTTTATACAATAATTTTTGTGGTTATATATTGTTATTTATCTTGAATTAACATGTGGAGATAAATTAATAGGTTATAGGGTAGAAAGATCTATGTTTAGTTTTTTTCTTTAGTTTGCCTAGTATTCTTATATATCCTTTTGTAAAGTGTTTTATTTGCCAATTTTCAATGGCATTGCTTGGCTTTAAATTATTGAGTTGTAGGAGTATTCCTGAATATTATATTTTACAGTGAATATCCTTAAAAAATACCATAGAGACAGATTTATAGGTATAAGCTCTAACTAAAGCCATCAGCAACTGCTCTAATTCACAGTGACAGTGACCAGAAATTTTATTTTAAAATATTAAGCCTGTCTTTGTTATTTTAAATATGCATTAATTTTTCTAGCATAAGTGGAATAGAGTATAAAAACCAATATAGAAAAAATGTAAATAAAATGTCAAAAACACAGAACAAAAGAAACATAGAAAGTTGAAAGTACTACAAATTAAAATAAATCCAAATATATCATTTATTACAGTGTATAAAAATGGACTTAACTTGGGTTAAATCAAAATTGCCTAATTATATGAAAAATATAGCTAACTATATATTTTTACAAGATGAGTAATTAAGATATAAATACACAGAAAAGAGGAAACAAATTGAAAAAGATATATCAGTAAAATATCAACCAAAAGTCAGCTGATTTGGCTATGTAAACATAATGTAAAATATAATATTACAGAGACAAAGTGTGCCACTACATTAGGATTTCAATTTGTTAGACTAATATAACAATTCTAAATTTGTATGCACCTATGCACCTACTTTATAGATTTAAAATATATGAAATAAAAATTTACAGAACTGTTAAAAGATAAATAAATCTACCATCAAAATTTAAGAGTTAACATATTAACAATCATAGATCAAGAAGAAAGAATGAACGGTCAGAATACAGATATATGAACAACACTGCTTAGAGTTTGACTAAATAGATACACAAACTACATTCAACCCAACAAGTGGAGAACAGAATTTCTTTCTAGTACATTTGGGACCTTTATTAAAACTGATCCTAAACTAAGCCTTAAAACATATCTCAACCTATGTTAAGGAATGCGGCATGTTCTCTGATGACAGTATAATTAATTTAAAAACAATAATGAAATAAAACTAAAGCCAGAACAAGAAAATGATAAAATATTACAGAAAAGTACTAAAATATATTTCTATATGATGCACAACTCCAAGTAAAAATCATAGTGAATCTTCAAAACACTTAAGAATGAAAAAAATACAAAAACATTTGTAACACATAAACTGTTAATTACAGAAAAAGTAGTCTTAAATGCTTATATTACAAAAGTAAAAAAGACTAACATCAATAATCTAAAAATTAAAATCTAAATGCAGAATAAACCCAAAGAAAGAACCTTTAAAAATTATTATTATTATTATTTTTCTTAGAGACAGAGTCTTACTCTGTTGTTCAGGCTGTAGCGCCATGGTATGATCATAGCTCACTGCAGCCTCAAACTCCTGGGCTCAAGCAATCCTTTTGCTTCAGCCTCCCGAGTAGCTGGGACTATACACATAACCCTGAGCATCACTCTGCCTAATTTTTAAATTTTATTTTTGTAGAGATGGGACCTTGTTTGTTGCCCATCCTGGTCTCAAACTCCTGGCTTCAAGCAGTTCTCTCATCTTGGCCTCCCAAAGTGCTGGGATTACAGGTATGAGCCACTCTCTCTGGTCAGAAATATATTTTTTAAAGACAGAAAAATTAATAACATATAAAAAGTAAAGACACAACCAAGAGAATTCAATAAAGCCAACAATGAAGGCATTAAAATGACTAATAAAATTGACAAATCTCTGCTAATGGTGATCAAGAAAACAAGGTAAAACCACAAATGAGTAAGTGATAGTTTTGAAAGAAGAGTCGTAAGAATTATGGCAGGATTTAAAAATTTAATGGGCAAACATTATGAGCAACTTTATTTTAATTTGTTCAAAAACTTATGTGTAACTGAAAAATATATATAATATAAATTACCAAATGTTCTCATATTATAAGTAGAATAAATAAACATTAAAATCACTAAAATGTTGCAATGGTTAAGAAACCTGCCAAAGACAAATCCAGATAGTTTTACAGAGGAGTATTTTTGTCTTAGTCAGAATTTCCCCAGAAGCCAAACTTGAACCCAAGGATTTGAATGAAATGGTTCCTTTGGAAAGTGATCCCAAGAATTCCTGATTGATAAGAGTAGGGAAAGTAAGCAGGAAAGAGAAGGAATTCTATTAAAAAATATGTTTGTGAGCAGTTTGCTTGTGGGCAATTGAGCTGGGTCCCAGAAGGAACCTCTGAGTGATAACGTAGTCGAAGCCTCCAAAGTTTCGCACCTAGGAGAAAGGAATATGAAGTATTTATACTTTGACACTCATCTGTTATTGGCTGAGTGTTGCTCCCAGGAGCATTTACTACCCAGCATTGCTGCTCAATCTTGGAAATGGGCCTACTGGCCTCCAACAGCTAGAGAAAGCCCTTGGGCAGAGTCACTGGTGTTTGCAATAAAAAATCAGCTGTGCGAGTGCTGAGGGTTTAGTATTGCTATCATCTCCTATAACTAACACTTAAGAAGCAGATAATTCCAATCCTCCCAGTATATCTATTTATTAAAAAGAAGGGAAATTTCAGGCAAATACTTTGTTAAACTAGAGGCTAAAGACTCTTAAATGCTAGTAAATCAAATTTAGCAATTTATCAAGTTGGGTTTATCATGAAATGCATGCTTGCTTTAATAAATGGTGTGTTAAGGTAGTTCATTACATACACAGATTAAAAAGAAAAGAGCCATAAGATTTCTATAGGCAAAATATAATTTCAATATATGATTTTTTAAAACTCCTATTAAATAATAAACAGAATGGAAACATTAACCTCATGAAAAGGGACAAGGGCCAAACAAGAAAATATTTGACATCATTGATAAATATTTTAAAGTATTTTCCTTAAAATCAAGAATAAGGCAATGATGCCCATTATCATTACTGCAATCAACATTGTGCTAGACATCTGAGCCTAGTAAAGATAAGAAAAAATAGATGTAAAGGCATAAGAATTGAAAAGATATAAACAAAACAAATTATTTTCAGATGATATGGTTGTTTACATAGAAAACTAAAAAGCATTTACAGACAAATTATTAGTAATAATAAGAGAGTTCATCAATGTGTCTGTGGCTGTAAGATCAATATACACAATCAATGCATTTCTATATGGCAGCATAATTCAGAAAATGTAATTAAGGAAATATTTCCCTTTACAATAACATCTAAATATATAAGGTGTCTGATAATAAAATAGCAAAAGATATGCAAGACTCCTAGGGAAAATTGTAAAGGATGTTCAAAATACAAGAGATATGTAATGTCTGTTGGCAGTCGCTATAAAATGTGACCATTTTCTTTTATTGATTTATGCATCAATGCAATGACAATCAGAATTCCGTTAGAATCTTAATGGAATTGATAAGCTGATTTCAGTATTGTATGGAAAAGCAAATGACAAAAATAGCAAGACTTTCCTGAAGAACAAGTGGAGAAAATTATACCTTCTAGATATCAGAACATAGTATATAATTAAACCAACTAGGACAGTGTAACATTGGATTAAATAATAAATTCTTTAATAAATAGAGTGTTAAAATCAGCCTATCATATTAAATACGTACATTTATAGTAAATTGTATGTAATGATGAATATATTATAAATAATGCATTATGAATGATTACATGTTTTATATAATATCTTATTTCTTTATCACATTATGCAAATATCAATTCTTGGTGGGATAAATACTTAAACATCTACACACACACACACAGAGACAGACAGAGACTGGGACAGAGAGATTTAAAATAATGAAAATACCCTTTGGGAGTCTTCTTAGAACTTTCAGCAAGTTAAAATTATTCAGAAGAAAATAAAGAACAATATCTCCATGAGATAAGATATAGGAAATTTTAGTAAATAAAAAACAAAGAGTACTAATATAAAATAAATTATTGATGAATTTAACTACATTAAATTTAAAAGAATGTCCATTCATTCTGAGAAATATTAGTCAGCTAGGGTTACCATAACAAGATAGCACAGAATGAATGATTAAAACAACAGACTTTATTTTCTCACAGTTCTGGAGGCTAAAGGTCCAAGATTAGGGTGTGAGCAAGGTTGGTTTCTAGTGAATCCTCACTCCTAGATTTGTAGATGGCTCCTTCGTGCTGTGTCCTCACATGGTCTTTTCTCTGTGCCTGCATATGGAGAAAGAGTGAGTGCTAATGTATCTCTTCTTATAAGGACACCAGTCCTATCAGATTAGGACTCCATCCTTATGACTTCATGTATCCTTCATTATCTCCTTAATGGCCTTATCTCCAAATATAGCTACATTGCGTTTTAAGATTTCAGCACATAAATTTGGGGGAGACACAATTCAGCCCATCACAGACCTGTAGAAATATTAATTTTAAAAAATGAACAGAAGGCACCAAGTAGAAAAAGAGATTTGCAACACATATAATTGGGAAAGAAATAACATTTAGAACATACAAACAACTTATAAATCAGTAAGAAGAGACAAATAAGATAATGGAAATTAGGCAAGAGACTTAAAAAGGCTTTCACAAAAGAAATACAAATGGACAATTAACTTATTAAAATATGCTCAACCCCATTAGAACCCAGAGAAATGTAAATTAAACCAGAAGGAGATATTTTACACCCATGTGATTTATAAAGATTAAAAAGCTTGACAGCACCAAGTATTGGCAAAGCTGTGGAGCAGCAGCAAAAGCACTTTGTATACAATTGAGCATCACCTGGGTAAAGTTGAAATCCACATATACTTCATGAGGATCAGAAAATAAATGGCCTGATATTTGTAACAGAATAAAAAAGGAAATGTTTCAAATATTCATCAATAGAAATTTAAGAAATTGTGGCATAATTTTACAATGCATGGCAATGAAAAACTGAGTTACATCCATTTACATCAACTTAGATGAACGACAAAAATGTCCAACTGAGAATACAAGATGAGTCACAGAAAATTATATATAGTACAATACTATTTATAAAATATTGGAAAACTGAAGTAAGCATTGCTTAAAGTTCTGTTTGTGTGTATGGATGTTTTTGTGTCTATCTGTGTGTTACAACTACAAAGATAGATCTTAGTTTCTAACATCTTTCGCCATTCAAAGGAACCAGTGACCCTTGGAGACTGGGGCTGATAAAGTGCAGAATGAATCAGAAACATTGTGCGTTGGGGTGTGTGTGTGCGTGCACGCGTGCGAACTTGCATGCACACACATGCCAGAATATAAGGAAGTTCATTAAGAATAATGGAGTGTGTCTGAAGGACACAATAATTTGCTTGAAGATACTTTTACTGGCCAAATATGGAAAAATTTGAGTCCATCAATTTTTTATTCCTGTGTAACAAATTACCACAGACTTAAAAACGTAAAATAGCATCTGTTTATCAGTTTTGTAGGGCAGATCAAAAGTGTAGGCTTGATTGGGGTCAAATGAGACCCTGAGCTTAGTCGTTGTCAGTTGGCATTTTTATCTAGGGGATCTACATAAGGATCCACTTTCAGTATCATATGGGTTGTTGGCAGAAGACTGAGAACTCTAATGTGGGATCAAATTGCATTTGCTTATGTTGTTTCCTTATTCTCCTTTTACATGAACCTCTTGCTGTACAATTGACATATTTGAAGTGTTGGTCTAGTTTTATTGTGGAAACATTCTCAGGGCTTGCCTGAAGATCGCTCATGAACCCTTATCTAAGGGCTCAGGGAAGTTGTAAGCAAAGGAAGTAAATAGCCAAATATATAATTCAATTTTGTGATAGTAATAAATACTGTGAAAAAATACTAAGCAGAAAAGGGAATAGAGAGTGATGGCATGAAAGTAATTTTAGTTAATGTGGTCAGGGATGTCTTTGGGGAGATATTTGAGCAACGATGTGGATGTCATGAAGAGTAAGCACCATTGTAAGCTAAATTAAGAGTCATAATGATTTTCTAATGCTTTTAGTATCAAAAAACAAAATCTGTATCATGATATAGATGACTATGAGTGCTGTGGCATTTCATTGATTCTGTACCATTACTATAGATTTTATCTTTCTTAAGGATCCTAGCTCTCTCCCACCTGTCTTCTCACTTTGTTTCTCTGCCTAGAATATGTTTCCTTCATATTACAACAGTGCTATTTACTTCCTTTGCTTACAACTTCCATGAATCCTTAGATAAGGTCAGTTTCTATTATCATATCTATAATAATCAAACATCTTTAATGTAATATAATTGGCACCCTTGAAATGTTTATAAGCATTTACAATCAGGATAATTCTTTATTTCATAAAAACGTATAATATCGATGAGGGAAAGACTGTCAGCTTTTTCTCATAAATATATGACTAGCATGTTACAAAACTGCATAATATGTTCTCAATAAATAGTCTTTGAAGGAATGGATTCAACTGTAAATACATGAACATCATTCAGATTCTGCTTCTCTCCTTGACCTCAGGTCTGAAGACAACCTTAATTTTCCTTTCCTTTTTACTCTTTTAGTTATGGTAGACTAAGACTAAAATATAATGATCAATGAATGTCCAAGAATTAGATGATTATGGTAATTGGAATTTACGGCATAAAAAGCCTAATCCACAGTAGACATACACAAAAAGAAAAACACATAGAAACAAATTTTGGAGCATAAAAAGCTGCTAGTATACTCTCAGATGTACTATTCTCAACATGTTTGAAACAACCGAAAGTCTTTGGAAAGACATGAGGGTTTGTCACGGGTCTCAAGCAGGGCAGGACCTTGGCAACAGCTGTGCCCAGTGTGGCAGGGAATGAGCAGAGAACTGGGACTGTACAGCTCAGAATGTCTATGTCAAAAGACAGGGCACAGTGCCTGGGAGTTAGTGTCATCTCTAGGCACGGCTCAAGTGCTAGCTACCATCACCATTTCAAGGTGAGGAAGGTAACTTAGGTAACTCAAAGTCTCAGATGGAGGGGTAGGTGGCTTCTGAAATGTGGGTCTATGGCAGATATAGTTCCAGAGGCCAAAGTTCTATATACAAAAACTCACATATATGGGAGTTTATTAAGTAGTATTAACTCACACAGTCACAAGGTACCACAACAGGTATCTGCAAACTGAGGAGCAAGGATGCCTGTCTGAGTTGCAAACCTGAAGAACTTGGAGTCCCATGTTTGAGGGCAGGAAGCATCTAGCACAGGAGAGAGATGTAGGCTTGGAGGCTAGGCCAGCCTCTCCAAGTTTTTCTGCCTGCTTTATATCCTGGCCATGCTGGCAGCCAATTAGATGGTGCCCACCCAGATTAAGGGTGGGTCTCCCTTTCCCAGCCACTGACTCAACTGTTAATCTCCTTTGGCAGTGCCCTCACAGACACACCCAAGATCATTACTTTGCCTCCTTCAATCCAATCAACTTGACACTCAGTATTAACCATCACACTATGTGAGCCACTTTAGTAGGTAAAATATCTAGCTGAAACCAGAGCTAAGGCAAAATCTTGGTAATTTGATTAGTGGTATCTGGGGGACTCAATCATTCATATTTAACACTTGAGCCTTCTCTATGAATCCAATGGTACAAATAAATAAGGAGAAATTGAAAAAAAGCTAATAGATGTCGGGTCCTCATTGTGTCCAGGTATTTTCATGCAATATAAATTTCATTCCTCATAGTAGTCCTTCAAAATGTGTAAGCATGTAGTGGGAAAGTGGTACATTGTCATATTTAGGGATACACTCTACCAATAAGAAGTCCTTCTGAACATTTTGGTCCTACTTCTCTCCATACTTTGAGAATCACTGAGATGAATAAATCCATAAAGATGCAAAATGATCTCAGGTGCTCATGTAACAGAAAATGCAAATGAGGTTCAGAAAGGATAAAATATTTCCTTAAGGTGACAATAGCTAGTATAGTAGGCAGAATAAGTTCTCCCCCTCCACCAAAAAATGTCGACTTCCTAATTCTTGAAACCTGTGAATATATTATATTACATGCAAAAGGAAAATCAATGTAGAAGATGGAATCAACGTTACTAATCAACTAACATTAAAATAGGTATATTATCCTAGATTCTCCATGTGGAACCAATGTAATGAAAAAGGTCCTTATATGGGGAAAAGGGAAGCAGTGCCAGAGTGACATGATGTGAGAGACTCCACTGAACATTACCGCATTTGAAGTTGGAAGTCGGCTGGGAGTCAAGAAATGCGGATAAGCAACAGCAAGTGGAAAAGCAAGAAAACAGATTCTCCTTTACAGCCTCCAGAGAGCAACACACGCATACCTTAATTTCAGCCCAAGGCATTTCTGGTCTCCAGAACTGTAAGATCATAAATTTGTGTTGTTTTAAGACACTAAATGTGTAGTAATTTGCTACAGCAGCAATAGGAAACTAATATAGGTAGTAAATTGTGGAATGCAGTCCTCTGACTCCAAAGCCTGTGCCATTTTCCTTCTTATGTGCCACTTCAATTACTGACTACCATATTGTGAGACAAAAGGGTAGATGCCTTCTGGGCTAAGCACAAAAGTCCAGTGGTCAAAATTCTACAGGGTCAAACCTATGGGAAGGCTAACCTGATACTCCATGCACTGGGCAAGGGTGTTACTTCTTAGTTATATTGTACTGGAGATAGAGTCTGAGTCAGTGGTTTTTAACTTTGGCATGAATACTGGAATCATATAGGCAATTTTCAAAATTTCTGATTCCCAGGCCACATCTAGCCTTAAATCCCCATGGTCCCGAATCAAGAGCATTATTAGCAATTAGCTGCACTGTGAAGTAATATAATTTGTCTTCAGTAATCTCTGTCTTTTTATCCTTTCTGATCCTAGGTGTATACCTCTGTCATTTAGTCACTCACTTACCTTAATGCTGGCTTTCCCAGTTTAAATCTGCTTTTAGAACTTCCCTGTTAGGAAAAAACTCCAGCAATAATAGGAGAGGAATGTTGATAAGCATTACTACAAATATGGTGTTTATGAATGTATGTGTGTGTGTGTGTGTGTGTGTGTATATATATATAAAGTGAAATGTACAATTTTAAATTTTAATCCGAAATACTCATATAAATCTGATTATTTTGTTATAAGTATTTTTCATCTCCATTTACTTAAAAGGCCTAGAAACAATAACAAAACCATTAACAATAAACGTTTTCATTACCCACATATATTCTCTAAATAATAATTAAAGAAAACAAAGTTCCCAGATTAGGTCATGATGACCCTGTACTATATTTTCATACCAGAAAGCAAGGGAACTCTCAAAGACCTTTGAGGTTGTCCAAAGAACTCAGGAGCCAAGTTGAAGTGGAACAAATTGAACAACAAAAATAGTGTGTAAAATAAATTGGTTATGTAAAATATTGTTAAATCCATGAGTTTATAATAATACCAAAAAATACTGATCATTTTAGGTTGATCTTAGGGAATCAATTCATTATCAGGAAACTAGAAAATAAGAAAAAAGAAAGAACACTTTAGAAGTGTGACAGATTGAATCATTGGTCCCAATCCACCCCCATTCTTCACCTGCCTTGTAACTTTTAAATCCCCACTCTTCTAGTTAAAAAGAAATACACTTCACTATCTGACTTTGTCTTTCAGCAAGGGATTAATGGAGGTAGGTGAGAAGAAGACTCACTTGTACATCTTGACCATTTGCTATTTTGCTGTGATCGTAACTAAAACATGCTTTGGTGATCCTGTTGGACCAAGGAAGATAAAATACACGTGGTTCTGACCCAAACCCCCTTTCAGGGTAGAGCTGGCCATACCCTGGAGCAGATCCACAGAGCTTCCCCAGCCAATTCACTGATGTAAGAAACAATTATTGTTGAAACTCCCCAAGGTTTTATGGCTGTTTGTTAACAATAGGTGAAGATATAACTGACTCCTTTGTTGAAATGGTAAATCAGAGTAATCAAATAATTGATGAGAGAATGTTTTTCATTGTGAAAGTATGCAAGCTACTCAGTGAGAAATGTACCTTAGATATTTACTGTGTTATAATTCCTAATAAAATATCTAGGTAATAATTAAAAATGGGTGCTAAAACACTATGGAAAAAACTAACAGGGAAGTTTTTAATGGTTGGATAGGGTTGACAGCACCAGAAATCACTGGTCAGTTTTAATATCAGAAACTTAAACAGGAAAAAGAAAAAGGACAACCAGTCTTATGTTCCTCCTGATAGAAATACACATCACTGTTATGAAGAATTCTTGCCAAAGTATCCTACCTAAAGTTTATGAAGATGCTAGCTCAACTACCAATTTGTGGAAATATGGACAAAATTGGAGCATATTAAATACTACCACAGGGAATACAATCTTCAAAATTGAGAATAGAGGGGACTCTATAGTGTGTCCAGTTTCTTCAACAAATAGTTTGCAAGTAAGAAAATAAAAAAGGACAAAGAAACTTAGATGAAAAAGAAAGACTCAGAAAATTCAAGAACCCTATTTTGGATCCTGATTTACATAAATAAAATGTAAAGAAATACAAAGAGAAAATCAAACACCTGTTGTTATTTGTTGATATTCAGAGACAAAAATTTTAGGTGCAGTGATGATTTTGTGTTTGTTTTAAAAAAATGACTCATATATAGGAATTTATATTGAACTATTTATGCAAGAACTCATATCAAAATTAAGCAGGTTGAGGTAGGAATTGTGGGGAATTTAAAAAAGCAAAGTTAGTCATCAGATTATTGAAGGTGGGTAATGCATCTGTGGGAATTTATTTAAATATTAGCTCTTGTTTTATGTTTGACATTTTTATGCAAATTTTTTCTGAACAAATAAATGTGGTGTATACATATACTGGGATGTTCGTTGGCAATAGAAGAGAAGTATTGATGATACATACTATAACATGGATGAAATTCAAAAACCGTATGTTAGGCAAAAGATGCCAGACATAAAAGACCACATAGCGCATGATACCATTTATATAACATGTCCAGAATAAGCAAATCTATGGATATACAAAGTAGGTTAGTGATCTCCTAAGACTAGGGGGATGAGAAGATTGGGAGATGATGGCTAAAAAGTATTGAATTTCTTTTTTTGGAGTAATGAAAACATTGTAAAATTGACGTCATGATGGTTCTACAACTTTGTGTATATAATAAAAATCATTAACTTGTACATTTTAAAAAGGCAAATTGTATTATATGTTAATTATGTCTCCATAAAGCTGTTACCCACCCACCCCCCCAACAATGTTTTCAAAAATTATCTTCAAAAAAAAGACAATGTTTTACATTGGGCATGGATAACTCGGAGTGCAAAAAATCATTGAGTTACACTTTCTAGAGACATTTCCATTCTAAGCTCAGTCTCTAAATTGTGAAAATAATTACTTGTTATCTGACAACAAGAACTTAGGCATTAAGGGTGATATTTTGATGATCTGTGGGCTCTTCTAAGATGAAGTTATATCCTGGAAGTTTAGCCAGAATCAGGCTTTGGGATCTACGAAGGCTCTGGGCAAAGTTTCTCAAAGAAAGCTCAGTTTATCGTTCAGGAACTCAACATCAAGGCTCTGACGAAGCAGGCCAATACATAATGCCTGTGCTGTAAGGCTTGTCATTCCACCTAGATGGCATTGCTGGTTTCCTACCTCTGAACCCCAATGTTGGTCTCTGCTTGTACTCTGACAAATTGCTTGTGTCTTCCCTGTCACGTGGCTTATCCTTATTATAACTAATGCTGTGGGTTGCTGTCCATTTGCCTGTCTGAATCATAACAAGCTTATAGGCTTGTATTTCTGGTCTCCCTGCCCAACTCTCAGCAGCTTTCTGGGCATATCTTCCCATCATCACTCAATTCCTAATTAATGACAATTATAATCTTAGGGTAAGGAATGGTTTAGAGGACAACATTTTGTGCATGTCACACTGTATATTATACAGTAGATTAAGAGTTGTGTATTTACCTGTATGTTATCTTGTCTTTACAATTCCCAACTATCTCAGGACATTTTCTACCTCTTCATGTTGCAGATTATGGGGTGCCTCAGCACATCTGTGGGAAACAGTTTTTATTTTTCTGTCGTAGACATTAGTTAAGAAAGGACATTTGAATATAAAAAGGCTTGCTTTTGAGGACCAAACACAAAGCTATGTAATTAGCACACTCTGGGAATACACAAGGACTTGAGAACCAGTTTGCTTACTGAGGAACTGAAGGTTATCCATTGCCTTGAAAGTAAAAAAGTAAATTAGAGTTACACAAAGAGGATGTTCTCGAGAATCAGATAATCTTTCTTGAGATCCCAGAGTAAATGTGCATGACAATGTGTTTCAGGATCTGATTGTACAGGGCACCCAGCTCTTGCATTCAGACTGGAATCCTCAAAGACTGGAGGCATGTGAGGTCGTTGAGATTGAGTTGTATAACAGTCTGCAACAGAAAAGGCCAAAGACAGTTCCAGAACTGTCTGTGGACACACCCTAGGATAAAGGTCCTCCCCATGCCTCTGTGAACATGATGAAGGCCAGAAAGATTAAAAAGTCATTTACAGTCATGATGAAAAAAGCACAGTATAAACTGCCATGAACACAGAACCAGAAACCAGATAGGAAGTAGGTGTCCCAAGTGATGCTATTTGAAAAATGTCACCTTAAACCTAGAGGAGCTGATGGTTCATCTCAGTGGATATCAACATGAATGAAGAGGACTGTGGCCCAAACATTTCCCCCTAAAAGCCAGGTGACACCCCAGGGACTAAGCAAAAGAGGGGAAATCCCTGAACTGACTGAACTTAAGCCAGGAATAGATTTTATGGACCATGAAGTGAATATAATAACATCTTTTGTGATCAAGTGGACTAGGCGGCTCAAAGCATGGGTTAAGTTTAATTACAAAAAAAAAAATACAACTAAAACATATCTGAGACAGTGAGTGAGAAACAACTGCAGTAATCTCAGTTTACAGATTGGAAACTCTGGGACATTTTCAAATCATTTCCGTTTTGAAAATATGCGTATAATTATTTTGTTCTGTGACAAAGTAGGAGTGACACAGTAGACATTACATTGTCTTCTGATTACTATTTATTTTCTCTTCTCCTGTTTTCTTTATTTGCTGAACCAGATAACTTTTTGGGAAGCATATTAAAGGTTTTGAAACAGATATAACAAATCCTTTTCTCCCTGTAAATAGTAATAAGCCATGAAATCTCTGGTTTCAGAAACAGGCAGGCTTTGCTATATGTATTGTGAAAATAACATAATTGGTTGGCATTAGCATTTTTTCAACTTCCATTTAAAAATGCGATTTATTTTAGTATGAAGTAGACTAGACAATTTAATTTTTTCTAACTATAAACAGGTTAAGTATAAAAACACTGAAGTAGAAATACAAGGTAATAGGGACCATGTTTCTGAATTAGCAAAGTTGTGTGTAGTGGGGAGAATGGTGGGGTTGTGTGTGTGTATAATTTTTTTAGGTTTATGTTCCTGGCAACTGCCCACAAAATTATTTCAGGATCAAGTCCTACCACAAGTGGAAAACCTTGGCCAACTTTGATTTTTACTGTATACAGCTGGATCTAATAACCTCCTCACTCCTACTTGATGAGAAACGTTTTTTTATCTCTTTCTAGGGAAGGCAACTAGGCTATCTATCACAGTTGCCATCAAATTCTTGACATTGGCCGAGTGGCTTGACTTTGTCCCTTAGGTCCACATGACATGTTCCACTTCATCATTCTGGTTTTTGGTTTTGGGGAATGGCTACGGGCACTCTTCTTTCTTCCACCTCTTCCCTCACTCACTCTGACCTTGACTGTGCTCACCTGTCATCTTCTGGATCTAAAATTCTTTTCCACCAAACAGTATCCACCCAATTTTAAACTCTATGGAAATAAAGTTAGTGGAAAAAGAGAGAAAGTTCATTTTACTGAGTTTCCTATAACTTTATTTTTTTTATTGCATGTGTGTGTGTGTGTATACACATACATACATATATATATATATGTATATTTTATCACCTATGTTGAAAGTAGTGAACTAGACACCCTGGGTCCTGAAATTAATCCTGGTTCTGTTTCTTTCCAGTTCTAGAACTTTGGAAACTTAAAAAGTAAGTTGACTTCAAGCTTGACTGCATATTGGAAGCAGCTTTTAATTTTTTTCTTTTCTTTTTTTTTTTTTTGAGACAGTGTCTTGCTCTGTTGCCAGGTGCCAGGCTGGAGTGCAGTGGCGCAATCTTGGCTCACTGCAACCTCCGCGTCCTGGGTTCAAGCAATTCTCCTGCCTCAGCTTCCCGAGTAGCTGGGACCACAGGTGCGTGCTACCATGCCCAACTAACTTTTTTGTATTTTTTAGTAGACATGGGCACATCTTAATACCTTTTAAAGATTCCAATACCCAGATGATATCCCAAACCATAAATCATGTTTTCTGGGGTTGGAACTCAGACACTAGTAAATTTTGAAGCACCCTGGTGATTTCCAATGCTCAGAGAAGTTTGGGAAACATTGTCCTCACTTCTTTAAACCTTAGAGTCCCAGTCAAGATGATTTATAACTTTACCTCAGATCTTCACCTTATAAAGTTTAATTGGTAGCATATATGTGAAAGCCATTTATAAGCTGTAAATTTAGTCATTAGTATTTTCCATAAGGTCTTGTATAGTGATAATGAAAAGTAAAATAAAATCCTTGTCTCTTCTAGTTGATAGAATCACAAACAGATAATAAACAAAGATTCCCAAATCATGCTCCCCTTTTCTTCCCTTTTCCCTACTATAGGTTCTGCTTCCATTTTAAGCATGAAATGTGGAACGAAAGAATGAATCCCAGAAACAAGCCTCAGGAAGACTCATGCACTTCCAGAATAAGGAGTATGTACACTAGATAAGCATATTTTATCAAATTTTATTCCCCATCCTCTTGCCCTATGCCATCTATTCTATGCCAGTTTCATATGTAGGATATCTGAATGAAGAGAAACTTTATTTTTATGTTCCATTTGTTGGGATTTTTAATTTTTTGAAAGTTAAGACTATTGTGATTTAATTTATATACTCCTTTCCTCACTGTGATAGTAAAGGCATTCACATGATATTAGTAGAATGAGGCAATAAACCAGAAGGAATGGGAAGGAAGGATGGGTGGAGACCTCCAACTGAGAGTAGAGCTACATGGTAGAATAAGCTGTATTCTCTAGGCAGAAGAGGACCTGTTAAGAGAACCCCAAAAGCTGATTTGAAGGGAAGGGACAATAAGTGGGCTTAATTAGTGCAAAGACAAATTTTATCTACCTCCTAAGGTAGGGGAAACCACTTCTCCCCACAACACACAGACAATTTGAGGGATGAGGTTGTACTGGTGGTATTTAGGCTCATTGAAGGACCAGGAACTCAACATTTCCTTAGGTCTATTAGGCAGAGCCCTTGTTCGCTCACCATCTTTCCCACAAAGGTTGCTATGCTGACACATGGTGGGACCATATGAAAGTTTCCATTGAATACAATCATGCAGCTCCTACTCAACAAGCTGCAAACTGCTATAGAAATACAAGGAGAACTTTTCATCCCCAACTCAGGTAGTTTGCACTAAGTGGAAAAACATACTGTATAAGAAAACTCATATCAGCAACTTTCATGCTACAACTCAAGTTCAGATCTTTTGAATCCCCTACCTTTTTACCCAAACATTTACTGATATATCCAGAAAAACTTCTGACAGGCACTTTAACTCAATGCATACACAATTGAAATTGTGTTTCTGCCTCATCAAATCTTTCACTTCTTCCCCTATTCTTTTATCCAGTGAAAGGCACCACTATCCACAGAGTTGTCCATTTAGGATACCTGAAAATAGATCTCTCTCTTTCCCATCTGTGACCAGCTGGTTACCAAGGCCTAGAATTTCTAGGTTCTTAATATCAATAAAATATTTTATTTGTGCTCCATCTCTACTAAAACTGATATAGTTCATAATATTAATAGGTAGCACCTTTATCAGGTTTATTCTTTAATATTCTTGCTACTTAATATTCACAGCTGTTGTCTGGGTTTATTTAAAATTATTATCCTTGTTTTACAGAGAAGTAAACTGAAGTGCAGAGTAGTCCAAGACCATTCCACGAGCAAGTGACAGAGCCGCATTCACTTACAGGTGTTTCTCTGCAGCTTATTTTCTAGCATGTAAGCCTGTCCTTCTTTCCTTCCTTCTTAAATTTTTATTTTGAAATAATTTCAGGCTTACTGAAAAGTTGTACGAATGGCAAAAAGGACTGCACTATACCCTTTTGCTGTTGTCCCCAGCTGTTAAAAATTTTCCACACTTTTATACTTTCACTCATATATACATATTGTTCCTGTATTCTTTCTGCTTTATTATCTATTATTGTAATATTATCATTATTATTGAACCATTTAAGAGTAAGTTTCAGAGATGACACCTTCAACTCTAAATACTTCCTTCTGATTTTCCTAAGAACAATGGTCCAAATTTAAGACTTTAATTGGTTACAATATTATAAACACATTTATAGACCTTATTTACACTTTGCCGTTTGTTTAATCATGTTGTTTTTCACAAAATAGTAAATCAAAATCAATCAACAAATTATTCTAGCTGGGGGTCCAATCTAGGATCACACACTGCATTTAGTTGTTGTATCTTCTTTGTCTTTTTAATATGAAGTAATTCCTCAGCCTGTCTTTACCTATTTTAACCTTGGTAATGTTTTAAAAAGCAGACCAGTTATTCTGAAGAATGTCCATCTATTTGGAGTCTTCTGATATTTCCTCATGATTTAAGTTATAAGGTTTTTGCAAGAACAAATACACACAAATGCTGTATTCTCTATTCATTATACCAGAAAACACATAATGTCAATTTGTCTCATTCCTGTTGATGTTAACTTTGATTACATGGTTAAGGGGAGTTTTCCATGCTTATTTGGTATAATCTATTATTCCCTTTTTAGTTAATGAGTTAATTTTGTGCAGGGATACTTTATGACAATGTCATCATTCTGTATATTTCAATTATGTCAACCAGTTTGTAGTTTTTTTTCATGTGTCAAACTGTGGCTTGCGAGGGTGATCTTACACCTTTTGTTAGAACTCTTTCAAAGTGGGAAGAGTATGTTACAGGTAAACAACAGAAAGCATATCTCCAAAAAAAACCAACTATTTTTTAACTCAAAAAATAATTTCAGACCCACAATATGTTGCAAAATTAGTGCAAAGTATTTTTATGCATCCTGTGTTTAGCTTTCCCAAATGTTAATATTTTCCATAACCATAGTTCAATTGACAACTTCAGGAAATGAAAATGGATTCAATATACTGTTAACTGATCTATAGATCTTATTCACATTTACCAATTGTTCTACTAGTGTAATTATTCTCTTCCAGGATTCAACCAAACTTGACACAATGAATTTATCTTTCATATCTCCTTACTCTCTTTCAGTCTGGTTCATTTCCTCAGTCTTTGACTTCCACAATTCTGTATGTTTGTAAGAGTACAAACAGCTATTTTGTAGTTATTCTATAAAAGGCCCCTCTGCATGAGTTTATCTGATGTTTCTTTATGGTTACAATTGGACTTTGCATTTGAGGCAGAAATATCACAGATGGAATTCTACCTTCTGAACAATACAGCACACTAGGATGTTTATTTATTTATTAAACAACATGATGTCGATTTGCCCCATTCCAAGTGTTATGAACTTTGAGCACTTGCTTAAGATGATGTCCAAGTTTTTCCAATGTAATATTAATCTCTCCCCTAACCCCGTTTAATAAGTCCCTTTTCAGGAGACACATTGAGACTATGAAAATATCCTACTTCTCATCATACTTTTGCTCACTGATTTGGGCACCAATTCCTAACTGAAACAATGATGACTTGATATTTGCTAAATGGTGATTTTCTGATACTATTTCTGCTACATTTATTAATTTTTCTACTGTAAAAAAGTGTCCCCACTCACACATATTTCTTATTCATTTATTTATATCAGTATAGACTCACGAATATTGATTTTATTTTCTAGAATATAATTCATTACTATCTTTTTTTGCTCACATTTTCATAGATTTGGGCATTGAAAGCTCTTTTGAATTGTGTTTGTATCTTTTGAGAATGCTTCTGTAACTTTTTGAGCACTTCTTTTGGTTATTGGAATCTCACAGTGTTTTAGACTCAACATCTACTTTCCCTGACTGGGAACTTGACTTAGACATTCCTCCAAGGAAGCCTGTTTTATTTTAGTAGAGAATGGTATGTAGAACCAAAATATAGATACTAGTTGTGTTTGTTATATTGGGATGTCACTTAATTCAGGACCCTTTTAGAGGTTATATATGCTAGTATGTGTATAATATATATATTTATATTGCATATGCACACACACACATCCATCTATTATCTCATACTTATAATTTCAATTCTACACCACAGGATTTATTCTAGATTTCTCTATTTGTAACTCCTAACAGTGAAAAAACTGGCTCTCAGTATCCACAATATATTACTTATTTTCTCAATCCTTTAATTCACGTAATGTAATTTAAAAAAATGTAGCCCATACAGCTGGGAAAAACTAATTTACTAACTAAAGCAGGAGTCTCCAGCTGGAAGCCATGGACTGGTACTGTGGCCTGTTAGGAACCATATTGCACATAAGGAGGTAAATGGCAGACTAGGGAGTATTACCACCTGAGCTCCGCTCCACCTGCTGTGAGATCAGGGGTGTCATTAGATTCTCATAGGACCTCAAACCCTATTGTGAACTGCACTTGGAAGGGAATCTAGGTTGAGGCTCCTTATGAGAATCTAATAGTGTCTGGTAATCTGAGGTGGAACAGTTTCATCCTGAAACCATACTCCCCCATCGCTGCCCCTCACACCCTCATGGAAAAATTGTCTTCCAGGAAACTGGTGCCTGGTGCTAAAAAGGTTGGGGACTGCTGAACTCAAGAAGAATGTTTATGTACAGCTCTTTTAGTTCTAAAAAAAATACTGTTTTCAGTGTTATTTTTTCTCCATTTCATTCAGTGGGGTTGGGTTATTTGCAAGAAAATTAGATTTGTTACAGTTTGTATTCCAGTTTGTATTTCCCCAAATTCTGTCTGATAATTTAATTATTTCTTTGAACATTTGAAACCCTAACATTGTCCTAAATGTCAGAATGATACAAAAACATCCAAAAAAAAAAAAAAAAAAAAACAGAAACCACACAGATATACCCATTTCTTTTTTCTGTCCACCTGGTCTTCCGCCTACACGCTCTAGGTAATAAATCTCTTTAATTTATGGTTTTTCTTTTCTTCATTTCATTCTTGCATAATCAGATACATACATATTTTATTATATCCATTTTTTTCTTACATGAAATATGTATGTTTTTTACATGAAATATATATATTATAGATATTTCTTTCTACTTTGATTTTTGTCACTTCAAAATATAGTCCAGCTATTACTCCATATCAGTTCATAGAAGTCAGCTTCATTTTGTATATCTGTGTAATACTTTGTAGTATAGACATCTCATAGTCCATCCTTTCAGGATAGATATTCCGTGTATCTGTGGGTTCTTTCAATATGTAGATTCAAGTATTTCTTTATAGAAATTCTGCTTTTGGTTTATACATTTAAGCATTAGCACTGTTAACAATGTTTTGCTTTAGGGGTTTTGTTTTTTTACTTTAGGGACTCCAGGTATATTAATTTTATTCTTTCCTCGTCGTTTATTTGTATCTCTCTTTCTCTAGACCTTTTCTTTTTCTTAATTTCAGTTTCATTCTGTTTGAGATTTTTCCAGATTTCTTCAATGATTCTTGTTAAATACTTATTTTCCTTTATTAGTCTTTTGGTTTTTTGTTTGGTTACATTCCTTTTCTGAGTTCAAACAACTATTTTCTTACTGTCTCTCTCTCCCTCTCTTGCCAATTTCTAATCATCAATTTGAATTTCCAATTTTAAAAAAAATTAGTGGTTTTCCTATCTCCAAAAATCTGAGTACAATTAACTTACTTTGGAGTATTGTCTTACAGTTTCTTCTAGCACATTATTGGTGGTTCAGGAAGCGTTTTCATTGCTTGAGGTGTATTGAATTTCATTTTCTAACTTTTTAAAAATAATCACTTTGTGTGGCTTCATTAGTTCACATTTTTCCATTCATTTTGGGGTATTCATTTAGTTTGGAGGATTATTTGGAAGTGCAGTTTTTTTTTCATGATAGCAAAATTTGTACCCTTTGATGGATTTGTGTGTGTGCACATGTATATGTGTAACAGGAGAGGATTTGCATGTCCTCTAATATTTTTGGTTCTCTTGGTCTTTCAAAACCCTAAATTCTGATCTTTTTCATTTTTTTATCTTTCACCACTCAATTTCTAAATGGCTTCTTTTTCTTCCTTTCATTTTTTAAAAAAATTCCCCAGAATTTAAGTATCTTGAAGACTGTCACTTCAAGCAGTATGCATTTTTAAGCCTCTTTCCTATAAACTGTTAGACTGTGTTCTAATCTACCAAAGCACTTTTTAAAAATGTTTAATATTTTTACACTGAGGGTGGACTTTAGCTCTCTCATGGTGCTTTTATGTTGACATTATTCCCATCACTGTCTCTCCTGGTCTCCCTTCCCACAGGCTTTCTTGGCTGGCCTTTGTAGTGGGGAATGAAGGTGAAAGATTACCTGCTAAGTTTTGGTGCATTTACTAAATAATTTACACTAATTTTGAAGTTCAGGTATTTCACATTTCACATTATGCTGAAAGTATGGAGAGTTTTCTTTTTTTTATGTTGTTTTCCTGTATTGTTTTCAGCTATCCAGAACTCAAAAGTTATTAATTTTGAAGGAAGTTTTGTCTTTGTGTTCTCACAGGTTCAGAAACACTACATTCCTTTGAGGCAGTCTTCTGTCTCCTCATTCTTTGTGACAGTCATATCTCTTTATGCAGTCCTCTAACTGCCCCTGTTGCCTTTCATGGGTGCCAGAGCAATCAATTTATGATGGAAGAGAGGCCTCTGTCCCCAGAGATAGCGTGTGTGGCTTGATCTGCTCTTCTCTTTCCCCATGGCTTGTTTAAAAAGGTTTCATTGAATTTCTACATGTTGTGCTGCTTAGGTGTACAAAATATTGGCAATGTTTTATAATAAGTAGCAAATCATTATTATGCACTGTGGTGTTCATTGTATTACCATTAATCATCATAAATTCATGGAGTATATTCACACAAATAAGGTAGGTAATTCCAAAGACAGTTTTATTCATGAAACTTTCAATTTATTAGTGTGATCTCAGCTTTAAAGATATTGAAAACATCATTTAAAACTTTTCCATGTAACAGCGTCAGAAGGACTTGGTGGAGTCTCAGTGCAGAGTTCTGCTAAAGCTCATTTTTAGCACATTGTGAAGGATGAGACTCTTGCTTCTGGTACTCTCTTCATTTCTTATTTTGGGATCACCAGTATACTCCAAATTCTCATACTGAACCACTTCAGCTGGTTATCCAGAATCACTGCCCATCCTTGCCAGACTTTACGTTTAGATGTACACTCCACATTGTTCTCCTTTTGATTAAATTTTAACCTCAAATACAAAGCATGAATGTACAGTACATCTTAGAGACTTTAATCTGTTATTAGGAAACATTGTGTCTTAACCCGAAAGAATAAAGTGCTAATAGTGGGCAGTTGGGCATCATAGTAAAATAACCAAGGGACTTTCATAGCATACTGCAGTTCATTTTATCAATAAAATCTTTTTTTTTAACCTTTTGATTTTAGGGACACATCTTTTGAAGCAGAACATATTTTCGAATTCTGGCTCTACCATGTAATATTTGTGTGTCTTTGACAAAAACAAAACAAAACACAACTAACTTCTGAGCTTCATTACCACTTCTATAAAAATGAGAAAAATACTACCTCCTTGACAGATGTTGAGGTTAAAACAAAGAGGATGTGACATTTTAAATTCTGATCCTCATCTTTAAATTGAGGATAAGATCAACAATTATTTGATGATCGAATGGAAAAGCATGTGCAAAGCATCTTAATTTACGTGGCACATGAGATCTTCTCCATAAATATAATTCTCCTTCTGAACTTACTGCCAGCCCATTCAACCAAATATTTAGAAACCAAGATGGCAATCTTTATTGGAAATGAGCAATTTCGATGGTTCAGGCTATATCCACCCCATACAAACACTGGCATATATGCTTACTAGAGAGGGCTGGGGGAGACCAAGGCAGACAGTGGCTACTCAAGGAGAATTTGTTCTTTTTCCCTAAATGAGGTCTCAGTCAGGGAGCCAAATGCTAGGAATGAAACACAGGAACTGGAACATACTGCTAGGACAACACTGCGAAGACTTGACTGCAGGCTGTATTATACTTGACAAGGAAGTAGCAGAGATGGAATAAAATGTTCTTTGCACCATCCTAGCTAGGATTTCCTCTGTTGCTAAGGTGACTGTAAGAGACTAAATAACGCCTGCTCAACCCTTATCTTCTGCATCACCACCTGAAACTATCTATGTCTAAGTCCCTGAAATCTGTGAATGTTACTTTATATGGCAAAGCCTTTGCAGATGTGATTACAAATTTTGAAATAGGAAGACTATCCTGAATTAGCCAGGTTTTATCTACAGGCATCACAGGCATCACAGGCATCCTCATAAGAAGGAGAGGTAAAGAGATCACAGACCTAAGAGGAGATGGCCATATGACCACAAAGGCAGAGACTGAAGGGATGCAGTCAAAAGCCAAGGAGTATAAGCAACCACCAGAAACTGAAAGCAGCAAAGGACACATTGTTCCCTAAAGCTTCTGGGGAGATAGTGGTTCTTGCTGACACCCTGATGTTAACCTAGTGGGACTGATTTCAGACCTCCAGTTTCCAGAATTGTGAGAGAATGAATTTCTGTTATTTTAAGCTACCAAGTTTGTGATAATTTGTTAAAGAAACCTAAAGAACTAATACAGTAACTAAGGTTCATATCAATTGAAACCATTTAGAGCTGAGGGTGGTGGCTCATGCCTATAATTCCAACACTTTGGGAGGCTGAGGTGGGAGGATGGTTGGTCCTAGTTTAAGACCAGCCTGGGCAACATAGTATGAGACCCTGTATCTACAAAAAAAAATTGCAAAAACTTGCTGGGTGTGGTGGAATGTGCCTGTAGTCCCAGCTGCTTAGGAAGCTGAGGCAGGATGATGGCTTGAGCCCAAGAGTTTAAGCCTGCAGTGAGCTACGATTGCACCATTGCACTCCAGCCTGGGTAACAGAGTGAGACTCCGTCTCTAAAAAGGAAAAATAAGAATTCACACTGAAGTAAGAGCAACTCACAATCACAAAATTGTAAATCCTAGATGTGAAAGAAAACATTTGGGTTCTTTTATTCCAGAGCTGATGTACCGACACCTGTGATGATCAGTCGCCCACCACCCAATTAAATCCTTCCACTGATATATTGCCGAGTAGTTTATTCTGGACTTTGGCATCTCTGTTGATAATTCTACCTTGTATCATGCTACTACCTGCTTAGCTATATGTTTCTATCTTGGGCATAAGTTCTGCCCTTTGAAGCAAAAGTTAATGAATAAATAAATCAAATAGCATTCCTCAGATATTTGAGGGCAGCCATACTGAAGCTCCAGAAACCCATTCTCTGCATTGTGGATCCCTCCATCCTTTCCTCACGTGTTACCATCGTGCCATTCTGTCTTTCTTCTGGTATGCTATGATTTGTCAGCTTCCAGCCTGTATACACAATGTAACTGCCTGTTGAATACCACGCTCCAAATATAAAAATTAGTAGGTCAAGTGAGCAAGCCCATTAATTCTTAATCAGATGTAAGTATTGAAATCTGAAAGTACTCTTGCTTTCTGGTGGTTAGAATAAGCATCAGCCAAGGAATCTCCCAAAACCTATTTAATGAGAATTGTTAAATTTCCTCATAATTCATGCATGCTATTCAGACTGCCCTTTTTACTTAATATTGTCTTATTAATTTGTTCCTGTGTTTTCAATCTTCATTTCATCGTCATCTATCAATCAGCTCTTTTACTTAGTTTCATATTAGATGTAAACATTTTTAATAAGTTGTTAATTTATTAAAAATATTTCTTAAACCACTAATCTATAATAGATATAATAAGTAATAAGATGGCTATACATTCAACCCTCAAAAAGATTACATACTGTTGGTGGATACCTATAGGTTGATAAGCTTGACCTTTTTATCTGGTAAGTTCTATAAGAGAGAAATTAGAAACTGTTTTCTAAGAAAGGCATTTCTAGAGAGGAAATGCTTGTTGGAATCCCCATCATAATTGAGAATTTGAGGGTTGATATTTACTCTTTTTTTGCCTCCCATTTTCTGTTCCTTTGAGTTGGCCAGCATAGGCAAGACCTGCAGAGAGGGGGCCAATATGATGAGGCTTATAAACCAATAGGTGAGTATTAATGCTAAAGAAGCAATGGGAGCCCATAGGGCTTATAGGGTCTGCAAAACAGGAGCCAGTGAAGCATATGGGGTTGTCAGGAGAGTGGTTATATATATAAAAAGAATTAATCATTCATCAGTTTCCATGAGGGATTGGTTCTAGGAACCCCTTTAAACACCAAAATACTAAAATGCTCAAGTTTCTTATATAAAATGGCATAGATTTGCATATAACCTGTATACATCCTCCTCTATACTCTAAATAAACTCTAGATTACTTATAATACTTAATACAATGACTGTTATACACTTATTCTGTATTTTTAAATTTTGTGTATTTCTATCGTTATTTTATCATTTTTTAAATTTGAATATTTTTTACCTGTGATTGAGTCCACAGATGAGGAACCTGTGGATATGGAGGGTTAACTCTATGTAAATTATATTTTGAAAAATAGGTTTCAGATTTCTCATTGGTAGAAGAATTACAAATATGGAAAAGGAAAAGGGTAGAGTGAACTCTCTTGTTGGATTGAAATTTGAAAAATTGGTGTGAACTCATGTTTTTAAATAGGTAATTATATATGTACTGATATACATTTCTGAAGCTTGTATTTACCTTTACATAGACACACATATATACACATGTGGATCTATTTATATCTACACACACACATATATATGTATAGATAAATACAGATATGTAGACATATGAGTTATGTGGATATATAGAAAAATAAAGAAATAAACATAGATATATGTGGGTATATATATGTTTGTGTTTAAGAGTTTATGTGTATATACACACATACATTTCCTGGATGTCTTCATTGAGGAGGACTGTAAGCACAACGTCTCAGTACTAACGGGCATTCCTAGTATTGTGATCTTAAGGAGAGCCAGGGTTCCTTGAAAAAATAAGGAGCTGCTTTTGTTTGATGACGCGACTGGGGAAATGAAAGTACTAGATGAGCCTTGACTACTCTTTGCTCTAGAAATGTAAGGAGTGCCAAGAAAACAGACACTTTTTAGAACAACACAGAAATCAGCTTAACTGTGTTTCTTTTGGCCAAATAAGGTGGAATTTGAGATTGAAAAGAAATGATTATTGTAATGAGTTATAATCCATTAAAATATATATATCTCTCTCCATGTATTCATACTAAAGATGAATGAATAAGCAAATTGTTTAGAAAAACTTCCTCCTTATAATTATTGACTATGTTTATATGTATTATAATGTATTTTCTATATATCGTATATATCACATATAAGTTGTGTGTTTAAATTGTATGTATATACATATATACACATTAATTAATTAATCATATATAGTAATATAAAGGAATTAGAAGGGCACTCTTTGGGAATCATCATAGTAACAACCGATTCAGGTAAAGAGTCATCAGGGGCAAAACTTCATTGAGGAACAGTTATTTACATAGTCTCAACGTATTTCTGTGCAAAATGCCCATTGATTGCAAGAGGAAATTATGGTCACATTACAGTGGAGAAACCTGGAAGACACCACCTTAACTAAGTGACCAAGAGAAATAGGACAAATCAATATCATGTGCCTGCTAGTGTAATGCACTAAGAAAGACATTATATATTTTCTGTGATATTCTTCAATAAATCCAGAGCCTAAGTTCAATCATGAGGAAATATCCAGTATGTCCAAATTGAGACATTCTGCAAAATACCTCAGTTGAACTAAAAATATCAAGATCAGAAAAAAGACAAGTTAAAGAAAAATTTCATATTGAAAATGACTAAAGAGACATGGCAATTAAATACAATTTGTAATCCTGGATGGAATCCTGAGTTAGAAGAGGAAAAAATCTCTAAAGGGCAATACTGAGCATTTGAATGAGTCTGTGCATTAGATAGTAGTGTTTTATAAATGTTAATTTCTTGATTAAGATGTTTGTGTTGTCATTTGTGGGGAAGTATTTTCTAGGTAATGAACACTGTTTAGGAATAATGGAGCATCATATTTGCTACATACTTTCACTTGTTGGAAAGATGACAATAATGTATACATATATGCACATATATGGAGAATAAAATATTGCCAATTAGGGAGTCTGAGTGAAGGGTGCTATTCTTGCCAGTTCTTTGTATGCTCCTTTTAAATTTAAAATTATTTCAGAATAAAGAAAGAGAAAAGAAACAAATAGATGTGTATTTGTTGGTCCAAGATGGGAGATGGATTAATGGTAGCATGCCCTGACAGAGTTATTTGTGGTAAAGTCAAATATAGAGATTCCTAAGCCACTAGCTACCCCTTTCTATGGATATTGCTTTATATCACATATATATTATATTGTTAGAATAGAGTCTGTGGAATTGTCCATGGAAATGTTTAAGGATTACTTTTCCTGAATTTTTAAGAGATAAAATGAGAAAGTGACATGTTAATACATTAAAATAATTCTAAAATTCGTATTTTGGAATTTCGGATTTAGGGAGAAAGGTGGTCTTTTGTCTCCTAAGACTGTAAAGCATCATTTTTCTTTTCTTCACCCTCAAGTTTAAGCCCATCCCTCACAGAAGTCACAAAATGCTCAGTCTTGCCACTGGATAAAACTGCATGTTATTATATGGAATAATTTGTAGGACACTTTACAAAATGGGAACTTTTAAAAGGTGTTTTTGCTTTCAGGAGACCTGTCTCTTTAGAACTCCTTATTCTTCCAGGTTCAGATACAATCTGAAAAGCAGACATGTAGATCTCAAATTAACAACCTAACATTACACCTACAGGCACTAGAGAAACAAGAGCAAACCAATCCCATAGCTAGCAAAAGTAAAATAATAACCAAAATGAGAGCTGAACTGAATAAAATTGAGATGTGAAAATCCATATAAAAGATCAACAAAATCAAAATATGTTTATTTGAAAAATTAAACAATATTGATAAACTGCTAGCTAGGTTAACAAAGAATAAAAGAGAGAAGACACAAACACAATCAGAAAAAACCAAGATGACATTACAATGGACCCCACAGAAATATAAAACATCCTCAGAGACTATTACAAATACATATATGCACTCTAGACAACTTAGAATAAATGGGTAAATTCCTGGAAACATATACCTTCCTAAGATTGTATGAGGAAGAATTAAATTCCTGAACAGATCAATAACAAGTTCCAAAATTGAATCAGTAATAAAAAGTCTACCAATCAAAAAAAGAAGAGTCCTGAATGAGACTGATTTATAGCAATGTTCTGCCAGATGTACAAAGAAGGAGTAGTACAAATCCTACCAAAATTATTCTTAAAAATTGAGGGGGAGAAACTCCTCCCTAATTCATTCTATGAAACCAGCATAATTCTGATACTGAAGCCTGGAAAACACACAATGAAAAAAGAAAACTTCACGCCAATATCCCTGATGAGCACAGACACAAAAATACTCAACAAAAAAGCTAGTAAACCAAATCCAGCAGCATATTGAAAACCTTATTTACCATGATCAAGTAGACTTTATTCCTGGAATGCAAGTTTGGTTTAGCATATGCAAATCAATAAATTTTATTTACCACATAAACAGAATTAACAACAAAAACGTATGATCATGTCAGATGCAGAGAAGACTTGATAACATTTAACATCCCTTCATATTAAAAACCCCCAATAAACTAGTTATCAAAGGAAAGTACCTCAAAATAAGAGCCATCTATGACAAACTCACAGCTGACATTGTTCTTACGGGGAAAAAGACAGAAGCATTCTACTTGAGAACAGGAGGAAAAGAAGGATGTCCCCTCTCACTTCTCCTATTCAGGACAGTACTGGAAGTCCTGGCCAGGGCAATCAGACAAAGGAAAGCAAAAAAAAAGGCATCCAAATAGGAATTCAGACTATCTCTGTTCACAGATGATATGACTCTATACCTAGAAAACTCCAGATTCCACCACAAGGCTTCTAGAACTGATAAATGACATTAGTAAAGCTACAGGGTATAATGATCAGTGTATAAAAATCAGTATCATTTCTTTATTCCAGTAAAGTTCAAGCTCAGAGCCAAATTGAGAATGCAATTGCATTTACAATAACCACAAAAAGGGTAAAGTACCCAGGAATACAGCTTACCATAGTGATGAAATATCTCTAAAACAAGAATTACAAAACACTGCTGACAGAAATCAGAGATGACACAAATAAATGAAAAATCATTCCAGCTCATGAATAGGACGAATCCATATTGTTAAAATGGCCATATTGCTCAAAGCAATGTACAGATTTAATGCTATTTCTATCAAACTCTCAATATCATTTTTCACAGAATTTGAACAAATTATTTTAAAATTCATATGGAACCAGAAAAGAGCCCAAATTGCCAAAAGAATCCTAAGCAAAAAGGACATAGCTGGAGGCATCACATTAGCTGACTTCAGACTATACTACAAGGCTACAGAAATCAAAACAGCATGGGACTGGTTATAAAAGAGAGAAACACACATATAACAATGTAACACAATAGAGAAGCCAGAAATAAAGCTATACACCTGTAACCACCTGATCCTCAGTAAATTCAACAATAATAAGCAATGGGGAAAGACTCTATTCCATAAACGGTACTGAAGTAACTGGATAGCCATTTGCTGAAGATCGAAACTGGACCCCTTTCTTTCACCATATGGAAAATTAGATGGATTAAAGACTTAAATGTAAGACATAAAACAATAAAAATCTCAAAAGACACCTAGGAAAACCATTCTAGACATTAGCTTTGGCAAACAATTTATGAATAAGTCTCCAAAAGCAATTGCAATGAAAACAAAAATTGACAAGTGGGATCTAATTAAACTACAGAGTGTCTTCACAACAAAAGAAACTATAAATAGAGCAAGCAGACACCCTACAGAATGGAAAAGAGTATTCAGAAACTATGTATCTGACAGAAGTCCAGCATCCAGAATCTATAAGAAACTTAAATCAGCAAGCAAATCTAATAACTTCATTTAAAAATGAGCAAAGGACATGAACAGACATTTCTCAAAAGACATACATGCACCCAAGAAATATATTGAAAGACTGCTCATTATAACTAATCATTAGAGAAATGCAAGTCACAACCACAATGAGATACCATCTAACATCAGTCAGAATATTAAAAAGCCAAAAATTTACAGATGTTGGTGAGGCTGCAGAGAAACAGGGATACTTCTACACTGCTTGTGGGAATGTAAATCATTTCAGCCACTTTGGAAAGCAGTGTGCAGATTTCTCAAAGAACTTAAAACAAAACTACAGTTTGACCCAGCAATCTCACTATTGGGTATATACCCAAAGAAAATAAATTGTTCTACCAAAAAGACACATGTATTCATACGTATATCACAGCACTATTTACAATACTAGGCACAGAATCAATCAAGATGTCCATGAATGGTGGATTGGATAAAAACATGTGGTACATATACACTATAGAATATTATGCAGCCACTAAAAAGAATAAAATCATGTCCTTTTGTAGCACCATGGATGCAGCTGGAAGCCATTATCTTATGTGAACTAGTGCAGTAACAGAAAACCAAATATCACATGTTCTTACTTATAGATGGGAGCTAAACACTGAGTACACATAGGCACAAAAGAAACAATGGACAATGGGGACTGCTTGAAGTAGGTGAATTGGGAGGGAAGCATGGGTTTGAAGGCTGTTTATCAGGTACTATGCTGTCTACTTTGGTGATGGAATCATTCATACCACAAGCCTCAGAAACATGCAGTTTATTCATGGAACAAACCAGCATATATACCTCCTGAACCTTTTTGAAACAGTCTCTCTCTGTTCCCCAGGGTGGAGTGCAGTGGTGCAATCTTGGCTCACTGCAACGTCTGCCTTGTGGGCTCAAGCAATTCTCCTGCCTCAGCCTCCCAAGTAGCTGGGACTACAGGCTTGCACCACCACACCAGGCTAATTTTTGTATTTTTAGTAGAGATGGGGTTTCACATATTGGCCACGAAGGCTCAAACTCCTGACCTCAAGTGATCTGCCTGCCTCGGCCTCCCAAAGTGTTGGGATTACAGGTGTGAGCCACCACACGTGGTCATGAACCTAAAATTTTTTAAGAAGTAAAAAACTTAGTTTCACATTTGTAAAAGAAGGATGGTAGACTAGATTTTTCGTCTCTAACATTCTATGGTTCCATGAGCATTTAGAGCCATTGAATTCTTTGTTATGACAGTAATTAGTGGTCCCTTCCCAGATTACTTGCAGCATTTTTGAAAGGTTTATAGCTTATTCTTGATGTAGATAAATGTTTTTTAGAATATTTGTTTTGCCTTTCATGAATAAAAAGGTGATTGAACAAAGCATGCATTCATCATTCCATTTATTGCCCTGAAACAGCAAGTGTAATTTATAAACCAATAACACTTCAGGGAGTGTTATACACATGTTTGAAAAGAATGTCTTAAACTAATGGAAGGCCATGGGGACACTAATCCAGCATCTCCTGGAGGAACAGCTAAGAACCCAGCCAGAGAGGAAACTTTGATACATTTTATTGGATAATATAGGTGGTGCTATGTTACTTTTACTAGAGCACAAATAAAGCGGGGAGAAAAAGGTCAATGACTCTGGGTTGGTCTCATCCTTGTTTCTTAAGAAGTGTGAGAATGAGAGGGTCATGTTATCACAACAGGTTCCGGCTGGAATCCAAGAAAATGCTGGGATGTATATTAAAGGATACATCTAAAGATATCCATTCTTTTATGTACTATTCATAGAAACATGATTTTTCTGTTAAATTTAAGACAGTCTTGATAAAACTGTAGGGATTAGTGAAAAGCTGGAAGGGACCCACTTTAGAATTACCGTAGCCCATGTGAGAGGACAACCTTTTTAGAATTCATAGAATTAATGAAAATTGCTTCAAAATTTTTGTCTTTGGTTAAACAGTTTAATTTGTAAACTTGCTGTTTAGTATGTAGCATCATAAAAATGATTTCTCTTACTCAGAATGCCCCTCACTCTCTCATTGTGCAGACAGATCTTCAACACCTCACTGGAATGCGGTTAATATTCCAACTTCTTTGTATTCTTAGTCTCAGTTACATAACTTCCTATGTTCATAGGGATAGCTTGAACTCAACTATCTTTTAATGTCTTACCTCTCTTATTTATCCAAAGTATAGGTAAATACCTAGGAGGACAGAAAAATTAAGCTTCTCAGCAAATAAGATAAATGTCAGCAAGTTCATGCCCTACAGCTTATGTACCTGGTACAAGAGAGCCACGTATGATGTTTTGCAGGATGAATTTGCTGCTAATTTGTAAAACATTCTAATGAGTTTGGGTATTGTGAAGATTAAACCAGTTAATGTATGTAAAGCACTTAGAAAATGCCTGGTACACAGTACACATTCAATAATTATTAATATTTAATTCCCCTGTCAATAAAATACTAACAATAACAAATTGAAAAGGAATGAAGAACTGCAACGAGTGGGGACACTCAAAATTGTAAAGTAATGGAAAGAGATAGCAACATGATCAAAATCAAACATAACTCAAAACAAAGCCATTGTTATTCATTTGGTGCAGATCCAAACACATCTAAGCAGAGTCAGAGGCATCACTATTATAGTACTTTCCAGCAGTAAGAGCTGTTAATAACAATAACTTTGAGGCATCAAGAATAGTTGAAATAATATCCAATATCCTCTGTCTAAGAAAGCATGCAAATTGCAATAAAAATTTATAGACTCCCATCCAAACCGGTTATGATTTTAATGTTAATGCTTCACCCATAAACGCTCTGTAATCTAGAAAACCTATTTTCTAGACCCTTTAGATAATGTATTTCTAGATAATAAAGGTTTGTTTAAATTAAGTTCATTAATCTTAGTAATTTCTGGACCTCAGGTTTAGCTGTCCAACCAGACGCTATATTTCTCAAGGACAAAAAAGCGTCTTTGAATATATTAATCTCAAAGTTGATTATTATTGGTGCAACAGAGTTGGGCCACGAGAGCTGGGGTTTTCTTCGCATGCCTGTGTCTGTTCGTCATTGCCTGCTGACTGCAGCCTGGCAGTGGTAGAGATAGAGGGGTTATATCCCAGATGAGATTCCTAGGTAAGTAGTGGCTCCTATCTGGCACTGGACAGTTATCAAGAGAAGGGGGAAGTTATAATCAGTTATCAGCAGTTATCACAGTTGCTGGGGGATAGACATACTAGGGATGGGTGCACTGTTAGGTCAAGGAAATATTAGTAGAGTAGAAACAGCAAACGCTAAAGTCCACCCCTTATACCACTCACAATCACTTTTCACATGAAGTTCACATTTCATGTTAGAATATTTAACCTGAGATTCTGATTGGTAACAATTTCTGGGGAAACCTACAAGAGTGGAAGGTACTGCTGGTGCTGTTAGTCCTGAAGCTCTAAGGGTACTCACTTTCACCCATCTAGACTCCCCACATCCTCAAACAGCACTTGTGCTGGCCAGATGGATTGCCTGGTGGGATAATGCAGACCCCCATCTGTGACGGGTGTGAGTTCCTGATGGCAAGCCATTCTCCTGCTATGGTTATATACCTGCCCACTTATAGTTAGGGCTCCAGGGTACTAAAATGTATTCCAACAAGTCACCTACATACCAGAAACATTTTGCACATTTTCATTATGCTGCAGCAGTACTACCTCTCATAATAATTGAGGCCAAATATTCCATTTTGTGTTTGCTGCTCTACTGACTGGAGCAGATAAAAGTGAACTTGAGACAACTGCAGGTTTAAGTGTAGTGACCTGCTTACTGCATCCTTTGGGGGAGCATGCATTTATCTCTAGGCCTCTTTTACCCTGTGAGGATGCAATGAGAAGATGGGTATTTATGAACCAGGGAGGCTCCCAGCAGACACTGAATCTGGTGGCACATTGATCTTGAACTTCCCAACCATCAGAACTAAGTATCAGTTGTTTATAAGCCACCCAGTCCATAATATGCTTTTATAGCATATTATGGGTATAATATGGGTAGTTCAAGTGACAGCCTACTTTTACAAAGCCTGGATCTACTGCACTATTCTCTCATGCCCTCTACTCTGCTCAAAACTGGCAACTTTCCATGTCATTCAATAACAAGATTAGAGGATTCCCAATTGTGAAATGTGCCTCCTCTAGAACTCAAAGAAGCCTGCCAAATATTGTGCTCCTTTTTAGTGGTAGAAGTGCAAGTTGAATGGTGCCAATACTTTGGAAGAGATGCCCCAGCAAGTCTAACATATTACCTCATAGTTGATGTATCAGGCCCCTTGGTAGGATTTATGTTTTTCCATCTGGAGTACATGTTTCTTTTCAAAAAACCTAGCAGACTTCCCGGTTCATGCTCATCAAGTTTAACTGACATGATGTCATCAATAGAGTGGACCACCATGATGTTCTCCAGAATGCCCAGATGGTCAAGTTCCTTCAGATTGTAGAAGCAGACAATTTATATACCCCTAGGGTAAAGCATATTTTTGTCTACATCATCCAATTACAAAGTGCTTCAAAGTCATCATCATCTATTAGCCATCTTTATAGATCTGGCTGTGCCAGGCTCTCTTGGTGCCATTGTAAGTGTGTCACCCATTTCAGTCGTTTTGCCCTACCTTGCCTCTAGTGGTTAAATTGTGCCAGCTGGTCTCTGCTGATCTCGGCTCCTATGGCCTTATTGCTACTATGGAGCTCAGTTCTGTACCTCTATCTCATATACCAAGTCTAGCCTGACAGACAGCAGCAATATTGAATTTCTCAACAAGGCTGATTCATCATCACTGCAATTCTTAATCACTTTGGTAAACAAAAGTTACTATGGCTCTTTGAAGGGACTGCTAAATCTTCCAGTCTTACATACCAAACTATACTAAACCCATTTTACCGTGCCCACGCCTCTGAGAATTGGGTTCATTCCTCTACAGTTTTCCACATCAGTTAATGCATCTCTTTTGTAATTAATAAGCACCAGCTCTCTTTTAAACTTCCCCCAGGAACCATGCAAAGTTACTATGAAAGTGTCTGCTACTATCTGCCTTATGTAGACCTCTGTGAGAATCCACTTTCAGGAACACTCTCCTGGTACCTGTCAGTACGTATGAGATGTATCCTGAAGTCTTTTGGTGTATAACCTCTCTGGTATGTAACCTCTCTCTTCCTTTGCAGACAAAGCATTTTCTCACTGGAGTATGTTAACATTCAATGGTACTTATGGATCTAATGGCAAACAGTAAAGGTAGAAACAGATATTGAGTATGGCAAGGCTTGTCTTGTAAGGCCTTCCTCATCTGATGCTTATGCATAGTTCCCAAGCAAGAGAAAAAGATTGTGTTTTCCCACAAGAAGGATTGGTTTCAGGTCTAGAATGTCCAGGAGAAGCAGGACATTTAAGGATCTGAAGTGCATCTACCTTTATATTTCTGCCAGGAGATTCAGGATTCCGTTTATTCCCCATGTGGACCTTGAGTTTTGCAGGGTAAATCTTAGACTAAAAATGTACCCTTCTCTAAAGTTCTGCCACTCATGATTAAGTCTTCTACCTGGTCTTTAACTCTGTCTATCCATCAGATGTAGAATATGAATGTTTTTATTTATTTATTTATTTTATTTTTGAAAGAAAGAAAAAGAGGAAAGAAAGTGAGAGTGAAAGAAAGAAAAAAAAGAATGTAAGAGAGAAAGAAAGAGGAGGAGAAAGAGGGAGAGAGAACGAGATTCTTGTTCTATTGCCCAGGCTAGAATGCAGTCTTTTTTAAAAGCCTTTAAATTGGTGATTATTCGATCTGACCCTGAAATGTTTCTCTCAATACTAAATGGTCCTTAGAAGTAGTCACCCATTTCTACAGTCCTTATAGTTACTGTTCCACCATATCTATCAAATACAAGAGACTTTACATCAACTAGTGCCTCTTTTCCACTTGTGCTTCCTTTCAGTTCATTATAGATGAAAGTTTTGGCTATTCGATCACCAGGGTCATAAATACTCCATCTACCATTCCCAGCAGGACTCTTATTGCCATTAGGCTTTTAGACCGATGAGTGATCAGTCTCGATCCCATTTTTAGTCTTCTTCCTAAGACCACATTTGTATCAACTGTCTTAGTTAGGTTAAGGCACCTAGAACAAAGAGCCTAAAACTTGAGATATTCTTGTGAAAGTGACTTGTCAAGGGAAAACTCTCAGGGAAGAGGTAATGGGATCTGGATAGGGAAGGAAAAATGAACTAAGCAAGGAAGCAATCTTTGCTGGAGTCTCGCTTCAGTCCAATTTCACAGGGGGCTCCAGAGTATGGATTGTACTGAGAGTTGGTCCCATTCTGAGGCAAGAAGCCAGCATTTTGTACCCCATTCAATTAGTGATTTGCTGCTGGCTGCCCGGAGTGGGGATGTCAGGGAGGCCAGGGTGTAACATCCAGGGCACAGTGGTTCCTGTTTGATCAAGGGCAAGTTCTCAGAGAAGGACATAACAATGAGCAATTAACAGAGGATCTGGCAGGGACATCAAGACAACTTACTACAATGTACAGTATGAAAGTGGAAACTTAACGGTGTTCCATAGAATTTGGGGGGCATTTCTCCAAAATTGAGTCAAAATGTGCTCAAAGAAAGACTAAACCATAACATTACAACGTAATAAACCTCACACTCATTTTAGATCACTTGCAGGTAAATATGATTTTTAAAGTATTTTCTCTTTGTACTAATCAGAATTACCAATAATTTATTCATTTTCTCATTTTCACAGAAAGTTTTAATTTATTACATAAAATGTACACCAATACGCTGACACCAAGAAATTGTTCATTTAACAAATGTTTATTGTGTACTTTTTATGTACTAAGCAATGGTTAAAAGCTGAATTTTTTTAAATGATTTTACCCTTAATTGTTTAGAAAATGTGATGTTGGCATCTTCTATTTATTTCTATGGATCAAAATTAGGCTATTTTTAAAACAATAATTTTTCTGATTCTTACCTAATTATAAAAGTGTTGTCTTTCACTCTATAATGAACATGTTTACACCTAACTGGATAAGGGTAGATGTTAGTCCAGAAGTTATTATATTATAGCAATTTCAGTTCTCTTGGAGCATTTTAGAATTAAGTTCATCAAATATGTATTAAGTGTTTATTATATGAAACTCATGTGTTCAGTGTTATGGGGGGAGGATTCAGGCTTTCTAAGGGAGGTTATAAGCTAGTAATTTTATAGGGATCAAATGTGGCTTATGATCAAATGTGGCTTATAATCAAATGATCTAATAGAAATTTTATACAGTCTATGAGAAACAGAATTAGAAAAAAAAATAGCATTTTCTGGAAAAAGGTGTGTGCATATCAACACTCAAAATACACAGCACTACAAGGCATGTATCTGCCTGCCTGAGGCCATAGCAGATTTGTTGTTAAGGGATAGCGAGGCGTTTGATACACTGTCAATAAGTTGCTTCGAAGGTATACTTTTTAACTTTGGTTTTCTTTCTCACTGAGGAGAAAAAAAAAAACTCTCTCTTTGGCCCTTTTTCCAGAATTTTTTATGAATGCTGTTTTATTTTCAAGCAAGGTGCATAGGTTAGTCCACAGAACAGCTAGCCATAACTTTATAGAGAACCCGATTGAATAAGTAGTTGTGATTACACATGTTAATGGAGACCAGGCTGCAAAAAAAAAAAAAAAAAAAAAAAAAAATTGGGAAGTAAATATGTGTTTTAATTACTTGAACCAAATACATTGACTATAAACCAAAGTTTTTTTTTTTTTGCACTAATTATGCAGATAAGTAGGATATTCTATAGTGAGCTATACTGTGGAGAGGGTTGGAGGGTATCCAAGGAAAGCCCTGTAGAATGTCAAGGAAAAATGGGCTAGGAAGAAAACAAAAGAGCCTTAATTAGGTATTAAGGTCAAATGGCATCAATATTGACAGAATCCTGTCAGGGAATGGTTTCAGTGTGCCTTACTACACAGTGATACTGCAGTAAGGAGTGACAGACTTAAGCGCATTTTGGTCTGTGGCAAAACTATTAGAATAGGATTTTATTATTTTATTGAGTGTTTGATTGTCTTATTTATATCACATATTTCTTCCTAACCAGATCATATATTTATCTATTCATGTATTATGCATGCTCTAATTTTTATGTTTAAATATATGTTAGAGAGAACAAATAGCATTCATATAGTCATATTTCATGTATAAATAATCTAGCATTGATTTGTATTTGTTGAAAAAACTAAAATCTCATGTATATACTTCTAGGTCCCCAAGTTCTAGGACACTCAGCTCCATCTGCTAAGGCTTCTCAAACTGTACAGGGATTGCTGCAGTGGCAGTGGCATGGCCAGGAAGATTGTGAGTAGTATCTTAGGGATGACTGCATGGACCTAGTATGACAAGCAGGGCCTTAGATGACATTTACAAACAGTTTTGGAATTCAAGGTTAAAAGGTAGATGCAATTAATGAGGGGCCACTGGTTTGAGTGACTAGGCTGCTGGGAAAACCAGGACACCAAGGGGGTCCATGGAAACGTTGGGCACCTGAGCAGGAGAAGGGCAGAGCAGGAAAGCTCCATTCACTCCACATTCTCAGAAGGGCTGTCCCAGCTATGGAATCTGCTTTCCTGTGGATTCTACCTTGACTTTCACAGGTGTTTGGCCCTTGGTATATTTTAGAATTTCCTATTCGTGGTTATTTTTGAGGAAACTTTTTTAAAAAAAATGAAAGAACACTCCACTGTCTGCGTTCCCCCAAGTGAGTTAACCTATTTTATTAAGAATAACACAGTACTCTCATTTTTCATCAGAAAAGTACAGATTCACTTTAACATTACTTCCAATAAGCATACTTTGCTTAGACAAAACTGGATTGCAGGAATTTGAGTAATATTATCAAATGAGGTACATGGCAACACTGTTGGTGAATGAAGATGCACAGCAAGTGGAAAGAATGCAAAATACACTACTGGTGAGAATGCAAAATGGGTACAACCAGTTTGGAAGAACAGTTTTTTCGGTGTCTACCAAAGTTAAGTATACACTGCTTCTATGTTCCTGCAGCTTCTCTCCTAGGTATTCATCTTAAAAAAACTCAGTGCATGTGAAAACAATGCAATTGTACAAGAATATTCAAGCAACACTATTTATAGTATCCCCAAATAGAAGCAACCCAAGGTCCACAATTGAGGTAGAGTAAAGCAAAAGTGGTACATCTGTACGAGGGAATACTATGCAGCAACAACAATGAACGAACCACTCAAACACATAGTCACATGGATGAATCTCAAAACCATTATGATGAGAAAAAAAATCAGACAAAAAAGATGGCATATTGTATGATTATTTCCTGTTCAATAACAAGCAAAAGTGTATGGTGATGGAAAGCAGAACAGTGATGACCGCAGAGTAGTTATTGAAGGAGAAGGGGCATGAGAAAAATTCCTGGGGATGCTGGCAGTATTCTACTACTTCATTTGAATGATGGCTCTGATTAACCTCTTTGCATTCCACTGCATGCAAATTATATCTCAAAAACATGTATGGCTCTAGTGTTAAAGAAATCCATAGAGCCTCAGCTCCTAATAAGCTCTTCTTTTGTTGAATTTGTGAGTGGGATACAAGATGAGGAGAGTTGTGATTTTCATACCTGATATGTATGTTCCTTAATGTCTTTGCTATCGCCCTTTGCTACCTTATGGCAAATTTTCCATTTTCATCAGAGTCTCAGGGCCCCTTTGAGGTTGTAGGTTTATTAGGAGAATCAATTAATCTAGCTCAGGCTAAGGGTTTCAGTCCCAAGAAGCCCAAGATAAAGCTCAGTATCTTTGCCTAGTCCATTCAGCATAGGAAAAGTGAGATGCGTATTTCTGAGACACACCTTCATGGAAAGCTAAGAGTTATGGACCACATCTAGCACAATGAAACAAGGGGTACACAGGAACAGACAGCAGAGTTAGAGTGAATGGAAGATGCATCTGCGTAGTATTTGGTCCTCAGCAAACAAGGGGCATCTTCAGAGATGACCATGGTTGGGTGCTTAGCTTGCCTTCATTTGTGTTCAGGTATAATTCTCAGTTTGACTGAAATGGAGCCCCAGGAACAGGTTCCAGTGCTGTGAAGCATGCCTCTCTGGCTGGTTGCTGCTCAGATACAGTCCAGTTAGGTTGAGTAAAATCCACACATTTGCTTGTAGGGGACATAGGAAGGGGAGATAGCATTGCCTCCTTGTCTCCAACCAAATGTAAAGAGAATGAGGTTGCCTCCTTGCACTATACCCAAAGCTGTAAATGTTACCCTAACCCAAACTACCAGTGCCACTCAATGTATATTTCATACTTCAAAGATTAGGGATCTTTTAGTTGACTGAAACCTAGCAGTATTCATTAGATGTCTCTTTTCCCTGAGAACCTCACACAGCCCCCTGGGCACAGCCAGAATCAAAGAAAACTGGATTAACTGAAACTTGCTTTACTCTAAAAATCTCTCTTTGTATGTTTCTTCTAGTTAGTGCTTCTAATGGGGCATGTGTGGTTTCATCAATTCAATTCCTCATTCTCTCATTAATTTAACAAATACATATTGAGTGCCATCCACATGTGAGGAGCTCTGCTGAGGATGTGGTAGAAACAAAACAGCCTACACCTCTGGCACTTTAAGGAAGGTGAGGTAGACAGATAATTATAGATATACAAAGGCATATTCCATGAGTCTAAAGTTGTATAGAGCTTTGAAGAAGACAAAAAGGATAGAAAGTGAGGATCCATGCTGTTTTATTCAAAGTGCCCAGGGAAGGTCCTGTGGACTGAAGGAATGATCCATGCCTTGCTGATGTGCAGTTGAGTCAATATGGACCCGAGGGCTACCATTGCTCCCCTGTGGCTAATTCATGTGGGTCTGAAGTAACTGCACATCCACAAGTTGATGTGTCCAGAGGAACCTGCACCCTCCATGGTCCGGTTGATGAGGCTCTCTTTCTGAGGCTTTTACTACACTATTTTCTTTTAATTGAGGTATAACTTAAACACAGAAAATGCACAAATAAATGTACATCTCAATTTCCTTCCCACGTGGCCAGAGAAAAATTCTAACATTTTCTAATGGAAGAAAAAAACTTTGTTGTTTCTGACGTGAAATGAAAGAAAACAAAGTCTGCATGCATTTCTGTCTTTTTCTGCTTTTTACTTATAAGAAACAGCAGCAGAACTAAGACCAATAAAATAAAAGTAACACACTGCCTTTGCTTCCCCGTACCACACCACCAACAATGTTTCTGGAGCTCATAGAATGAGGGAGCTTTAACTACAGAGCTCAGAATTCAGACCTGGTCTATATCTGGGAAGTGAAACCTGGGACTCTTATATTTTACAACAATGGTTCTCAAAGAGTGATCCCCAGACCAGCAACATTAGTATCACTTAGAATAATATAAAAATCTCCAGATAGGACCTAGCAATTTGTATTTTTAAAAGCCCTGTTGAAGTTTGAGAACCCAGTAAGTCCAAATGCCATTACAACCTGAGGAATATGACTCCCTGGGGTGGGGTAGGCATTCAAAAAAGATAACATGGGTGAAAATTAAATGTTTACTTTTGAAGGCATGAAATGAGAAGTACAAATACATAAATAAAACAGAAAGATCAATAGAAAATTGTTATCTATATATGTTTCTTCAAAGTTTGTTTTCAAAGAGCTTCCAATTCAATTAATACTTTTCTTGCTATTTCAATCAAAATAAAAATATTATTAAATTTTTTTAAAAGTATGTCTATCTCAAATACATGATAGAGAATTATGAGTTTTTTATAATCACTCAGAATTCTCTCTTATTTTCAAAATTAGATTCATATTTATCAAATTAGCATAATCAAGAATGAAAGTCAGTGTTGCTCTTATTTAGGCAAGATATATTAGTTGGCATCCTCACACTTTATCCCATTGTCCCCTTCCTTCCAACCTTCTATCTCAAAATTAGTGCACACTGCAATTTCTGCAACCAATGATTGTAGTAAAAAATATTTTCACATCAGTATCTTTTCTCCACATTTATAAGGTTTGAATTTCACTATAGAGTAAATCCATGAATAGATGGCTTCAATGCTTATTGATGCCATCCTCATATATAACCTCTCCAATAGGAAGTTTGCCATATTGGGTTATCTCTTGTGGCTAAAATGTGTTTGTTTAGTTTTATTTTTTGGAGTGGGAGGAAAGGAGAGTAGCAATGTGTCAGAAAGAGTGTGTGTGTGGAATATGCTTCCAGATACATTCCATACCTGAGCATGCCTGTTGTTTTCACATAACAATTAAAATTTTTACCTGGTTTAGATTTCTTCTCTATCTTGTCTGTCCCTACCTAACTATTGATCAACGATACAATTTGTAATTACATATTAATAACTTGTAATTACCTACTCTTCTCTGTCTTTATTTAACTGTGCCTTTCCCCTGCTAAACTGTGAAGCCCATGAGACCAGATAACATGCCAACTTTCACAAAGATTCTTGGAAGGATTTTGTCATTAAAGAGGAACAAAGAAATTGACACAGACATTGATGAGCAAACATGTGGTGATATCTTCCATCTTCCTGAGCAAAAAGAGTGTGGAGAGAGGAGATGCAGGAGGAAGGGGGTCAAAAAGTCCTTGAGTAGTCAAAAGGATATGAGAAGAAGAATAGATTTTCTGAGATAGTTGAGGTACCAGTTCACCCACTATGCCAGAAAAGATAGTGAAGCATTTTGAGACAGGTGAAGTGAAAGTGGCAAAATTGAAAGAGGGAAGATAAAATGCAGTTGACCCTTAGTATACACAGGGAATTGGTTCCAGGACCACCAGGTATATGTGGAATTGGTTCCACATGTACCAGATGCTCTGTGGAACCTAGCTATGCCAAAAGTCATCCCTATAATATTTGCATTCTGCAAGTACTGTATTTTTGATCTGTGTTTGGTTGAAAAATAAACCCTATAAAAATGAACCTGCTCACTTCAAACTCATGTTGTTGAAGGGTTAAATGTAATTCTCTTTGGATTGCTTCTGTTTTATCAACAAAAGACAAAAGTAATGAGCTGAGTGGTTCAGGGCAGCGATATGGAAGACGGATGGAAAAAGGTGTGCCGTAATCTCCTGGGAAATAGAGGAATGAACTGCTGTGAGGAACTGTAGCATTGCTTCCCTGTGATACTGAAGCCTTCTTGATGTCAGTCATCATTGATTTTTCTGCAGTCACACTGCTCCCAGGGAGGCAAGGCAGAGACATGCAGGAGGCAGAGCGTTGCACTAAACCACAGTTGGGAATGGGCCAGGAGATTAAGACAGAGGAAGAAGGGTTAAGGTAGCTGTGAATTCATAAGCAGTGACTATCACAATGTCCCTGAAATCCAAGCTACATAAAACAGAAAATGAGTTTAACAGGGGCCTGATAGAGAAAAAGTGGTAGATACAAGGGAAAGAGGGTCTCAGACTGGTTTTGAATTATTTACAGGTAGAGCGGAAGTACTTTGAAAGTGAGCTGGGTGGTCAGAGGGGAGTTCTGGACATTGAAATTCTGAAAGAATGCAAAGCAATGGTAAGGTGAGAGTAGGCAGCCGGTGGAGATTGTGAGGTGAGATGAAGAAACCATGGTGGAAGCAGAGAACTCAAGATGAAAGGGCACATCTATCCACAGAGCCTGATCTGTTGCTCTAAAGCATTCATCAGTCTGCCCATCCTGAATGAGACCTCTCTATCTTTCTAGCATTTTGGACTTCTGCAAACTGGCTATGAATCCCACTCAGCACTGAGATGCCCAGGGCTGGCTGCCCAAGCCAGAGTCTAAGACTACTTTGCAAATGTTGGTGGTCCCCTCTGGCTGATTCCAAAAATCCTCAGCTAGCTTCAGAGTATTCAAGAACTTCTGAACCCTAAGTACTCCTTGGGTTCTACTATTGTTCTAATTAGTTTTAAATCACCCCTCTTCATAAGCACCCAGCCATATAGCAGCCCGAAGACTGACTGTGTTCTGGATGACTGCACAGGGAGCTCTTCTGTCCTGGGCAGTCCCCTTACTCCATCGGACAGAGCCTCCCTCGAGGTCTCTAAGACCTGGCACTCCAGACCTACTTTTTGGCATGTTAAAGGAGAAATTTAATTTAGATAATCCTTTAGTCTTTCATAAGACCTTGCTTTCAAGAGTGTCTTTCACAAAAGAAGTTAAGAAAGTCATCCTTGAGAGAAAGTTGATTTATAGGATTCTTTGCCCTCTGGGAAACTACACCCATATTTTACTGGTTCGATTAACCTTGAAGTGAAGTCCCGGAGGTAGGAGGTGAATAAAAATTAGGGGACAAATTAAAATCCATTGGCTGAATATTAGTAAAATACTACTCCATTTTGTTAATTTTGAGACCCTATGGCATATTGAAAAGTGAACTGATATCAAAAGACAGGAATGTTAGCTCGACTCAGAAAGTGACTTTCTGTGTGACCTTGAGTAATTCACTTAATTTCTTCCCAGGTGCAAGTTCCTCATCTGGAAAATGAGGGTGTTGGCCTAGGTGAACTCTAAGGGACCTTCCAGCTTCAGCAACCTAGACCCTTAAATAAGGCTAAAAGGCAAAGACAATATCATGATCTATTGATAAGTCAGGTTTTAAAAATGTTTTCACTAATCTCGGCTTTTGTATTATTCAAGGTCATTGGACAAAGAATAGTGTACATAAAAGGCCTATAGATTTTGATGTTTCAGTTGTTTCAAAGAGAGCAGATAGATACATGTGTATATGGGGTACTACTGGATCTGAAATAATATAGTCAAAAGCATCCTAGACCTTCAGAAAACATGTGGCTGGAATTTTTTAATGAAAGATTGAAAAATTTACCTTGATTTATGTCTTTTCATTAGTGGACAATAGTTTAAATGAATCAAGTAACTCTGTGGAGAAAAGTAAAATGTTTGGAGAAATCTTTTAAGTATTAGTCTTAATATTGTAGTCTGTGGTGCCAGACTAGAAACCAATGATTGACTTTATTTTTTACTTTTTTTTTTTGAAATGGAATTTTGCTCTTGTTCGCCAGGCTGGAGTGCAATGGCGCAATCTCGGCTCACCACAACCTCTGCCTCCCAAGTTCAAGCTATTTTCCTGCCTCAGCCTACTGAGTAGCTGGGATTACAGGCGTGCACCACCACACCCAGCTAATTTTGTATTTTTATTTTTAAGTAGAGATGGGGTTTCTCTATGTTGGTCAGGCTGGTCTCGAACTCCCGACCTTAGGTGATCTGCCTGCCTTGGCTTCCCAAAGTGCTGGGATTATAGGTGTGAGCCACCACACCCAGCCTACTCTTTCAATATCAATGAAATGAACTTCCCCCATACATCTAAGTGTATTCTGATCATTTTGCCACTTGAACAGAATCTTCAAATACAGCACTTCTCTATATAGTTGTATATTGCAGCACATGGAAAACAACACTGCATTGAGAAGAAACCAAAAAATTGAGATGCAATTCCTGGGCTCCATTCAAACTTAGCCAACTGTAGCTGTATATTCTTATGCAAGTTATTATTCACTCTAGGCCTTGTGTTTCTCATGTGAGATTGACAAAAATGGTGACTGTAGTCCTTTCCATAATATTTTCTTATGATGGCCTTGGAACATAAATGCAATGCCTAAATTTGTGTGAGTGTAATTGTATACCACTTCTGAGATACTTATGGATGTGTGCCTTCTCATTATTCCACCTGTACCCAAATCAGCATTTCAGCTTCAGGGAATGAAATGAAGGAATCTGGGCCTTGCTCTGGATTAGATACTGGCTTAAGAGAATGCTGTGGCTAGTTTAATCTATCCACGCCACTAAAACTTTCTCTTAATCAGCAATAAGGCTATCATTCACATGTTCACTGGAGTAGTACTTTTAGTTTCGTTTAAGAACTTTGCAGGCCTGGTGCAGTGACTCACGCCTGTAATCCCAGCACTTTGGGAGGTGGAGGGGGGCAGATCACCAGAGGTTGAAAGTTCGAGACCAGCCTGACCAACATGGTGAAACCCTGTGTCTACTAAAAATACAAAAAATTAGGCAGATGTGGTGGCACATGCCTGTAATCCCAGCTACTCAGGAGGCTGATGCAGGAGAATCGCTTGAACCCAGGAGGCAAAGGTTGCAGTGAGCTGAGATTGTGCCATTGTACTCCAGCCTGGACAAGAAGAGTGAAACTCCATCTCAAAAAACAAATAAAAAAAAATACTTTGCATTTGCAGTCACAACTTGGCTAAGTGTTTGGTGCAAGAAGCCTAGCTTTCCATTCATCTTGGCTTTTGACACTTACTTTATGAAGCTTAATCATTCTTAGCTTTTGATTTAAAGAGACCTGTGGCTCTTCCTTTCACTTGAACTCTGAGAGGCCATTGTAGGGTCTTAATTGGTCTAATTCCAACGCTTTTGTTTCTCAGAGAATAGGGAGGCCTGAGGAGAGAAAGAAAGATGGGAGAACAGCTGGTCATTGGAGCAGCCAGAACACACTAGGTTCCCCATTTCATATGAGCATGGTTCATGGCATCCCCCAAATAATAACAACAGTAACACTAAACATTATTTATCACAGATCACTGGAACAAATATAATAATGGAAAAGGTAGAAATATCATGAGAATTACCAAAATGTGACACAGAGACTGACAGTGAGTATGGTGTTAGAAAAAATTTGCTTGATACACAGTTGCCACAAACCTTCAATTTGGGGGAGAAAAACACAATATATTTGAAGCACAATAAAGGGAAGCACAATAAAAAGGTATGTCTGCCCATATTTATTAAAATAGCAACATTGCTACTAAATATTTGCTATGTGGGAAATGCAAAGCTTTTCTACAAACACCTGTCAATGTGTCAGGTGTGTTTATTTGGAACCCAGTGAGCAAGGATCAGGCACTGGACATCCAGGTCTTGTCCTCCAGGGTTGAAATCTAAATTAGCCAAAGGAAAAAAAAAAAGATCAGCCATACCACTCCCTGCTTTGTACCAGACATTTTTGTCAGAACTTAAAAATTAAAAGAAAAAAAAAAAAGCAAAGACCAATATATGGGTGTCTGGCTGGCTAGGGATCTGACACGCTTCTTTTAGGTGGTGCTTTTCCTTGCAGACAGACAGTACGTGCAATTTTGCCTTAGCAGAGACTGTCACATTTGCTGAGCTGGCTGCAAGCTACTGGGCCCTACTGCTATCAGACCTTCAGCAGACAAAGGGAAAAATGGATTTGGAGGGCAGCAGCCGGTGCAGGGGAGCTCTGGCTGCAAGCCCCAGAGTCCCATGTTGTGCCTGCAATCTACCTGATCCTGGTAGTCTACAGAAAGGGCACAGTATGCAGCAGGAGGCCCAGCTGCTGCTGCTAGTGTAGGGTGGCCCCCAGCAGCTCACAGATGTGAACAGGTGCTCTTTCTACTACTCTATGCCCATTCTGGGGCCCCATATTACTAGCCACTAACAAAAAAGAAATCAATATCCACATCAGCTTCCTGCCACTGGAGTTCTGGAAAGCAATTTGGTTCCAGGAAATCTAAATGGTTTTATGGCCATGGATGCCAGTTACAGAGTCATCATGCAAAAAGATGAAGAACGCAGTGGGAGGGTACTGATAAAGTCCAAGGGAATTAGAGTATGCACTAAAGCAGATGTGAGCTCTATGTTGGAGTGCAAATGTGGACGCTGAGCCTCCTGGCTACTAAGAGCTCAGGGGGTTGCATGAGGGAGTGGCTTGGAGTGGAAGTTGAGGTAGGACCAAGGACAAGAAGGACTCAAGTCTTATGGATTGAATAATGTGTATAAGCGAGTGAGGACGGAGTGGGGGGTCACTTCATAATGTATATATGTATTTGTATATATATATACACCTATTCATATATATAACATTTATACACATCAATAACATACATATATACACATCATATATTATTATATATGAGTATATGTATATACACATGCACACACACATATATAAAAGAGAAGTTTTATCATTTTAAATGTGGAAAAAACTAAAAAATGACACTCCCTCAATTGTTAATAATGTTTAATTTTGTGGGGCCTAATTATATAGGCTAAAGGAAAATTTAAAATTTATTTCATACAATTCTAAAAGTTGTAAGAATATGAATTTGGGTAGTAAAATATGTTTAGTATTTTTCATGTAAAGTTACAAACATACGCAGAGATACATACCTATAGCTTCCTACTGGAATCTGAATGTTTGTGTCATCCCCAAATTCCTATGTTGAAATCCTAATCTCCAAGGTAATAGTATTAGGAGGTGGGGCCTTTTGGGAGGTGATTAGATCATAATGACAGAACTCCTTCATGAATGGGATGTGTGTCCTTATATAAAAGGAACTGCAGAAAGCTAGCGAGTCCCTTCCACCATTTGAAAACACAAGAATACACCACCTATGCAACAGAAGAAAGTGGTCTTCACCAATACTGAGTCTTTGGTGCCTTGATCTTGGACTTCCAACCTCCAGAACTGAGAAATATATTTTTGTTGATTAAGAGTCAACCAGTCTATGGTATTTTGTTATGGCAACTAGAGTTAACTAAGACAAATTGACGCATTAAATTCCTAAATTTTAGCCAATGGGAATCTATACCTTAGTTCAAAATTTGCTTTCTATTTGTAAATCAATCTTATCTCTCTCTGCAAATAAACACCATAATAGGTATTTAGGTAGATTGGGAAGGTTTGAATACTGTAAAACCAGAAGAGAATACTAGGAACTAGAGCAAAAGAGGGAAAGAGAATGTCAACCAAGAGAAGAAGCAGAGAGAGGGCAGAGAAATAGGAGGGAAGTTGGGAGCAAATGAGATCACGTTATCTCCTCTACTAGCTGGAGGCTAGTCACAGAGCTAAGATCTGTAACCAAACCTTAGACTAGAAGGTGATGGCTATCTGGTTGTCACAGATCCATGTCCATCACATTAAATGATTTGATGTGAGAGATTAAACAATTACCAAATGGATATATTCCTCCACCAATATATCTCCATTGAGCATTTAGTTTGTGCTTATTTTTGTATGAGACACAGAATGGAAGCAGAGATAACAAAGATGGAAATTCTTGCTCTTCCAATGTGTTTGTAAGAGACTCATTCACAGAACATAAGCAAGAAATGTCATGCTAAGAGCTTGAAATTAGAGTTTTTAGACCATAGAAATTGGCAAAAGCCACTAATCACAGTTTGATCTGTTTTGTCCATTGTCGTGGCATAGGAAAGTTATGAAGACAGTGTTAATAATACAGATGAAACTTAAAAGTATACCTTGTCAGTAATTGTTACATTGTGAATAATACAATGAAATTAAGAAAACATTCTTCTATACTTGAAAACAATTATCCAATTGACCAAAGAAGTCACACACATCTGACTGACCAACAAATGAGGTTCTAACATACATTTTAGTAATATTGTTATTGTATTACTTAATGATTACTGTAATAAGGAATGACAATGACGTACAGGCCATATCCAGCCTGCTGGCTGTTTTTGTATAGCTTGAGAGCTCAGAATGATTCTTACATTTTTAAATGGCTGAAAATAAAGTAAAAAACAAAATAAGATGAAAAGAAAAATATTTCATGACACATGAAAATTTTATGAAATTCAAATTCTAGTGTCTATAAATAAAGTTTTATTAGAACATCACCATGTTCATTCATTTTCATATTATCCATGGCTGCTTTCATGTTGCAGTGGTGAGGTGAGTAGCTATGACAGAGAATGTATGACCACAAGGCCTGTAGTATTTACTGTCTTGCCCTTTATAGAAAAAGAAATATGGGCTTTTGTTCCTATTTAGTAGTAGTAGGTGACACCATCCTCTTGTTACCACTCTACACAACTCCATTTGCCTGGCTTCCCAAGCTGCTTGTGAAATCCACAAGGTTTGGAACCTGAGGTGTTCACCCCATTTACTCAGGATCAGGGACAAAGAGGCCCCCATCACAGGCATTGAGCTCTTCTATAATAACTGGTAATATATTTAGATGAGAAGATTTGCTCCCATTTTAATTCCATATTCCACACAAAGGTAGGTTTTAGTTATCAGAGGGCTTAACATTCTGCTTCCCAATGTAACGATTTTCATAACTTATGCTTCTATTGTTCTTGGATTAATACTGACCACATTTGAACAGGCAAATGGGTAACCAATTAGCTTGAATTCTTTACAGTCAGGATTTGCTCTGTGTCTTGATATGCCTTTCTTAATCTTCCCTTTGAAACATGTTTTCTCATTTAGGCCAGAAGTAAATAGCGCAAGTAACAGGGTGGTTTTCTCCCCCCTTCTTCTCTCTCTCCTTGAAAAATAATGCTGAAGGAATTGTTTTGCAGTTGAAAATTAATGTAACCTATTATGTCCAGGAAATTTCTTCAATATATTACTTGCCAAGCCCCTCGGCCGTTGTGAAGAAAATAATTTTAATTTATCTCATTTTTCACTGCTGAGTCAATGATTGTTTAACCTAAAATGCCATTGTGACTAAGTGCTCAAACCCCATGGTCCTTGGCTATTTCACTGGGACTCAGCTATTACATGCCTAAGCCTGGGCCTTAGAAGCACCGAAATTGTCATATTAAAAGAGCTGCTGTCAACTGGCTTTTGTTTTTATTGTTTTTAATTTCTGCTTTTCCATTTTCTCTGCTATTTATAATGTTCTCTTTAAAAGTTCAAAAATAACATCTCTCTCCTTAGCCTCTTGGTTATTTTCCATTACTGTTTCCCAGTTTCCAGTGCCTTTCCTAGGGCACAGAGCAATTTGGTCAGCTTGGGTTAATTTGGCTGTTGTGATTTTAATCCCCTTGTGATTTCTGTGTAGTTTTACCCGCTAAGACCAGGCCAGCACCAGGGGAATATTGGCATATGGTGGTTACACAGAAAAGTCTTTCAAATCATCGGCAGGTTTGGCTAAAAGTTTCCACATCAAATAAAGTCTAGTTTCATTTATGACGATGCGACCACATACTTACTTGTTTTATATTTACCCTCCTAGAGAAAAGCGAATTTACTATTTCCTTATTTTTTTTAATCAAGGATTTTAAATGTTTATTTATTTTTGTGCTTTCTTGCCCATGTTGTAGCAAAAGTGTGATGTCTTAACATAGGTTCCCAGAAAAGCAGACTCTGGACAAAGCCTTTTATGTGATTATGCTATTTGTCGAGTGTGATTCCAGAGAACAGAAGTAAGGAATCATGATGAATAGATGACATGGAAAGAAAGTCAAATAAAGGAAAACATTTCCAGCTGGCCACTGCAATAGGCAACTGGTTGCTCTATTTTATGAAGATGTATTTCAGGACCATTTCTCTGGGGCCAAAGAGGAGAAAGAACTTTCTACTTGTTTCTGTCTTTGAATGGTCATAGTTCACCCCATGAGCTATTAACTGCCTTGACCTTTTGAAATATGCATGCCTAGACTACAAGCTGAGTGGGTTCCTATGGCTGCCCACATGGTACCAACAGAGATACTCTGTGGTGGGAGGCAAAAGACTTGAAATCAGTTGCTCAGGTGGTACCTGCAGGAGCTAGCAGAACTGGTCACTGCAGCAGCAGCTGAAAAAGGAGATAGATGAGGGTGAGAGATTCCGAAATGAAGAATAAGAAGCATCCAGTGTATTTCTTTAAATTCAGAAAAGACATTTTAATGCACATTTTATGCAGACAACAGAATTCCAGAGGACTGAAGCTGCTTGTCCAGAGATACATTTATTGAAGGCTTCCTCACTCCAGTCTGTTCATATTCCATGAGGTCACAGTGTATGGGTTATCATGTGTGCTTGGTAGTGCCAGGTCTGAAACAGCTCGTTCTATCCTATAACGCATTCCAGAAACTGGAACAATATCTCCTTATGTAATTCTGAAAAGAAAGGAACTGTGTCCCTAAGTCACCACCAAATTGCGTGATTTGTATAGAATGCAGCCTGCACAGAGATACATCTATGCTTCTATTATTCAAGATTCTCCTTAAACAATAGGAAATTCTGGTGATTTGGAAAATGTCATTTACTCATTGAAGCCACTGGGGGGACTGCTGATAAATTGCTGCTTGATTTGTGTGCAGTGTTTCTTTGTCTGCTTCTAAGGCCTATTTTAGTCACTGGAAATGGTTATTCAATCAGCCAATACTTGGACAAGTGCACACCCTATTCAAGGTGATAAAATGGATTCTGTGACAAATAACAGTGCTAAAACAGAACCTTTCCTTCAAAGGGTTTATAATCTAATAAGAGAATAAGAGACATAAGGCAGGACTGACTATTAATGATTATAATAAGTTGTCTAGATAGAGGTACAAAGTGCTATGGGAACTCCAATAGTAATTCCAATTCAGAGTAAAGAAGAAAGTTGAAGAATGCTGCATGTAAATGTGTCCTCAAAGGATGAGCAGAATTTCAACAGAAATGGGTTGGTGAAAGTTTAGCAGCACCCCAAACAAGGAGCTCTGAAACTGTGTAAAAATAACTAGATGAATTAGGATCTGAGGTGGCTACATGGGTAAAGAGAAGATCGATGTAGAGAAATAGCAAGAAATGAGCGAGTTGGAGAGTTTCTCTGGGTTCAGCTCAGTGATAGCTTGAATACTTATTCACCAAAAAAAAAAAAAAAAAAAGCAAAACTTGGATTACATACCATTGAAAATGGGAGCAGAAAATTTATGATGTTTTAGTGCTTAAGGTGCAGTGTGGTGTTGGAAGACCAAAAATATTGTCCACATACTTGTGGTCTGATGCCTTGATGCCTTCTAGCCAGCACAGGTGGCTAGGAGTTAAACACCTGAGCATACTGTGACTGCCATCCAACCACCAGGAACAGTTTACACAGGGCTCATTATGCCTAAGGCACCTCAGGTGCTCCAGTTCCTCCACATAAAACTTAAGCCTTCCAATGTGGACAGCGGGTTCTCTGATAACTGGTAAGGATCCAAGGACCAACTATCTTCTTAGCAATTTATGAAAAGAGCCTAATTCACAGGTAGATTTCCATGACTGCTGCCGGTCTCTCCTCTTTCACCATGAGAACTTTTGAACCTCTTCACCTGTCCAGCTGCTGGGATTTTATCCCAAGGTAAGCAACCAGAAATCAAGTTGACCTTTCCTTGAAAGAAGAGCTCTCCTCATAGACATCAGAAAAAATATTTTGCAAAATTTTAGTCAACTATTGAGCAAACACCAATCTTTTAACCTTATGAAAATTCATATCTCAAGGAACCTCAGCCAGTGCCAGCTTGCTGTCCTGAGAAAAGTCAAACTAATTTTTCTGCACATTACTCAGCTACATTTCAACTCCCTTCATATTATTGCCATTATGCAGTTTTCAACCTGGTTCTTCCTCTCCACTTTCTCTACCTCACCCTCTTGAAATCTTGCTTTGTGAGCAAACATTCTTTTATTCTCAGCATCATCACAGAACACTGCATCTTCGTATTCTTCTTAGTTGTGAAAAGATTGTCTCAACTACAATATTTTCCAAACATTCCAGGAGGTTCTGACTTATTTGTCCCATGCAGAGTTTTGTCATCTGTACATATAAAGAGCATCATATATCTAACCAAGTGCTCAAGGCAATATTTGTGATCCAGGAGGTTTGCGAAATGATGCCGTGTACTTGTCAAACATCAAGTAGAAGCTGCCATGTTCTCCAGATCACAAGCCCTGTAAGTGCGCCATTGCCATGTGCAGACCAGTACTCTTTTACCTTTATGAATAAAACCACAAAAATCCTTCTTTGAGGTTTTAGCCACTGCATGTACAAGCTTTAATGCTTTCTGAAGAATCCCCAGGCATTCATCCACATTCAATGAAGACTTTGGAACCTGATTCCATTCTTCTTCGATAACCCATCCCCTATGATCATAATTGATGACTAAAATATCCACTTGGTAGATCCACTGCAGACCTTTGCCTTCATAGATCCTTTTTGTTATAAACCCCATGGTTCTACCTCTTCCATACATGTCTGCCTAATCTCTTTTAGGCAAGCAAGTGTGGGCCATGGGTGGTGAATAATACTGAGATATTGAGTGAGAATAAGAATTTTGGGAATAACTTTGATGAAAAAGATGAATGATACATGTGGTTTCAAAGACACAACATGGTAAAGTAACAAAGAATGCACCTATCCTAAAAGAGATAGCTAAACAAACATTAAGATTCAGGTGAAAAGAGAAAAACCTGAAAGACTCACTAGATCTAATTTGTAATAAGACCTGGTTCCTGCAGTTCTGGGATGGAAAAGCCCCATGGGTGTGAGAGTGAAGATTGAAAGGGACCACTTCACAAATGCACGCCCACAACTACACTCTGAAGCACCCTGAAGAGCCCTGTTTCCAAGAACTTACAGTCCAATGTGCCAAATCCTTCTTAAGATCCTCGACTTTCCCTTTTTTCACTTTCCAGCATTTCACCTGAATGAACCCAGCAGTCTCTTATCCCCCGTTTCCTTTATACCTCACGGTTTCATTTTTCATATCCTCGCCTGTTGAGCCCAGAACTAATGAGTAATTTTAACCACTTTATTGCCAGAGTCTCAAGGTTTTCTTCTTTCTTCAGCAAATTCCAAGTCTTGTATCAACCAACCATTTTCCTACACCCTGGCTATTGTGAGATGCTGGAAGAAAGCACATTTATTGTGCAAAAATTACAAGATTTCATAAAATGAGCATTTAGGAGAGTGGAACAGGGCCATAAGTAAGTTAAGTACAGGTTACTTAAGGCATTTTCTATGTCAAGGATCCAAGTTATTTTTTCTGTAAATAATTACAGTGGAATCTGGAAGGCAGAAGGCAGGACCTGGAGAGTGGGAGGGGAGAGTTAAGAGTCAACAATCAACCACTCTGAGTAATAAAATCAGAAAGGCATTGAACATTTAGAAGGAGAACTGGCCCCATAAAGAAAACAATGACTCTTAGTAAGCATATTATCTGCAGCAAAGCAAAACAAATTTGCAAGCATCTTATTGAAACTGCTGGGGAGGGAAATCATGAAAAGTTTCTATGGAGCAAGGGATAGAGAATGAAAATTAATAAAACAGTGCCTCTTATTACTAATTTAAGATGTGTAACATGCCATTTATATGACCTTTATTTATTGCATTGTTGCATTTTTCTTTGTTTTGGTCAACATATCATGATCGAGAAGAAGAACATGGTAGTTGAAGGCCTGGGCTTTGCAGCCAGATAGCCAGGGTTTAACTGTCAGCTCTGCCACTCATTATCTGCATGGGCCCTGGCAAGATTCTGAATCATCATATACCTCAATTTTCTTATTTAAGAATAAAGACTTCTATTGTTATTTCTCAGAGCATTATATTGAGCTTACTATATGGTTCATGTATGTTCTAAGGCTTTTACAAATTTTAACACATTTCATCCTCACAGCAGTCCTAAGAGATGGGTACTATTTCACAGAAAATTGAGGCACAAGAAGTGAATAACTTGCACAAGGTCACCCAGCTAAAGGATGGCAGTGTGACTCACCTGCTTCATTCATACAGGATGCCCTCCCTCTACCTCCTTTTCTACAGAGTACTGGAGGAAAGGGATGATAGATAAGCTCACTATTGGCTCATTGCAATCAGATGTCACCACTCCACAACACACCTCCCCCTCCCCACTACCCCTTGTCATTTTAAAGTCTTCAGGGAAGCAGGGCAGTGACAGTGAGGGCATCAGCCTTGTCTTGTCATGCGCTTGTCAGACGTTTATTGGGGAATGAAGCAGGTGAAAAGAGGCAGGTGTGGTGGAAGTTGTGGTATTTCTTATGCAGTAAATCATGACCATAGTTTTCATTAAGAATAAGGAGCAAGTGGAAATTAAAGGACTTCACAGCCAAAAGACTAAGAGGGTAATTAATGGAGAAAGGTCCCAGAGGAAGCAGAGAAAAAAAAACCTTAACATAATAGATTTAAGAATATACAAAATATAAGGATCACCCTACAAAGATCTGAGAACACCAAGGATGTGAAAAAATACAGGTAAGTTTGGAGAACAATGGAAGGTGAATTGAATTATTTCAGTCTTATTGACTTTTCATTACTCAATAAATATTTGTTGAACCAATGAATAATGTGCATGTGATCCTGTAAGGAAAAACTATGCCTTTTTAACTTCTGAAGTATCCTTAACATAGTTCTCTAGGATTTGACACTTAATTAGTACTTTGGATAAAACTGCTGCTGCTTCTGTAAATGAGCTCAGCCTAAACAATTAATTCAGTTGATTCCCTTAAAAAACATACTGATCCACAATCTTTAAATACAAAAAGATAGAGCCAGAAGGATCCTTGGAGACCTTCTAATAAAATAGGCACAAATAAGCAGTCCACAACAAGCATTTTGTTTGCAGATTGCTTTGTTCTGTAGCCACTAGTTTTACAAGGTTTTTAAATAGTTTCTGTGTTTAAAAGATGGAAGATTCCTTATGAAAATCTGTACCTGCAGCCTCTGTTGAGAAACTGCATTTTCTGCAAAGGCAGGGTAGCAAGAAGCTGGAGCTGTGGGACCACCACCCTTCCAGACAGAGTCATTTGCCAGTTGCCAGTACCTCTCCCAAATCCTATCCTCTGTTACTCATCATTTCCATCATCTTTCCCAACCCCATAGGCATTTCAGTTTGTGGTACCACTGGAGCTTTTACATACAAAGAAATTGCAGCACAGGTCAGTGTACTGCTACTCAGTATAATGAAGCTGAGATTCACATTTTTCTGTTTCTCATTGTTGTCACTCTCCCACAGTCACCCCATTCCCTGATTTCCTTTTGAGATAATACACTAGCATGGCTATTTCAGTGGGCCTGACTGTGATATGAGACAAGCTAGGGAATGTAAACGAATCATCATCTAAAAGAAAATCTTTGATTATACAATGCATTAGTCAGATCCACACTTAGATTACCATGATCAGTTCTGGTCATCACATTATAAAATAAAATATTGAAACACTTGACAATGCAAAGAGAAAAAGATGAGCTTGATCTTCTGCTGTGATTATATTGTATTAATGACTTCCTATCATATTACTGGTTTCTGCAGCCTATTAGAGGAAATAAAATGTATTAATATAATGGGAAAGGAGCTAAGAGAAGAGCCATGTTACTTTTCTAAAGATATTGAAAGGCAATAGAAGGCTCATTTTTTTTCTCCTTGAAAGTAGATACTGCTTTCCTAATCAGGGTAAAATGATTTATTAATCAATAAGATTATAAATTTGGGAATTATTTATTTAATAGACTAGACAAAATTATATCACTCAAAAATCAAGCTGAAGATGGGAAAAAAAGAAGTAAAACGGGACCTTGCTTATTTTTCCAAGTGTACAATGTGCCCAGGATATAGTTTCACATGATGACACATTCAAAGGAGAAACATAATTACCAAAGACACTAATTCTCTTCACAAAGAAATGAATTACTAAAGTATCACAAGCATTCTTGGTAACACTCAAGATTTGCTGCTATTCCCAGCTCCCTGGCTGTCGACTGGGGTGGTGAAGTTAAAAGGGTATTTAGTTCTTAAATCTTAGGTCTTTTGGGACAAAATGAAGAGGTTTAAGCACTGGCTACAGCTATAATGTGAATATGTCCAGTTTATACATTATTCCAAGCAACATGTTTGAATTCAGGCCTTTCAGAAATGCCAACTGTAAATACTATTAACACTTCCCAAAGAAAAATGGATTTAATTTACTTGTGTGTTTCATACCTGTCCCATCTCCTCTCTACATGTAATGATTACATTCAGTTTCAGGTCAGAGATGTAGAGAATGGGAAAGAGCATCATTCCCAAATACAGAAAAAGTAGAGAGTGAACAAACCACAAATGAATGGCTTTTACTAAACCTGTCAAATCTAAGTTTGCAGGTCACACAACTGTCCCAAATCATGGGGAGTGACAGGAACTTACATTAAGAAATAGGATACAAGCATTTGCTTGCTTGGAATGGAAGTCATCAAATGCCACATAAACTGGAAAAAGGATTCTAGAAAATTTAAGAGAATTGTTAAAGGTTGCGTATATGAGTGTAAAATTCTTGGGAATGAACACATAGGATGGTTTTTACTCTCCTCTAGGAATCCTACCTGTCATTTACAGGGAGCATGGGGAGAATCCAGAAAAAGCTTCCCTTTTGGCACATGATGGTGGAGGAGAACAGCAACTACCAAAACACCACCTAGTCCAATTCCTCTGTCTAGCCAAGTGCCTTATCTTCAGTGGAAGGATTAAAAAAAACAAAAACAAAAACAAAAACCTGCTTGAGGGCATAGGTGAAAGTAGGAAAAGGAACTACATTGAAATACAATGAGAATGTCTTCCCTGGGAGAAAGCCTTAATCAGAAGGGGTGGGAAACATCAACAAAAACTGGAGCCTGAGGAAAACCCACAGTAATTGGGAAGGCAGAGTATAAAAAAGAGATCTACCCCAGGGAAGGGACAAATGTATGCTAGGCACAGTGCTAAAATACAGCGAAGAAAACAAAGAAAAACAAATACACACAAAACTATGAACTCAGAATTCTGTATCCAGTGCAACAATTCTTCAAAAGAGAAAGAAGGCCAGGTGTAATGGCTCACTCCTGTAACCTCACAGCACTATGGGAGGCTGAGGCAGGAGGATGTCTGGAGCCCATGACTTCAAGACTGATCTGGGCAACATAGTGAGACCCTACAGCTACAAAGAAATAAAAAGCCATGTGTGGTGATGTGTGCTTGTGGTCCCAGCTACTTGAGAGGCCAAGGTGGGAGGATTTCTTGAGCCTGGGAAGTTGAGGATGCTGTAAGCCATGATAAGCATTCAATACTTTGTTGCTAATTTTTGCCTTAATTTGTCCTTTATCTTTGGACTAATACAAATGAGGAAAAACTGATTTTACCTTCATTTAATTCATTTCTGATACTTCTTATCTCTTTGCAGGGATCCAATTTCTGAACTGTATTATTTCCTCTTGCCTATCATAAACTATCTTTAACATTTCTTATAGATTAAGTCTGCTAACAATTCATTCCCTATGTTTTTGTTCATTAGAAAAATATCTCTCTCTCTCAACAAGGTTTCATTCTGTCACCCAGGTTGGAGTCCAATGGCACAAAGCGTTGAACGTGTATAGCATATATAATAGTAAAATATGTGATAGTAATAACAGGAGGATGGAGGAAGAATTAGAAATAGTTTTAAGGTCCTTATACTATAAGTGAAGCCATATTATATTATTTGAAATAGATTCAGATTATTTTAAAGTCTATATTGTTAACTCTTGGACAACTAAAAAAATTCTAACAATATTTAAAGTCAATAGAAAATCATATAAAAGCTTAATCTCAGAAAACAAACAAACAAGGAAACAAAGAAATAGAAACACACCTAGCAAGATGGTATATTTTAACCTAGCAATATCAATTATTACTTAAAATGTACATGGTATAAACCCCAGTTAAAAAACAGATATTGACAGATTCAGTTTAAAAGAATGACTTAAATATATTTTTCTACAAGAAAACTACTCAAAATAAAGACATATATAGGATAAAAATAAAGGATGGAAATAGATGTATAATGAAAACATTAGTGAAGAGAGAGACATTACATATTGATAAAGGGTAAATCCCCCACAAAGACATGAATATTTTAAATGTGTATTGACATTTAGCTTTAAAATGCATGAAGCAAAAATTGTTAAATCTGTAAGGAGAAAATTTGGTTGGCACATGAAAATTTGGTTGGAAAATTAAGGTTGGAGCCTTCAATATTCATCTCTTGGTAATTGGCAGAACAGGTAAGCAGAAAATCAGTGAGGTTACAGATGACATAAACAACACTATCTACCAACTTAATCTAATATTTGTAGCATATTTCAATCAACAAGCAGAATCCACATTCTTTGTGGATTTGTGCACATAGAACATTTAATATGATAGAACATATTCTAAATCATAAAAGATACCACAAGAAATTTGAAAAAAGTAGAAATGATACAAGCAAGGCATGTGTTTGAACCATAATAAAATTAGCCTAGAAGTCAATACTAGAAGGAAATTTGTAAAACCTCCCAAAATTTGGAAATCAAACAACACCCTTCTAGATAACCTGTAGATGAAGAGAAAATATTTTTTAATATTTTAAACTAAATGAAATTTTAACCACAACATCAAAACTTGTGGGATTCAGCTAAAGCAGTTCTTAGGGGGAAAGTATAGCATGTATTGCTCGTATTAGAAATGACAAAAGGTCTAAAATCAGTAACCTAAATTTCCACTTTAAGGTATTAGTGAAAGTAGAACAAATTAAACACATAGCAATCAGAAGCTTGGGACTAACATTGGAGCAGAAGGACAATGAAGAAAATCAATAAAACTAAAAGCAATTTCTTAGAAAATGTCTAGAATTGATGAACCTCCAGCCAGGATGAAAAGGTAGGGAGAAAAGTCAAAAAGACACAAATTATCAGTACAGATATCACTTCTATTCAGATATATTAACCAAGATATTAACAAGATATTAAAGGACTACTACGAACAAATCTAACCTGGCAGTTAGATGGGGGGAAAAAAGAAAACTTCTTAAAAGAGATAAACCACAACAACTCACTCAAGAGGAAATAGATTACCTAAATAGTCTTAAAATTCTATTTCATAAATCAAATTAGTAGTTACAAACCTTCCAAAAAATAAAACTCCAGGTCCAGATGACTTTCCTAGTGAATTCCAACAAACATGTAAGGAAGAAATAATGACAATTCTACAGTCTCTTCCTGAAAATGAAAGAGAAAGGAGTACTCTCCAATTCATTTTATGAGATCAATATTACATTGCAAGGTATATATGTTACAAAAACAAAGTCACAGACCAATAATCTTCATGCACATATATATTAAAATCCTTGATAAGATATTAGCAAACAAAACCCAACAATACGAAAAGATGACTCATGTCCCAGTCATGCAAGGTTGGTTTAACATGTAAAAACCAGTGTATCACAATTCACTCATATACACATAAGAGAAAAAACTATGATTATCTTAATTAATATAGAAAAAAAATTGTCAAAAGTCCATGTTCATTTCTGATAAATACTCTTAACAAAGTACAGAGAACCACCTCTACCTGACAATTTATATGAAAAACTGCCATCTAATGTTATACTTAATGGTGACAAACTGAATACTTTTCTCTTAAGATGAGAAATAATACAAGTGTATCTGTCTTCTAGTCACCTTTTTTATTTTCTGAAGTCTCTACCAATTGATACCAAACAAGGCAATGAAAACATATCCGAATTGGAAAGGAAGAAGTAAATATCTATTTACAAGAAGATATTATTTATACAAATCACATCCCATACAAAATAAATCTAGTAAAACTAATATGTGAGTTTAGCAAAGTGAGAGAATACAAGGATGGCATTTATACGTCAGTTATAATTCTACATAGTAGCAATAAACAGTCAGAAATTAAAATGTAATATTATTTACAGTAGCATCAAAGAATACAGAATACTTAAGGATAAATCTTACAACAGATGTGAGAACTGTACATAAAAAATTAAACATATGTATATCTTTGTTGAAATAAATTGAAGAAGAAATTGCTGAATTAGAGTAAACCTAAATAAATGGAGATATACAGCATCTTTATGAGTCAGAAGACTCAATATTAAGGTATCAATTATCTCTAAACTGATTTGTTAATTCAATGCAATCCCAATAGAACTATCCGTGGGATTTTCAAATGAAATTAACAAGCTGATTCTGAACTCATGTGGAAATTCAAAGGACCTAGAAAACTAGGCAAAAAGTATTTTTGAAAAGGAAGGGTGTTTGAGAATTAACACTACTTGATTTCAAAATTTATTCAAAACTCTGGTAATCAAGGGAGCATGGTATTTTTGTAATGATAGAAAAATAGATCAATGGAGTAGAATATGGAGTTCAGAAATAGTCCAGCATATGTGTGTGTATATATGTGTACTATATATGTGTATATATGTATATATAACTGATTTTCAGTAAAAATGCAAAGGACATTCATAGATAAAAAAATCTTCATAGGACAATCTGGAACAATTTGATATCCATATGCAAAGCAAAATGAAGTTTGATTCATACCACCAAGCACATAAAATTTAACCAAAAATAGATCATTGATCTCAATGTAGAACCTAAAACTACAATATCTCGAAGCAAACTTAGGATAAAATCTTTATAACCTTTAGTTAAGCAAACGTTTCTTTGTTTTGCCACCTAAAGCATGATCCATTGGAAAATAAAAAAGGATGAACTGAAGTTTGTAATTTTAAAAAAATATTTTCTTTGAAAGATACTGGGAAGAAAAGAGATAAGCCCCAGACTGGAAGAAAATATTAATTTATATAATAAAGTATTGACATCTAAGATATATAAATACAAAAATTCCAATGAAGTATTTAAAAGTCATCAAAGGATTTGCACATTTTTCCATAGAAGACATATAGATGGATGATACTTAACATCACTGAAAATTAAAACTACCAGACAGTACCCCTGTCTACCTCTTAGAATGACTAAAATTAAAAACACTGACCAATCCAAGTGTTGCAAGAGTATGGAGAAGTTAGAATTCACATACACTGTTCATGGGAATGAAAATTGATACAGCCACTTCAGAAAGCAAATATGGCAGTTGCTTAAAATTATCATACACTTACCATATAATCCAGCCATTTTAGTCCTAGGTATTTAGCAAAGGTATATGAATGTTCATGGTCATACAAAAAACTTAGACAAGAATGTTCAAAATAGCTGTATTTGTAATAGCCTCCACCTGGAAAGAAATATTAACACTTGAATGTAGAAACAAAATGTTACTCAACAATAAAAAAAGAAGTGAACTGCTGCTATGGACTGATGATTTTAAAAAGAATAATGCAGAGTGAAAGATACCAGACCAAAAATGAGAATGCACTGTATTATTCAATGTATATAAATTACATAAAATTCAAAGTTATCTATAGCAATGAAGAGCAGATTATTGTTTGCCTGTGGATGGAAGTCGGGAACAGGGTGGAAAGGGAGAGACAGATTATAAACGGGTATGAGAGAATTTGGGGATAATGAATATGCTCATTATCTTGATTGTGGGGATGGTTTCATAAGTGTATAAATATTTCAATTCTTAAATATTATACTTTTATATATTCAGTTACTTCTATATCAATTATAACTTTAGTGATCTCTTTTAAAGTCTCATGAGCTAGTAGGCACCACCTCTGTGCCTCTCCTGGGGTGTGGTTGGAGAAAGAAAATATACAAAAGACAATATGCTCCCCTGTTAGCTCAGAGATGGTTTTCAACACACTCAGTGAGTTGGAGAAAATAGTTATGCGGTCCATAAAGGTAGTCTATGTAAGATCTTTCAAGGATTGTTTTTTTTTAATCTCAGTTCCACCCTAGTGGACCACAGCTTCTATACTCATTTTCTTGGACAGAGTAGACTGAGATTATTCTGCTTTAGTAAGCATTTTGTTTTTACATTCAAGTGTTGATGTTTGTTTCCAGTTTTTTTCCATTGGACAGTAGATGATATTGAAGGTGCTTCAAAATATCAGAACTTCTTTGAAAATAAAACCATCTTTAAGATGGTTTTATTACCATGTAAGGTTAACAATTACATGCTAGATTCTGGGCAGAAATATAGTTACAACTAAGCATTAGGCTGCACTTTGGCTTACTTCTTTGTAACCAAAAGTCAAGTAGTACTAGGTACGGACCATTTGCACCTCCACTGTTCCTATACATAGGATCACTGATGTTAGAATCATTAAGCTTTTTTAAAAGAATTGCTTAAGATGTTCTTCAGATCCTGAATTCTAGTAGAATAATTGATGTCAACTAGTTGGAAGACCCACACAGAGAAATTGACTCAGCATGAAATTGCAGTTTCTTCGTGTCCAGTCCCATGACTTCCCTGGCACTTTTCGACTAATCAGTGGTCCCCACATTTTGGACCTCTCCAAACTCCTTATAGTGCCTACCTCAAGTTCCTCAAGGAGGTGAATTACAGGTTTCCTCTGTTTTCCTCATCTGGCTGCCCTGTGATTATTAAACTCGTTTTCTGCTGTAATCCCTGGTGTCTCAGTATATTGACTTGCTGCACATTGGTAAAATTAACCTGTTAGGAACATTCCTGGTAACAATGTCAATCTAGAGGATTGTTTTTCTCAGAAACGCTGTTGTAAAATTCTAACGAATAACACTAATCACCAATAATAAAGCTAATGATAACATTAGTTATGGTAATAATGAGAATAATAATAATTTATTAGAAAGTCAGATACTATTTGTGAGCACTTCTGATTTTTATCCTCAATACAGGCTTATGAGGTAATTAACATCCCCATTTTCAGGTAAGAAACTGTGGTATCATGAGCTTAACATCTTGTTGCAGGATCCATGGAGAGTTTTTTGTCTTCTTGATAAGTGGTAGAAACTGTTTGTCAGCCAGTATAGTGATGTGAAAGAAATAACACATCCAGTGAATTCTATTGTGGAGGAACCATTTAAATAGCATTGTGGTAAGGGTTAAAGAAATCAGCTAAGGGTGGTGAAATGCCCAGAGACTACAAAGTATGAAAAACTCTTAGCCACCACAAATGCTGAATGGTCAAGAGGAGAAATAGTCTTATCAAAATCTAGAGAAATTTTGATGTCAGCAGAGACGAAATAACCAGTAGGAGATAACATGGATAGCAGTTGTAGTTAGAACCACAGTGAGCAAGGTAAAGAGGGAGCCCAGGATGAGGTGGGTGAAACCAGCATCCAGATCATTCTTTCCTCTTTACTTATAATCTTCTGTTGTGTTCCTATTGTCAAAATCAACCAGAAGCCAGAGAGAATAGAGTATCCCAAGGGATAAAGTTCTTAGCTATCTCAGGCATAAGACAGGATAAAGAAGAATGTACCTGGCAGTATCTTCATTTGGAAGAAGAAACTTGCCTCCTTATACAGGTGAATCTTTGTGGTCATCATTGTGTCAATAAAGTTATTCTCACATGTGAAACCTAAATTATAATGTATGCTTCATGAAATGTCACATGCATTGGGGGATGGGCATTAATTGACCTAAATTATAGCTACTCCAGTCACCACTTCTGTATATGGTCAAAGGCCAAGAAAGATAATTACAGCTTTTTTCATCTATTCCATGTCCCTTTTACTCTCAAACAACTCTTAAGCTTCTTGAAAAGTTTTACCTGGTAGAGTAACCCAAAAGTATACACATGATTCGTCTTCAGTGTTCCTGTTATGGATTCGCTAGTGTTTCCTCTTACTCAGACGTGCTCTTAGAGTATTATGACATATCCTAGTAAATATCTTAGATTCTGGTAATTGTTCTCCTTGCCCCAATTGTACAATATCAAAATAATAAAGAGGATCAACCATGCTCACTAATAAAAGGACCCCATCTCTACTTGTTTAGCAGTATAAAATAACCAAAATGTCATTAATTCCCTTAGTTTCCAATTTAACAGAAACATGAAGGGTTACATTTCCTGGGGAAAACATTATTTCCTTGGCAAGAGGACCTCCAAACACACAAGACAAAAGTACTTGCAGATGGGGAACCAACATTTTCTTCAGTGAATTAATAGAGATAACATGAAGCGAGCCACTTCCCTGCCAAACCTGTATTCCCAGAGATGTATAATATAGTTATGCAGGAAAACACATTATATATTGTCTTTTCATTTAAGTCATCTATCAGATTATTTGGACAGCCCTTCAATCTTATGAAATGTTCTTCCCCAGATGGTGTAATAAGGGAGTCTTCAGAAGTTCATTTTACCATCCTGTTAAGCCAGATACTTCTGGGAAATGGAGCACTGTGGTAAGACAAATGAATTTCATGGGCATGAGCCAACTGCCACATTTTCTTCCCCATACAATTTGTTCTTTGGTCTGATGTGATGTTATATGAGATAGCATGGTAAAGCATAAGGCATTCTGTAAGTTCAAAAATAGTCTTTCTGACATAAGCATTGCAGGCAAGAAAGGCAAATCCATATCCAGAAAATGAACTTATTCTCAAGATGATAAATTGCTACTTGCTCCATGATTAGCAGAGGTCCAGTGTAATCGATCTGCCACTGAGTGGGTTGGCTCACCCTTTTGGGGAAATGGTACTATGTCAGGAACTCAGTGTCAGTCATTGTCATTGGGTAGTTAACAGCAGTGGTGGCATTCAGATCACCCTAGATGACAAAATATGCATATTTTAGAGCCCATGCATAGTCTCCATCTGTGGCCAAGCTCTTTCCACTTTGACTTATTGAATGAATGGGATAGTTGTGGAAATCAACTGATTGACATCCACAGGATGAATCATTATATTTATAACTACTGAGACATCCCTGTGTAATTGATGCTCTCAGGAGGGCAGTTACATGAGATAGAAGTATCTTTCTCTTTTCTTTCTAGTTTGCTGCATATGTCCACGTATCTCTGCTGAACTTTCTCATCACTAATCTTTCCATCTTATTCTTTCCAAATCTCTCAGGAGCTGGCCAGCTGCCTAGTCACTGCCTATTAATGAATGCAGATTATACCTCTAACTACCTCTCCTTCATAAAAAGTGGACATCTGGTGCACTGTCTAAAGATCTACCTGGAGGGAGAATTTTACTTCATCACTGTCTGAGCCAGTCCTTGAATGGACCTGAAATGCAACAGTCACTCACTCCTACTGCTGATGTTATTCCATCTGTATACTCAAGATGCATCTGTAAACTAGCCCTGTGGTTTTTCCTTCTGTAAACTGGTCCTGAGGGAACTCCCCCAAGTGGTCACAGGTGTGGTTTAATAAGAGTAAGTAAAGCAAGAGGAGCTTTTGTTGTCTTTCATAATAGCTCTGATCTTATATTATGAGGTTGTTTGGTGACTAAAAGAATTGGAATTTATAGGAAACTATAGGAGACATTTTAATATTAAAGGGTACTTAGCTATGAAAATCTTTAACAATATCATGTCTTCATGTTTCAGAAGGGCAAAAGTCTTGAAATAAAAAGCCTCTAGAAACATAACAGATAATATCTCTGAATATTCCAATGCTTTTTACCAAAATATGAAAAGACAAAACAGCAAAGGATGACTGCACTGAGAGGACAGTACAATGAGGTGTATTCTTTTTCCCCCAATTAGGAGATTGGAAATACAAAATTCTTAAAACTGAGTTTATGCTTACATTGGAGGTGTGGGCTAAGTAGACCTAATAGTGGTTAGATTATCATTGTCCTGGAATTCTGACGCTTCCTTAGAAATATTTATGACATTTCGATGAAGACCAAACAAGTAATTTTTATAAATGATAATTAAAATTATTTGTGATCTTTAATAAAGCACTTAATCTAAATAATATTTTAACATAGATTTAAAGAACCTTTTGTATTGCAAAAAGTGGATGAGATATAATCAATTCATTGCATCTTTAGTAAATTTTCAAAAACCTATTTAAATACCTGTGTGGAAAATGTGATGTCAAGAGTATACTACAGCCACTTTCCTCTCAGACTATCTTTTTCTTGACTAGCTGGAAATGTAATAATTAAAACTTTAGCCATCATGGAAATCATGTAACTACTCATGAAAATAACACAAATTATTATAACACCATAGGGAATATTTTTTCAACTATAAAGTATTTTTAGTAAACTACATGTATACTTGGCTAAAATACCTAAATTTCACTTATGGCAATATTTCTATTAGTGGTGATGAGTTTCCAGAGACCCAGGACTATGTTGTTTCTCAACATAGGCCCTGCTTTTCTGGGCATGGATAACCAGACTGCCGCTTGGATCACAGTAATTGTCCTTGGTAACCTTACTCCATCAGTGAGGCCAAATTGCTAATGAGACCCAGTTCAGGGATTTTACAATCATCACATCTGCCCTCTGGCCTTTTGTCAAGAGTTCAGCCAAAGAGAACTCTTAGTAACAAGGAACGCAAAGTGTGACTATTTATGTACTATTCATCAAAAAATTTGTTCGACAAGTATTTTCTGAATGCCTCCTAATTTCAAGAAACATTATGATACATTATGTTCACAATGGTGACCATGACTTTTCATTTTGGAGGAAATTAGGGGTATAATATGGTTCAGGCAATGTTGCACACCTCTGTGGGCTGATTTCTTATGGGGAAAATAAAAATTATCTTAATCTCTGACATAACCATGTCCTATTTATAATGAGCAACACAGCAGTTAAAAGTAACAATACACTGTAGCATTGTTATGTGGTCTGTTAGAGAGTACAAGCTTCCCTCAAAGTTCAGCTATGTAAATCACACATTTAAGCAGTACTTGAACATTCTGTAAAACGTACTGTAGGATTATAGCTATCTTTAAATATCCCCTCTATGGGAAATTCCCCAGCTTATGAGTTCAATTTATGGTGTGATATACAGGACAAAACTTTTCTTCATGCAAATTTTGTTTGCAGTTTTTCTCTTTCTTGATCCAATTGTATACTGAAAAAAAATTAACCATGTCTGGGTACCTGAGGGTCATTATCATAAATATCAGTTGTGTGACTGCACTCCAATAGAATAATGCTCCCAGAACCTATGTGCTTCCCAAGAAAAAGCTCTAGGATTAGGAATATCTTGTTTTCTGTTGTTCTTCATTACAATCACCTATTTTTTGATATTTATGTTCATTCTGCTTGCAAACTGTGGCTCCTAATACACTCGAAGTTTTTGTTGCAGTAGAAAACCATTAGTTTTGATATTGAACAGCATTGAGGATGGCCTTGAACAATTTGCTCAGGTTCTTTAAACCTCACTTTTCTCATTTCCTTTAGGATTTCTTAACCTCTTTTACAATCAGTTTATTTATCTATTAAGTGGGGAACATAATAAAACAAAAACTTATAGGACACTCCCAAGGGTAAAATGAATAAATATAAAGCATTTCAGAGACCCCTGTACATGGTGAACACTTTAGCTAATATTGTCATTAAATAAGACAATGGATATGGATATAAACTTCACAGTATATAAGTGCTCAGTGACTATTATTTTATTTGCTTTTATGAAAAAATAGATTAAGAATGATTTACCTGAGAGTAGTTTCACATCTGTGGATGTGGAATAAAGTACATGGACTTTGTGATATTCTTTTCCTATTACTATGGTGCCATTCTCACTTATTTCTGGGTTCAATGTTATACTTCAGTTTAGATGGCTATAAGTCTTTCTTTAAGGAAATGTTGGTACTACATTTTATACCTAGGAAACCAAAGTGTATAATTATCTGCCTCACTTTCCACTGCAGGTCAAGATTTAGTTAATTGACTCCAGTTCATTTTGCCCAGGGCATCTCCTCTGAGACAGATACCATGATGGCTAGCATTAGATGATAGGAGTTGCGGTCCTGTAAAGAGAAAAGAGGGATGAGGCTCTCCCAGTCATAGAATTCTCAGTGACCACGAAACAGCCACTGGCTTGGTAATAACTTCCTCTCCCCTCTGACTTGGAATGGATTGCAGGCACTGACCTAGAGGGGAAAGGCTTCATCTCCCAACATCAGCCAATCTCATCTCATTGCAAGGGAAAGGCCCCTGGAGACGTGCTCCTATCCATCATGTGGACAGCTTTGGCCAAAGTGCCCACTACATCACTGGCTTTAATAAAAAGTTGCTGGAGGCTGCAGTACTAGTGACAGATGTAAACTGCAGCATGGCCAGAGACTACGAATTCTCCCAAGGTGGAAGTACACTTGAGGAGAAACAACAGGAAGAAAAGGAAAGAGAAGACAAAAAGAGAAGTGAATAATGATAAGGTAACCACTTCAGAATTCCCATTAAAAGTGAATTTAATAAACTGAAATATACTCTAAAGGGAAAGACATTAGTCTGAAAAGCAAAATCTGAGAATAGAAATGACAAGAGTACTAAAAACATAATAAAGGAGGTAAGCCAAGAGACTAGGAAACTTTTATATTAAATTCAAGAATGCCAGAATTAAGAAAGCAATTGAGTACCCTACAGATTTGAAAAAAATAAACTGGAAAATAACCTGATGCCAATTGTTATTACACAATTTGATAAATTTAAAAATTTAAGTATTTCCTAATGCATTTACAGAATTTCAGTGTTATGAACATAAGTTTTAAATGAAGTTTTGTTAAGTGAATGATTCACCAATTAATCGTGTCCATAAAATGACATAATTATGATTTAAATAATTGGTCATGTCTCAAGGGATCAGTTTATGTCTTGCACCTGAATATTTTTCTAATTTGTCTCCTAATTGATTTAATGACCTATTTTCAGTAGCTTGTGTAACCCAGGAGTTTTATCAAAAAGTATGTAAACTTGAAAACTAAGAATTCTTAAGACTAACTAGGCAAATACATATACATGCATTTAGATATATCAGATAATTATGATATACCCAAACTAAATACAAGTGTTCATTGGGTGTTATTATGCATTGGCCAGAGTAGGACCCACGTTGACAGATGCTAAAAACCCTTTCTTTCCTGGCACATCCTTTGATGGGATGGATCAGCACAGGAGACAAAGAAAACATGGAAGACCTTAGATTCTGGGACCATGGAGGTCCTATGTAAATCATTTATATGGTGGGTCCACCTTGCTTCTTGCCATACTGGTATCATCACCCTCCTTTCATGTATTCTATAAGATATGCTGGAAATTATGGATCCCTTCTACATCACACTGAAGCAAAGAGAACTGCAGTATATTAGGTACTCCTTTCTCAACTTAACCATATTTTTCAGGTAGTTTTTGCTTCTTGGAGCAGTCCTATACTGGCAAGAATTATAGAACCAGGTTCTCTATTCTGAATTTCAAGTGAGGAGTGAGGAACAGTCCATTCACCTTCTCCTTTCAGCTTTTCCTAAGGATGCAAAATAATTGACAAAAAAAACCTCAAAACAAAACAAACAAACCCTAAAAGCCTGGCCAATTAAAGCCAATTTACCAAAAAATAATGTTTTTAAATATACCAGATGAAAAAGTTTTAACAATTATTATACACATAGTTAATTATCTTTAATAAAGTTTTTGAATGACAAAATACTTTTTCAACCGTTAACATTCTGTCATTAATCCATAACGGTTTTAATTGAATCATGCTCAAATTCAAATTTTTGATTAGGTTTAAATTAAATATTTGGTTTAAATATGATTTAACATTAACATTTAAATTCAAAGAAATAAAAATTATTTAGAATGTTAAAATTAAATCAAATTTAAAATGACTTTTTATTCTAATTTAAAATGGTGGTTTGAATATATTTTTTGTTATCAAGAAAAATGAAAAGCTGGGCATGGTGGTTCACACCTGTAATTCTAGCACTTTGGGAGGCCAAGACAGGAAGATAGCTTGAACTCAGGAGTTGCAGATCCACTGGGCAACACAGCAAGACCTTGTCTGCACAAAAAATAAAAAATAAACTAGCTGGGGATGGTATGTGCCTATAGTCTGAGCTCCTTGGGAGGCTAAGGCAGGAGGATTGCTTGAGTCCAGGAAATCCAGGCTGTATCTGACCTGTGATTGTGTCATTGTACTCTAACCTGGGTGACAGAGTAAAACTTGATCTTAGAGAGAAAAAGAAAAGAGAAAAAGAAGAGGAATTAAAAATGATATAAACTCATAAGAAAAAATGACATGAGAAGAGATTATAACAGATGAGAGATGGCAGTATAAATTACAATCTAGAATTTGGAGGTTGGGTTGCTAACCAAGCAAGGGGCATTAAGTGAAAATCTGCTTCTTAAATGGTTTAATCTCCTTGTTTTATTCTTTCACTTGGGTCTCAGAACACTGGCAACCATCAATAACTTCTTACCCAACTGCTGGTGATTAAAGATTTCTTCGCTGGACAAATATAGATACTGCTTTTTGTGGGTTCTCCAATAAAATGGACAAATCCATTGCCAGTAGCCTTAAGGTAAGGTTCTTAATAAAATAATCCTACCATCAACCTCTAGACAGGGCTTCCAGACAATTTTTTGTTATCTTTCTATTAGATATAAATATTTAAAGATCATTAGATATTGGAAAAAAATCTCTCCATTAGAAAAGAAAAAGAACAAGAAAACAGTAAAATGAAAAGCAGTCAAGAGAAATCAGAGTAGAGAAAGAACAAAAAATTAGTAAAATGAAAAACAGTCAAAAGAAATTAGAGTGGAAAATAACTTTATAATATAAAATAATGTCCTCTGTATCCAAGTAGATATCAAACATGTATGACAAAAAAGATAATTTTGGGGGAACCGACAAGTTTTTAAAAAATTGTTTCTAGAAAGGCTACTGGAGGATTCCCTCTGTCATAATAAATGAGTAAAGGAAGAAAGAGACTGAAGTGTAATGAAGAAAAGGATAACTCAGAAAAAGGTAAAGAAGAGCTTTTATGAAGCAGAACACTCCAGAAGGTATGCCTGCCAAAAAACAAAAAATTAAAAAGATAATTTAAAATTAAGCTAATTTAACTAATTGTATTAGCAGAGCAGTTTAGGTTTGGCTCAAACTCCAGCAAATGACAACTATAAATTTTTTATTAAAATAACTATCTGAAAGCACAGAAGAGAGGGCAGAAAACAAGCAAAAACTATAGTGGAATCAAATCTTGAAAGTTGTAAATTATCTCAGCTGAGATCTATAATATGTGAAGTTTCAACTGAGGACACTCTCCAGTCTGTGCAGTATGAGGATGCTTGAGAAGACAAAGGATAAAGTTTAAAACAAAAAATTCATATGGAAAACGAGACAAAAATAGAAAACTGAGTCATAGAGAAGAATATTAAATCCTTAGATAGCTCCTTAACTATGCTTATAAAGTGGAAGGTCCAGGAACCCCAGGCAAAACCAATACCTCAAAATCTGATAGATAAGGACTAAACTTTGGCTGTTGACTGCCACAGAGAATATAACTGTTCAGAATTTGAGTGTAGCCGAATTAATTTTCTGAGAGCACAAGTAATAACCCTCTTAAAAGAAGGATTTCAGAATCCAAAGTCACTAGATGTAGCATGCACAATGTTCAGTATTTAAAAAAAAAAAAAAAAAAAAAAAAACTGGATATTCAAAGAAAAGTAAAGAAATAAAAAGAAAGCAAAACAATGTAACCCAGAGTCAGGAGGAAAAGTAATTGATAGCATTTAACCCCAAGATAGTTCAAAACATAACTTTATAACACCTATTATAAATATATTCAAGTACTTAAAATGGGGTCTTAGTGAGAGAATAAACATGAAAACTATAGAAACTTCGAAAATTGTAGGTCTAAAAGTTAGAATAAGTGAAATAAAAAATCCAATTGAGGAATGTAACAACAAATTATGGTGACAAAAGATATGGACAGTGAAATTAAAGCTGGAAAAAAACTATCCAAACAAAAGAACAAAAGATAATTTTTTTAAATGTACAAAACGAGAACAAGTATGGAAGTTCATGTCACCATTCCTATTTAACATAGTACTAGAAAGTTCTAGTTAGTGCAATGAGGCATAGAGAGGGAAACAAAGAAAAAGTGAGAGTGAGACAGAGCACATGCAATTTACAAAAGAATAAAATCTCTAATTTCAGGATGAATGATTATCCACATAGAAAATCCCCAGTAGTCTACCAAAAATAACCTCATAGAACCATTAAGTGAGCACATCAAGGTTACAGTATAGAAGAAAATTATAGTACACAAAAGTCAATTATATTTTTATATACTAGCAATGAACATTTGAATGTCAGAATATAATAACATTTACAGTCTCAAAAAATAAAATATGTATAAATTTACAAAAAATCAAATACAGAGCCTGCATATTTAAAATTATAAAATGTTTAAGAAATCCCATAAACCAAGGCTGTCTAAATATAGAGACATACCATGTTCATGAATTGGAAGATTCAGCATAGTAAAAATGTCAGTTATTCTCAAATTTATGTACAAATGTAATGCAATTTATATCAAAATCCAAGCAACACTTTTATAAATATGTACAAGATAATTCTATAATTTATATGGAAAGACTAAGGAACTAAAATAGTTGAATCAATTTTGTGAAAAAAATAAAAAGTAATCTGTCTACTCATTTTTAACACTTATTATATGGCTATGTTAATGAAGATTGTGTAGCATTGATGGATGAGTTGATACATTAATCAATGGAACAGAAATCTCAGATCAAAGGAGCAGAATAGAGAACTCAAAGTAAATGCTCAAAATGTGCCTGAGTTATGACAAAGTTACACAACCAATTTCATGAAATACATAGCCTTTTAAGCAAACATTGCTTGGAGCCATTAGATCCAATTGAAAAGAAAAGAAAAGAAAAAAAGAATACCAAACAAAACTGTGACATAAGTATGTTATATACAAAATTTAAATCAGAATAAGTCACAGAAAATGTAAAGCATAAAACAAAAATATACATTTAGGAAATATATAGGAGAAAATTTTCAGAATTTAAGGCAAGCAAAGCCTTATTCAACTTGATACCAAAAGCACTTATCAGGAAAAAAAATCATAAATTTGATCGAATTAAAATTAAGATATTTTGTGCTACAAATACCCTGTTAAGAAGATAAAAAAGGGATCTGACAAAATGGACAAATAGGAATAGCTCTAGTCTGCAGTGCCCAGTGAGACCAATGGAGGAGGCAGGTGATTTCTTCATTTACAACTGAAGTACCCAGTTCATCTCTTTGGGACTGGGTAGGCAGTGGGTGCAGCCCACAAAGGGCAAGCAGAAGCTGGGTGGGGCATCACTTCACCCAGGAAGTGCAGGGAGCCAGGGGACCTCCCTCCCTAAGACAAGGGAAGCTGTGAGGGACTGTGGTACCCTGCCTGGATACTACACTTTTTTGTAATCTCATTTTTGTAATCCACAGATCAGGAGATTCCCTCATGTGCCTACACCACCAGGGCCCTGGGTTTCAAGCACAAAACTAGGCAGCTGTCTGGGCAGACGCTGAGCTAGATGCAGGAGTGCTTTTTGCACTCCAGTAGTGCCTGGAACCCCAAGGAGACAGAACCATTCACTCCACTGGGAAGGGGTTAAAGCCAGGGAGCCACGTGTTCTTGCTCAGCAGGTCCCAGGTCCTACTCCCGTGGAGACCTGCAAGCTAAGAACCACTAGCTTAAAATTCTCACTGCCAGCACAGCAATCTGAAGTTGACCTGGGACAATGGAGCTTGGTAGGGGGAAGAGTGTCTGCCATTACTGGGGCTTTAGTAGGCAGTTTTCCTGTGACCGTGCTAAGGAGGCCACGAGGTTTGGACTGGGCAGAATTCACCATAGCATGGCAAAGTGGCATTGGCCAGACTGTGTCTCTAGATTCCTTTTCACTAACCAGGGCATCTTTGAAAGAAAGGCAGCAGCCCCAGTCAGGGGCTTACAGATAAAACTCCCATCTTCCTGGGACAGAGCACCTGGGGGAAGGGGTGGCTGTGGGTGCAGCTTCAGCAGTCTTAAACTTTCCTATCAGCTGGCTCTGAAGATGGCAGCTGATCCTGACAAGGGGGATTCTCCCAGCACAGTGCTCAAACTCTGTGCTAAGGAACAGACTACCTCCTTAAGCAGGTCCCTGAACCCCATGCTTCTTGATTGGAAGAGACTTTCCAACAGGGATAAACAGACACCTCAAACAGAAGAGCTACGGCTGGCATCAGGCCAGTGCCTCTCTGGGGTGAAGCTTCCAGAGGAAGGAGCAGGCAGCAATCTTTGCTGTTCTGCAGCCTCCACTGGTGATACCCAGGCAAACAGGGTCTGGAGCATAATCTCAGCTCACTGCAACCTCTGCCTCCCAGGTATTATTTTATTTACACTAATTTTTCAAACAGGTAAATACAAATTTATAATCAAAAAAGAGATTAGAGTTTACCCGGGTCATAGGATGGAATGAAGATTCCATGCAAATTGGAATTGGAACAGGAAAGTTTATGGAATGATGGAAATACTCTCTCTTGATTTAAGAGATGATCATAGGGAATTATTAATATATATTTGTCAAACCTCACTGAACTGTACACTAAAGTTTATAAATTTTATTGTATACAAAAAGGACTTTTTAATAGGATAAATGTGGAGTTATACTGACATGAACAATGTTTCTCCAAGTGGCTATTTACACTACTGTTTAGGCCTTTTTGCTGTTTTTGAATGACGCGTCCCACTTTGTTTATTTGAATTCTACTCACTCTTCAAATTCCAGACAATTGTCTAACTTCTTTTTTCAGCCTTCTCTTGTTAAAGCAGACCCAAAGGATCATCACTTTGAGTTACTAGAAATCTTATTGCCTGTATATTTTTTAGCTTGAAATACATGTTAGCAATGTAGGTGTAACTGGTCTTTTTTCTTTATAGCTCTCAGAAGAACTCATTGTCTTTTTTTTTTTTTTTTGGTATCTTTTGGGAGTATCTAAAGTATCACTCTCATTAAGCTGGTGTGGTGCCAGTCAACATTTTCAAGATGTCATAGGAAATAAATGGTTCAGTTTTGTGAGGTTTTTTGTTAAATGTTTTCAAATTGTATATGCACACACGTATATATTATACTGACATACACTTCCTAACACTCTGCCAATAAATACTTAAGCAATCCATCTCAAAAAACTAGATACACTTTCTAACTAATCACAATGGCATAATCACCTATGGAAATAATATCCTTCTCTCTTTGCCAAATGGTTCATATTCAAATTTCCCCTATTATCTCAAAAATGTCTTTTTGCAACTGTCTTCTTTTCCAAGTCTGAGCCCATCAAGGACCACTTGATCAACTGGAGTTTTAAAATAGATCACTACTTACATTCATTTAAAGCATCTAACACAACCATTTAATGTGATTTATCTTAATATAAAAGAGTTAAAAATGTTTGGGGACATTTCTAATTTGGGGATTAACATTAGAAACCAAAACCATCATTTAGGCTTCTGATGTTAAAAACCAAGGGGACTGTTTGTCCCCTTAGTAATCATAATCCTGAGCTTAGGATCTTTCTGTCGTTTTTGTATCAGGACTCCACTATAGCTAATACTTTATGGCAAGAAGCAAGAACCATGCAACAAACAATGGAATTTGAGTGTCAGTGTTTCTCTAAGTAAGTCGCATGATTATATCTTAGTGTTTTTTAACCACTCTTCAGGAAACACATTTGTCATGGTTAATACTGAGTGTCAACTTGATTGGATTGAAGCATACAAAGTATTGGATGTGTCTGTGAGAGTGGTTCCAAAGGAGATTAACATTTGAGTCACTGGGCTGGGGAAGGCAGTTTCATCCTTAACCTGGTGGGCACAATCAGTTGTCAGTGTGGCTAGTATATAAGCAGGCAGAAAAATGTGAAAAGAGAGGCTAGCCTAGCCTTCCAGCCTACATCTTTCTCCTATGTTAGATGCTTCCTGCCCTGGAACATCAGACTCCAAGTTCTTCAGTTTTGGAACTCAGACTGGCTCTCCTTGTTCCTCAGTCTGCAGACAGTCTATGGTGGGACCTTGTGATCATGTCAGTTAGTACTTAATAAACTCCCCTTTACACACACAAATACACACACACACACACACACACACACATGTATGCATGTATGTATTCCATCAGTTCAGTCCCTGTAGAGAATCCTGACTAATACAGATTTTGGTACCAGAAAGTGGTTCTAGAGGAACAGAAAATTAAAAATGGAGTTCTTTCATTGGTTTGGAGGTTTCTGGAGTTGGCTGCTTAATATAACTAGACCCCAAAATGCTAAGGACTCTATTTCTAATAGTATGGAGAACACTGATAGTCCTTTGGTGAAAACGGTTTAGAGATTTATGCAAAATAAATACATTTGACACTCCTAATTCACTGCTCATGAAAGGCAAGTTGTTAGTGACCCTTTACGTAATACCTTTGCCCCTGTATGGAGAACCAAGGAACATAATGAAGCTGGTTGGTTGCTCCTAAATTCAATGGACAAAGTGATGAAAGAAAGTGATGAACTCAGGGATTCTATGTCTCAGCTTCAGAACCAGACACTGAGCCTCAAGTCTGCTAAGATTGCCCTGAGTGAGAGTCTTATCACCTTTAGAGAAAGAGCTGAACTTGTGGAAGAAGAGATACAAGCTCTTATAATGCAAGTGACTGACCTGCAGCAAAAGGTGCATGCACAGCCTCTGCAAGTGTCTACTGTTAAAGTGAGGGTAGGAACAGAATGGGAACTGGCAACTTGGTGAGTGATTGGAACAGAATAGGACCTGGCAACTTGGAATGGGGACATGCAGGAGGACCCTGAGGAAGCTGGGGATACTGAGTTTGTAAACACTGATAAACATTTTTTTCTAGAAGAAACAGTTTCCCCACCCCCAGTAGTGGCAACATCCCCTCCTGACCCATGCTGCCATCAGCCTTTCCACCTTTGTCTAAGGAGATAAACCCTGCACTGCCTGAGGCAACAGTGATGGCCTCCCTTGAGTCAGTTGCCAGTCAAGATAATGTTGATTCTCTTCAGGAACTACCCCCGACAACCCTGTTTGCTTCTAGGACTATAACTAGACTTAAGTCCCAGCAGGTCCCTAGAGGTGAGGTTGAGAATGTGACCCATGAGAAGATGCACTACACTCAAAAAGAACTGCTTGAGTTTTCTAATTTATATAAGCAGAAATCTGTGGAACAGGCATGGGGATGAATATTAAGGGTGTGGAATAATAGTAGAAAGTAGAAAGAACATAGAGTTGGATCAGAGTGAATTTATTGATTTGGGCCCACTAAGTAGGGACTCTACATTTAATGTTGTAAGCTTAACCAAGTGGTGACTCCAATTGCAGCTGCTGTACCAGATGTAGTCTTATTGCTTGAGCAAATTAACACATCTCCTGGTACCTGGTATGCAGCCATTGATTTGGCAAATGCCTTTTTTCTCCATTCCTGTCAATAAGGCCCACCAGAAGCAATTTACCTTCAGCTGTAATAGTAATATAGTAATATACCTTTACTGTCCTATCTCATGGGCATATCAACTCTCAGGCTTTCTGTCATAATCTTATTTGGAGAGACCTTGATTGCTTTTTGGTTCTGAAAGATATCATATTGGTCCACCACATTGATGACATTATGCTGATTGGATCCAATAAGCAAGAAGTAGCAAACATACTAGACTTATCGGTGAGATATTTGTGTTCTTGAGGATGGGAAATAAATCTGACTAAAATTCAGGGATCTTCCTACCTCACTAAAATTTCCAGGGGTCCAGTAGTGGGGGACCTGTTGAGATATTCCTTCTGAGGTGAAGGATAATTTTCTGCATTTGGCCCCTCTTACCACCAAGAAAGCAGGACAGCACCTAGTGGGCCTATTTGGATTTTGGAGGCAACACATTTCTCATTTGGATGTGTTACTCTGCCCGGTTTATCGAGTGACCCGAAAGGCTGCCAGTTTTGAGTGGGGTCCAGAATAGAAGGCTCTGCATCAGGTCCAGGCTGCTGTGCAAACTGCTCTGCCACTTGGGCCATGTGACCCAGCAGATCAAATGGCACTTGAGGTGTCCATGGCAGATAGGGATGCTGTTTCAAGCCTTTGGCAGGCTTTCATAGGTGAATCACAGTGGAGGCTTCTAGGGATTTTGCAGCAAGGCCCTACATCTTGCAGATACCTTTCCTTTTGACAGATAGCCCTTGGCCTGTTACTAGGCTTTAGCAGAAACTGAAAGTTTGACTATGGATCATCATGTCACCACGTGACTGGAACTGCCTATCATGAACTGGGTGCTTTCTGACCCATCTAGCCATAAAGTGGATTTTGCACAGCAGCATCCATCAGCAAATGGAAGTGGTATATATGTGATTGGGCTCAAGCACATCCTGAAGGCACAAGTAAGTTACATGATGAAGTGGCTCAAATGCCCATGGTCTTCACTCCTGCCACCCTGCCTTCTCTACCCCAGTCTGCACTGATGGCCTCATGGAAAGTTCCCTATGATCAACTGACAGAGGAAGCAAAGACTAGGGCCTGGTTTACAGAGGGTTCTGCACAATATGCAGGTGCCACTCAAACAGCTGCAGCACTTTCTAGGACATCTCTGAAGGATAGAGGTGAATAGAAATCTTCTCAGTGGGCAGGGATGAAGAAAAATCTTACCAGTGTTTGCTGGGGTGATTGCCCCAGACTATCAAGGTGAAATCAGTCTACTACCCCACAAGGGAGGTAAGGAAGAGTATGCATGGAATACAGGAGATCCATTAGGGCACCTCTAGTATTATCATGACCTGTGATTAAGGTCAATGGGAAACTACAACAGACCAATTCAGGCAGGAGTACAAATGGCCCAGGCCCTTCAGGAAAGAAGGTTTGGGTCGCTCCACCAGGGAAAAGAAAAACACGACCTGCTGAGGTGCTTGCTGAAGGCAAATGTAATACAGAATGGGTAATAGAAAAAGGTAGTCATCAATACCAGTTATGACCGCATGACCAACTGCAGAAATGAGGACTGTAATTGTCATGAGTATTTCCTCTTTCTTTTGCTAAAAACATGTTTGTGCATGTATATACTGGTACTAAGAAAATATCTTCCTTACTCCTTTATCATGTGACATAAGATTTATTAACTTCAGATTGGCATTTATGTATTGTTAACTTTATGTAATAGTATTTTTGTGTTGGGGATTGGTGCTTTTCTGGTTGTATAAAGGATAGTTGTATTATGTTAGGCATAATTATGACCTTACATTATCTTTATTTGAAGATTATGTATGATAGCTGGAGATGTGTATGGGTTCAAGTTGACAAGGGGTAGACACTTGTGATGGTTAATACTGAATGTCAACTTGATTGCATTGGAGCATACAAAGTATTGATCCTGTGTGTGTCTGTGAGGGTGTTGCCAAAGGAGATTAACATTTGAGTCAGTGGGCTAGGAAAGACAAACCCACCCTTAATGTGGGTGGGCAGAATTTAATCAGCTGCCCGTGAGGCTAGAATATAAAGCAGGCAGAAAAATGTGAAAAGAGGAGAGTGGCTTAGCCTCCTAGATTACATCTTTCTCCCGTGCTGGATGCTTCCTGCTCTTGAACATCGGACTGAAGTTCTTCAGTTTTAGAACTTAGACTAGCTCTCCTTGCTCCTTAGCCTACAGACAACCTATTGTGGAACCTTGTGATCATGTGAGTTAATACTTAATAAACTCCCCTTTATATACATATGTAGATATATATATACATATACACACACACACAGATACATATGCATATATATATGCACACACACACATTTGTTCCATTAGTTCTGTCCCTCTAGAGAACCCTGACTAATACAATGTCTCACCCTTCATGACCACTATTCTCTATACAGGGTGATACACATATTCTCTTTGTCTCTTTCCTCCAGGAAGAGAAAAAGGTATCTGACTGAAGAAATAGAGTAAGAATATGTGGAATTGAGGTTGTATTTAATAGGGCCTTGAAAAAATAAGAAATTTTTTAGTAGACAAGGGTAAGGTTTAAAAGGTAGGGATCATTTTAGGTATAAAATATAACAGTATGAGTAAAAAAGATAAAAGTATAAATATTAACTGATAACTGTTAAGCTGATGAACTTAGATAGTTTTGTGTTCATGTAGTAGTGACCCTAGCTAAAGAAGGAAGTTGAAAATTAAAATAAGGACTTTGGACTTTATTCAAAAAGGCCTGATGAGCTGTTGAAGGTTTATGAGCAAAATGTGAAAGCTTGTTCAGTCTCTCTGGTAGCTATCTGCAAATGCACAATAGTAACCAGAGGCACATTCAGGAAGAGACTCCAGTGTGGGAAATTTGGAAAGAAGATGGCAGCATGGAATCTCAACATGGCTTGGAAGGGATGATTAATTTCTGCCTCTTCTGTGACATTCTTTGCCTCCTTCACACTCTTTCATTCTTTTCTTTTTTAAATTTAAGAATTATGTGTTATTGAAATGGGAGCCAAATAACTTGTATTACAGTCTGGGACTCTATTTCCAATCAGTGGAATTTTTAGCATATCCTCCTATGACAGAGGTTTTGTCTCTGACCACTCCTTAAAATGACTTGAACCAAAGAGAAATTAGGATGGAGATAGATGGAAGGAAAGATAGGACCTAAAAAGAGCTAAGTAAATATCAGTGCCTACAGGAAGATGTGTCTACCAGAGTCCATGAGTTCAGAATTGAAAATAATACAACCACTAAATTAGGCTAGAATAGAATCATTGATGAATAAATATGCCATGAAAGTGGAACCAAGGTTACATGTGTAGCCATTTCTCACATTACTGTCAGGTATTTGAATCTTTCCAAGTGAGGACAGACATTTTTATAAGCACTTTCTGTTTAGCATTGGATGTCTGAAGTAGCACATAATACAGAAAAGGAGATTTGGGGCTGTAAATTGTGTTTTGCAAAGTGAAAGCTGCATAATAAAAGGGTTTTTCTATTTTCATTTTTATTCTTTGCTCAAGGAAAAAAAAACCCCAAATCATTCTGGTAATGCATTAGAAGTCAATGACAAAGTAATAGAAAACGCTGACATGTAGAAATGACTTCACGGCAAATGAATCCAATTTCTAGTTTTCTGAGCTAGGTCTAACATCAACCCAGGTCTAGATAGGAGAGCCTTCCAAAGTGCCAGTCCACCTTCAAAAATTTGGTAGGTGAACAAAGTACATGGATGTGGAAGAAGTTACGATACCAATAGTTTCCTCACTTGGAAATCTTATTTCAGAATGGTAAAATAGCAAGGTCACATCAGCACTTGGGACACAGTATAAACTGAAGAAAAATAACTCACAGACTTTTCGTGCAGGTCAGTTTTTTGTTTCCTTTCCTTAAAACAAGAATTGGACTCCAGGGTCGGAGAAAGTGCTTAAGGCAAGTTCAAACCCAGATCCATTTACATAAATAAACCCCCCAAACAAAGTAACAAACAAAAACAAACTAGCAAGCCAACAAACACTAACAGTACTACTCTACATTGTAAAAACGTTATATACAATGTCACCTTGGTACTAGAAAAAAATAAATAGGAAACGAAAGAAAATGTTTTAATCTTTGCTGTAACCACAGAGACACCAATGCAAACACCTCTTTAAGAGGTGTTTGACCTCTTAGGTGCAAATAGAACTGCTTAAGTTCCTAATAAAGAAAAGAATAGCTATTCAGTTATATCTGATGGGAACTGCAGGATGAAGCATAAAAATTTCCCCTACTGAATTTAAGAGAATTGGAAAACATTACAGATCTGAAAAAGATTAGAAAAAGTGTTGAAATTATCAAACAGATTAGAAACCAAATCTTTCAGTCCAGTAAATGTTTTCATATGATTTTAGACACATGATATTCAGCCTTCTTTTGCTATTTTTTTGTCTTTTGTTAAACCAGACTATATTTCATACGTGCATATTGGCAGATGTATAGCAACTCACTTATCTTCTTCGTTAGGTAACCATATGCCCTGGATCACAATAAAGTACCCACATATTAGCAAGTAAGAACTGTAATTTATTAAATATATACCAAAAAATATTTACTAACATCCACTAATTTTACATATGAGAGTCATTTAGAGACTGACTCTCTCACTTACCTACATTTCCATACTTAGTTTCCTGTTTCCCACTCCATCACAGCTCAAGGATAACAAATTAAAATATAGGACAGTGCATTCATATCAACAAAAAGTTAGTGTGAGCACACACCATCCTAAACCTGGGTAACTCCTATGAGCTCACATTAACACAGCATAATACGTAATTTATGGTTATTTTTAAATAACGATTTTTATTGAGGTACAATTTAACTATAGTGGCAGGCACTGACTAAGTTTGTAATTCAGTAAGTTTGGACTAATGTTTAAATTCATGCAACCACCTCCACAATAAAAATAATAAAACATTTCTATTATGGGCAACCATTGTTTTGATTTTGATTTCTATTACTATGAATTAGAATAAAATTACACATAGCTATTCTGTTTTGTCTAGCTTTTCTTATTCAACATAAGTTTTCTAAGACTTGCCAATGCTGTTTCTAGTATCAGTCCTTTACTTTATTTCAGGCTGAGCCATAGTCCATTGTGTTACTATAACAGGATATGCTTATTCGGTCTCCTATTTGTGGGCATTTGCATTGTTCCTTTTGTTAGTATTAGTAAAGCCTTATATCTACTCACAGGAAAGACAAAAATTGTTGTATCTTAATGAATGAGGAATACATTTCAAGAAGTTAGAAAACAGCAATCTAAGCGAATTAAAAAAAAATTGAACTAAGAGCAGATTTATAAAATAGCACTCATAAGACTCATTTTACAGAAGTTGGTTATTCAAAAAGACATAATTGATAAACCTCAAAGGAACAAAAAGTAACAATCAATATAGGACTGGAGAGTCACCACAGATTAATGCTATTAAACAGATAATTAGGAGATACTGAGAGTAAATATTTATGCGAACATTTTTAAAAATCCAGCTAAATGGACAAATATCTAGAAAAATAAGTAGGTTATCAGAACAAAGAATAGTTGTATGAATAGTCCTATGATCATTAAAAAAATTGACTCTAATTAAAAACATTCTCACAAAGAAAGCTGTGTTTAGATGGCTTCACAAGTGGCTTCTAACATTTAAGAGAGAAGTAATTCCAATCTTATACACATTCTTTAGAATATAGAAAAAGATGGGATACTTCCCGCCCAATTATGTAAGTCTAACATAAGCTTGATAACAAACTGGAAAAGAGCAGTACAAAAGGGAAATTATGTAAAGATGGATGTAAAAATTCTAGGTGCATTTAGCAAACAAGTATGGCAAGACAAAAAATATATAATTAGCAAGATAGGTTTAACTGGAAAAATGATCATGGTTTAATTTTAAATAACCAATGGTATTCAATACATTGATATGTTATTCATTACAATGTTATTCACTACATTGATTATGGGAGAAAAATAAAACAGCTACCTCAAAATATAAAGCAGTTTTTAATAAAATTTACCATCCAGTCAAGCTAAAGAGGCTTAGAAATTCAGGAATAGAGGGAAAAGATAGAAACTACCCAAACCTAATAATGAGTATCTAAAGAGGAAAAGACAGCCCTGTAGTTCCTGTCGAAATATAGAAAGCTTTCCCCTTGTTACTGAGGTTAACAAAAGTAATTCTGTTTCTACCACTTTTATTCCACACATGCCTAAGGAGGTAGTAGCCAGTGCATCAGGCAGCAATAGATAGGCAGATTGATAGACAGATGGGTGAATAGACTGACAGATAATAGATGTTATAAAATTTTGATTTTTGGGGGTGAATAAAAAGTTATTCAAATGATATTCATGGCTTATTATATATAGAAAATCCAAAAAATCTAAACTAGTAGAATTAATGTAATAATATGGTATGTTTGCTGATAAAAACTGAAAATATAAAAATCAAATTTGTGGCTAAATATCAATAAATTTTTTAAAATTAAATATATCTTTATATATACATATCATTTTTATAGAGCAAAACATTTTATATTCCCAGAAATAAGTCAAAAATATGCTCAAGACTACTAAGGAGAATAGTCAAGTGAGAGAAATTAAATAATATAGAGAAATACAGCAGAATCCTGAATTGGAAGCATAATGCTGTCTAGATGTTATTTTTTCAAAACAAATGAAATCTCCAAAGTTCTAATATGAAGTTTTAATGAAAAAGGCCAAGACATGATAGGAAAAAAGTATGAAAAGACTTGGTGTATGGTAATAAAGACAGTGTGGTTAATATTAGTGTAGGAACAGACAATGCAATGTGCCCAGTAGAGGCCCATGAGCATGTGAAGTTTTGATTTTTGACAAAGTAACATGATAGAGCAAGAAGAAAAATAGCAATTTCAATAATCACTAGAAAAAATATTCACATACACGAAGAAAACCTCAAAAATTAAAATACCATTAACATAAATCATTTCCTTGTGGGCTATAGTGCTAAATATGCAAGATGAAACAATGACACTTTTGGAAAGCATCATGAGAAATATCATAAGACATAAACTAAGAAAATACGTTCAAAGATCTTTTAGAAAAAAAAAAAAGAGCTCTGGATGACCTCAGGATGCCAAATTTCTGAACAAGATATGAAAAGCTCTAAACATACATAAAATTATTAATAAAGTCAACTACGTTAAAGTTAAGAACTTTACCTTACCAAAAGATACTCTTAAGAAATGGAAATGTCAAGCTACATAATGTGAATAAATATTTGCAATATATATAATTTGGAAAGGGCTCACCCAAAATATAATAATGTACAGATTAATAAAAAATATAGGTAAACCAATAGAAAAATGGGTAAAAGACTTGAACAGACACTCAGCAAAAGATACAAATGACAAATATATTAAAGGTTTTGCCAACTTAATAGTAGTCTAGGCAGTGTAATTTAAATCACAATGACATTCCTTTTCACCCTCGAGGTTGGCTAAAATTAGAAAATGTGAAAATACCAAATGTTGACTAAAATATGTTGCAGTTGGAAACTAATAAATTGCTATAACCTCTTTGGAAAACCATTTGCCAGTAGCTAGCCTGTGAGCCAATTTCACCAATAAAAATATATTCTAGAATAACATGTATACATGCACACCAAGGAACACAAACAAGAATGTTCATAAGAATAGTGTTTGTAATAAGCAGAACTTGAAAATAAAAATGTTTATCAATGGTATTACAAATTGTGATATATTCAAATAATGATGCTTTATAGCAATGAAAAAATATAGTAGTTATATAAAAATGAGAATTCTAAAATCATATTTACTGAAAGAACTTAAGAGAAATATATAATCTTTAACAAAATATCAAGAAAATCGATGAACTATACCATGTTATGTTTCTCTTGAAATGTATAACAAGGTGGTTTGAAAAATGCACACACAAAGGGTAAAAAAACAAGTGATTATCATCCAAGTCAGAGTAGTGATTATTTTCATGAGCTTTGCTGGCATTGTTCTATGTCTTGACATTGTAGGGAATGGAGCTTGTTAGAGAACATGCTTATAATATTTTCTTGAACTGTGCATCCATATTTTACACATTTTATATGTGTTATTTCACAATAGAAAACGAATAAAGATACAGGAAACATATAGTATGTTACAGTATGAGATATTCTCATTCAAATCATTAACTGAAAAGATGGCTTCCCTTTGCTAGAACCATTTATCTTATCATATTTTCCCTAATGACAGGATGAGGGTCCTCTTTATTCCATTTTCAGATATGCAATATATTCTTGTAGATGTTGGGGAAGGAGAATTTTCATTCTTTCTTGGGTTTTATTTGAAAGTTAAGTTGTACACAAAGCAGCCAAGAGACATTTGCAAACTGATCTCAAATGGTAGGTCATGATTCAGACCCTTGCTGCCTTGATGGCGTCTCTTTAATTAACAAAGCAGAGGCTCTGATGGAGAGGCCTCTGAGTGCCACAGCAGTTAATGGTCTGTTAGCATTTCACTTTCAAGGCCTGGGGATAGAGGACTTAATCCAGGAAAGGGGCCTTGAAAAACAAATTAGAAACCACCAAATGAGTAAGCTCCTTAAAAATAGTTCCATGTAAAGCAAAAAAGGGAATAAAAGACATAAAGGTCTTAATTTACTTTGTTTGCACTTAGAAATATAGTATACTCTGTAATATTATGCTTTTCCTTTTGTAATATGGTCAGTTCTTAAAAAGAAAATGTTTAAAACAAATTTGGTTTTGGTAGCATATAGCCATTTGAATACCTGATAACACCTTCATCTGAATATTTAATTTTAGAGTCTTATAATCTTTTTGACCCAACAACATTTTATTACCTCTGTGCTATAATTTGCCCTTGCCTTGCAATTATATATTATTTTTCAACTTTTATTTTAGACTCAGTGGGTAAATGTGCAGGTTTGTTATCTATGAATAGTGCATGACACTGCAGTTTGATCCTGTTATCCAGGTACTGAGCATAGTAGTTTTTCAACACTTGCCTCTCTCCCTCCCTACTCTAATAGTCCTTAGTGTCTATTATTCCCATCTCTATGTCCATGAGTGCCTAGTGTTTAGCTCCTAATTATAAGTGAGAATATACAGTGTTTGGTTTTCTGTACTTCTGTTAATTCACTTAGGATAATGGCCCCTAGCTGCATCCATGTTGCTGCAAAGGACAGAATTTCATTCTTTTTTTATGGCTACATGATATTCCTTAGTGTATTTATGTGCCACATTCTCTTTACCAACCCATGGTTGATGGGCACCTAGGTTGATTCTTGTCTTTGCTATTGCGAATAGTGCTGTGATAAATATATAAGTGCATATATCTTTTGGTAGAATGATTTCTTTTGGGTATATACCCAGTAATGGGATTTCTGGATCAAATGGTAGCTCTATTTACGTTCTTTGACAAATCTGTAAACAACGTGCAGCATTTTCTACAGTGGCTGAACTAATTTACATTCCCACCAGCAGTGTATAAGTTTTTCCTTTTCTCTGCAGCCTTACCGGTATCTGTTGTTTTCTGACTTTTAATAATAGCCATTCTGGCTGGTGTGAGATGGTATCTCATTGTGGTCTTGATTTTCCATTTCTTTGATGATTAGTGATGCAGGAGCATTTTTTCATATGTTTGTTGACCATTTGTATGTCTTCTTTTGAGAAGTGCCTGTTCATGTCTTTTTCCCATTTTTAAATGGGGTTATTTCTTTTTTGCTTCTTCAATTGTCTAAGTTCCCTTGCAATTTTAGAGACTTATTTTAGTGGGGATAAAAAGGTAACAATATCTTGAGAAGATATGATTCTAATGTGGAAAATCCAACACCTAAGCAACTTTCTTCAATTACATATTATCAATCAAGGAAGAGGAAAGTCTCAAAAGAAAAAACAGATAATTTTGTTTCCTATGCAAATAGTTCTCACCTAAATGAACACATATTTACGTGTCTTCAGGGGAAGTAAAAACTCCACCAATAAGCCATTTCTTTAATATAAGAGAGAAGTGGGAGGGTAGTTTCCTAGAAAAAAACAAAACAAAACAAATCTTTACCTATTAATCTCTTAGCTAGTAAAAGAGATACCCTGTAGCTGTTACATAGACCAGAATGTTTCTTTAATGACAATACCATGAATGCCTTTGACCAACTTCTCCTCTTATCACTTGAGATCTAGACCAGATTTCAAGCCTGAAAAGAATCCCTTGCAAGTCATCTCAACTCCAGTGGTAGAGCAAACGCTTAGGCAGTGTGTGTAATGGGTAGGGCCTGCAGCTATTGGGAGTAACCCCTCTATGAGAAGTTTTGAATTTGACTCAAATTGCATGGTTTTGGCCACTGAACTTCCCATGATTATTTCCTTTATGGTATTCTTTAGTAGTTGTTATCCTCTTTTTTGTATGTTGTAATGCCTCATTAGGCAAGGATGATTCAAGATAAATTTTGCTTTTTAACATTCCCTTCCCTAATTTGGATTGACAATCACAGTGAAAAATTAGGATGATACTCATAGTGTGAACACTGCTTTGTCCTATTGCCTCTTCTTGCAGAATATTTTCTCTAGAGCACAAACAGCAGGTTTTATGTTTGGTCTGATAAGAAATAATCCTTTTTATTTTAATTTTTTTGTAGAGATGGAGTCTTCTCACACTGTTACCGAGGGTAGGGTACAGCCCTGTACAGTTGGAATCAAGTGATTCTCCTACCTCAGCATTTCAGGTAGCTGGGAGTATAGGCCTGCACCATTATGCCTGGCTGAAATATATATATATATATATATATATATTCATTCCTGGCTAAAATATATATATATATATGTGTGTATATATATATGTGTGTGTATATATATATATATGTGTATATGTATGTATGTGTGTGTGTAAATATATATATATATATATATTAGCCAGGCATAATGGTGCAGGCCTATACTCTCAGCCATTGCTTGAGGCCAGGAGTTCAAGACCAGTCTGGGCAACACAGCAAGCCCATCTCTACCAAATATAGATATATATTGGCCTCAAGCAATTCTTCTGCCTCAGCCTCCCAAATTGCTGTGCTGGGATTATAAATACAAGCCACCACATTCAGCCAAGAAAAAAATTCCTTTAAAGAGATGTTTTCTAGTTATGTTATACCTCAGAACCACATGCACAGTGCTTTGCACAAAGAATACATCTGATGTCTATTAGTTTGGTTGAATTCGATGTTTAACAACAAAATCCAATCTTATTTAAATAATCTAAAATGCCAATCTTATTTTGTTTTCTCTCACTCCCCCCGACCCTGCCCTCCATTGGGTTGCTGCTTTAGATTTCCTTGAATCCAATGCTTTATCAATATCACAAGCAAAACTGGGGCCCCCAAACTAAAGACTGTGGGATACAGAGGCAGGAAGAAACAGCAAATTCTTAACCTTTGAGGGTGCTCTGAAATATGACTATGGGTGGCTGAGGCAGGGAAGGCTGTGTTGTGGGGGAAAGTTTTCTCTCAGGCTGAAGAATAAAGTAGGACCTAAGCTGAGATTTGAAGCCTCTGGTGGAACCCCTTTATCGTGAATCATCATCACAACAGTGGGTGAGAAAACAACATTGAGAATTTTTTTTAAAGCCAGCAAGGGATGCATATTTACATATTTTAATGAAAACAAATTATCTCTCCTGAAAGTAATTAATTGTGAAATTATTTAATTATGTTGCAGTAGTAAGGGGGAAACAATGTTTGAGGTTTTTCAGTAAATTCTAGTTTTAAGTAAACAATTATTTGAGTCTAGATTCTTTATTATATAATTCTTTGCTGAAATCTCAGGATGTCAAACCATTTTTTCCCCAATAGTGTTAAACCAAAATGCAGCAATTATGCAATTAGAAAGAAATTGCTCTTGTGGATTTCTTTCAATTTTGAAATAAGCATTTGGAAAGTGGTGGAGAAAAGGAGTTACAATAGAATTCGTGAGTAACATGGGTTTGACTTTGAAATATTTATTCAAGCAAAAACTCTCATTGATTGCTATGTCAATTTCTCAGCATGCCTGCAGAAAAATAAACAGAAATATAGAATTAATATTTGGAAGAAAATCTACAGATTATCTAATCCACCTTCCTACACAATGCAGAAAAATGTCCCACCACAATGCCATCAGAAGGTCACCAGTTTTTACTAACACAAAATATGTAGCTCAGAATTCAATGCCTTGCGGTAGTTGTGGGAAAGCTTTACTGGTCATATTGCTTCTAAAATTTTGACCATCAAGTTTATTCCATGCTTCTTCATAGTGCAGGGAATGTCTAATCACCTTACACTCTTAGTCTCTCAAATATTGGCACATATTGATTATTTTACCCTCACATATCTTCTCCAATTCAGACTCAACATTCTGGTTACCCTCAAGCACCCTGACTATAGTATGATTTACCTATCAGCTGCTGTTCAGGCTGCTCTTATTTGAGAAAGCTTCAGTATATAAACGTCTCCCCTGATGTTTATTTTCACAAACTTGAGACTGTGTTCCAGAGTGGAAGTGGCATTATCATCAGCACAGATCTGTTCATCAGGTGCTATAAAGCCAAGTCTTCTCTTTCCTGTGCTCCTAAAATGCACTGAAGAGTCAGTAAAGGATACTCTGTAATCACAAGGACACCACAGCCAAACTACTGAAGTCATTGTATCAGTAGTGTGATCATAGACAAAGGACCCCTCATGTCTGTTCCCTCATCAATAAAATGAGAATTATAAAACCAGCCTTGTAGGATTGCCATGAAGATTTTAAAAGTTTCTATTTGTAAAGTGCTTAAAAAAATGCCTGACACATACTGAGTGTTTTCAAAGTGTTCATAAATAAAATCGCTGGATTAAGGACTTTGTAATTAATATTAAATATCATAAGTTTGCCTTGGGACAATTGTTCTAGGCACATTTGTTTAGAAGAGCTAGCCTTTTTGATAGAATAAATACCATGCAGGACTCAATATAGGAAATAAGGAAAGTGCTGCTTTGTGTCTATCAAGGAAGAACAGTTTACCTGTAGCAGAGGCAAACCTCACCCCATACAAGCCACAGCAGCCCAGGAGGCAACTCCAGAGATGCTGGGTCCTGAAAAATACAATGGAGATATTCTCTTCTAGCCTATTAATATATTCTGCTCCTAAAATGTTTTCTAGTATATGTGGTAAATGTTTTCATTCTTCATGAAGTTCAAAAACAGAAAAAAAATCTTTAATTACCAAAATATGGTAGAAAGCATAAGTTTAAAGTACAGAATGGTGTCATCCCTGAAGTTTTCTTTCCTGCTTGTCATTGATCCATCAATTAACATTTTCATTTTTTTGTAAATCACATTAATACTATCATCCAGTTCTCATTCCTACATTTTTGCTCACACAATATTGTGACTTTGCTAAATACTTGCCTAAAATAAAGATATATCCTGTCAATACCATATCCCTGACCTGAATGTCTAGTCACCCTCTAAAGAAAATAAGTAAAACAGGAATTTGTTATTTGCACTTATGCTGCTTCCTAAGAATCCTTTTTGTGTTGTGAATCTTTCTAGTCTTTCACCTTTTTAAGAAATTTATCAATGATCTATGTTCAGAATAAAGATCAATAAATTTGACATTAGCAGGTAATAATTTTGTATTCCAAATATGAGGACCTTTTTCAGTCCCTTGGTTTAAAATGATATATGGCTTGATCATCACAACTTCTCAGAGAAAATCAAAAGTGATTATGTAATAATGTCTTTTAGTTATTTTATCCCCTAACTTTTAGATAATAAAAGCCTGTATGAGGTTTCTAGTGTTGCTATAACAAATGATCACAAATTTGAAGGTATAAAATGACAGATATTTGTTTTCTCACAGTTCTGAAGCCCAGAAGTCCACAATCTCTAGTGAAGCATTTGTTACTTGACTTTTTGAGCTTCTGGTGGCTCCAGGTCACCCTTGGCTTCTTCCTACCTCACTTTAATCTCTGCCCTCATCTTTACAGGAAATTCTCCTCTTCTGTGTCTCTTATCATGACATGTGTCATTGGATTTAGGGCCCATGTAGATAATCCAGGATGATTTCTCTTCTCAAGATCCTTAGATAAATTACGTCTACAAAGATCCTTTTTCCAAATAAGGTAACACTGACAGGTTCCAGGGACTAAGGTATGGGCATATCCTGTTGGGGACTGATATGGCTTGGCTGTGTCCCCACCCAAATCTCATCTTGAATTTCCACCTGCTGTGGGAGGGACCTGGTGAGAGGTAATTGAATCATGGGGGCAGGATTTTCTTGTTCTGTTCTCATGCTAGAAAGTCTTATAAGATTTGATGGTTATTATGGGGTGAGTTTTCCTTCACAAGCTCTCTTTGCCTGCTGCCATCCATATTAGATGCAACTTGGTCCTCCTTGCTTTCTGCCATGATTGTGAGGCCTCCCCAGTCATGCGGAACTTTTTCCTGTATAAATTACCCAGTCTTGGTTATATCTTTATCAGCAGCATGAAAATGGACTAACATAGTAAATTGGTACCAAAAGTGGGGTGCTGATAAAACACCTGAAAACATGAAAGTCACTTTGGAACTGGGTAACAGAGAAGGGCTTGAACAGTTTGGATGGATCAGAAGAAAATGGGAAAATATAGAAAAGTTTAGAGCCTCCTAGAAACTTGAATGGCTTTGACCAAAAGCCTGATAGCGATATGGATGATGAAGTCCAGGCTGAGGTGGTCTCAGATGGAGATGAGGAACTTGTTGGGAACTGTAGTAAAGATGACTCTTTTTATGTTTTAAAAAAGACTGGAGGCATTTTGCCCCTCCCCTAGAGATCTGTGGAACTTTGAACTTGAGAGAGATGATTTAGGGTATCTGGCAAAAGAAGTTTTTTAGCAGCAAAGCATTCAAGAGATGAATTGGGTGTTGTTAAAGGCATTTGGTTATTTGCAGACTGACAATGTGACAGAAAAGAAAAATTCATTTGCTGAGGAGAAATTCAAGCTGGCTGCAGAAATTTGCATAAGCAACAAGGAGATAAATGTTAATCCCCAAGAGAATGGGGAAAATGTCTACAGGGCATATCAGAAGTCCTCACGGCAGCCCTTCCCATCACAGGCCCATAGGCCTAGGAAAAAATGGTTTTGTGGGCTGGACCCAGGGTCCCCATGCTGTGTGCAGTCTAGGAACTTGGTGTCCTATATCCCAGCCACTCCGGCCATAACTAAAAAGGGTCAAAGTACAGCTTGGGCTGTTTCTTCACAGGGTGGAAGCCCCAAGCCTTGGCAGCTTCAAAGTGGTATTGAGCCTGCAGGTGCACAGAAGTCAAGAATTGAGGTTTGAGAACCTCTGCCTAGATTTCAGAAGATGTATGAAAACACCTGGATGCCCAGGCAAAAGATTGCTTCATGGGCCTGGCCCTCATGGAGAACCTCTGCTAGGGCAGTGCAGAAGGGAAATGTGAAGTTGGAGCCCCTACACAGAGTCCCTACTGGGGTACCACCTAGTGGAGCTGTGAGAAGAGGACCACCATCCTCCAGACCCCAGAAGATCCACTGATAACTTGCACCATGCACCTGGAAAAGCTGCAGACACTCAATGCCAGCCTGTGAAAACAGCCAGTATGGGGACTATACCCTGCAAAGCCAAGAGGTGGAGGGGCCCAAGGCCATGGACACCTACCACTTGGATCAGTGTAATCTGGATGTGAGGCATAGAGTCATAGGAGATCATTTTGGAGCTTTAAGATTGACTGCCCTGCTAAATTTCAAGCTTCCATGAAGCCGGTGGCCCCATTTTCAATGGCTGTATTTATCCAATGCCTGTATCCCACCCCCCACCCCATTGTATCTAGGAGGTAACTAACTTGCTTTTGATTTTACAGGCTCATAGACAAAAGGGACTTGCCTTGTCTCAGATGAGACCTTGGACTTTGGACTTTTGAGTTAATGTTGAAATGAGTTAAGTCTTTGAGGGACCATTGGGAAAAGATGATTGGTTTTGAAATGTGAGGACATGAGAATAGGGAGGGGCCAGGAACAGAATAATATGGTTTGTCTGTGTGCCCACCAAAATCTCTTTTTGAATTTCTTATGTTGTGGGAAGAACACAGTGGGAAGTAATGGAATCATGGGGGCAGGTCTTCCCCATGCTGTTCTCATGATAGTAAGTCTCACAAGGTCTGAGGGTTATAATAATGAAGAGTTTTCCTGCACAAGCTCTCTTTGCCTGCTGCCATCCATGTAAGATGTGACTTGCTCCTCCTTGCCTTCTGCCATGATTTGCGAGTCCTCCCAAGCCAGGTGGAACTGTAAGTCCATGAAACTCTTTTTCCTGTAAAAATTACCCATTCTTGGGTATGTCTTTATCAGCAGCCTGAAAACAAACTAATATAGAGGCACCATTCAATCCACTGTAAGACTGAAAGATTTAAACATATGTATAATTGTTAACCTCCTTTATTATTTTTCTCTACTATCTAATAAGGGTTACTGTATAGAAAAAAAAATCAGAAGTTTAGATGATACGAAGGAGAGTGACAAGGAGGATACTTAGAACCACGATATAAATGGTAAAGAAAAAAGTAAAAATCAAGGAAGGGTGGGTGGTCGCAACAGACCTCTTTATATATTTTAAAGGATTGCCTCTGAAAGGCGAAATTAATTTCTATGTAATTCTTGAGGGGTAGTTGTAAAATTGATGATTAGGAATTACCACAAGATAGCTTGTAGGTTCAATTAAAGACAAATTTTTCTAAAATAACTGTCCATAGCTGAAGAGGATTGTCTCAAAAGACAGTAACTTTCCTGTCACTGAAGGTATCCATATGTAGTTAGGTACAGATGTTGTGAACCTAATTAGAACCTCTAATTTATAAACTGATTCATCAAGGATTTTAAAATCAGGGTGCAATTTAGAGTCACTTGGAAATCTTTTTAAACTGCTACATGTTCTCTAGGTTAAGGTCTGAGCATGTGTAGTTAGTAAGCTCCCCCTGGTGATTCCCTTTAACATCTATTGGTTTTGATTGGTGGATTCCAAAGTGTGACCACAAACCAGCAGTGTCACCATAACCTGACAACTTGCTAGAAATGTACATTCTTCATTCCCACTTCAAACCTACTGAACCAGAATCTCAGTGGTTGTGGCCCACTGAAGCTTTGTTTCAATCACCTCTTCGAGTGGCTGTGATGCACACCAAGGTTTGAGAACCACTGGTTTAGATCATTATTTAAGTTTCTTCCAACCCTAAGATTTTGATTCTAAGGATGGAAGAGTAGGACAAAGTATTCAATCAACAACAAATCTAAAATCGAATTGAAAATGTGAACAGGGAGTTGTGGCAGGACTGCCAGCAAATTCCACAGAGGCCATATTATTCTGTGCATTGTTCCTCTAAGCCTGGATAATCATGCTCAATGATGTATACTCTTTTTAAGAGAATTATTCAAGTGGAAAAGGTTCCTGAAAGGTTTAAAGACTGTGAATGATCCCAAACTCATCATTGTGTCACGGGAGTAGGGGCCACTAAGAATGCAACTACAGAAGGAAAATAAGCAGCAAATACTTGGCAATTTGATGTAGATAAGATGAGATTGTTGAAGCTACAGCTAACTACCCAGTTTGAAAGAAAGAATATTTAATTATGGGCCAATGTATGTTATTATCACTGGAGAAATGAATTCTTAAAATTGAACTTAAGCATACTGATAAAGAAAAGAATACAGATTTAGGAACTCAGATTCCAGTAGAAGGTGAAATCAATTCTGTTAATATTCTGACATAGAGGCAGCATGTATATAATGTAGAACATGTAGAATAATATGTGTGCTTTGAATGTAGGAAGTATTGCAACTGGTAAACCAGCCCATATTTATTAAATAGATTTGGGTTAGGCAACACATTTTTTAAAGCTATTTTTGTTTGCAAGGGATGAGGACATCAAAACTTCAATTTTTTTTTTTTCAAAAAGGAAATGGAATAATTTGAGTGACATATTGAGCAACAGCATTTTTTGAGTTTCAAGAAAAGCTTAATCTAGCAGCTAATTGATGATATATCCAAGAAACAATTTTCCTTTTGGTTTCTCCACTGTGATAATCAAGGTCCTGACTTCAACTTAGAGCTGGCTCTCCTTGTGGTTTCATCAGAGCTCTTTTTAGGAAACCTAGTTACATTTTTTCTTCTCATTTGTGTTAAGGAAGATAGGACTTCTCTTTTCGTTAGCCATCTTGGATTTCTTTCCAGTTGGATCTTAGGCCAGGTGTCCATCCTTGAACTGATCACTATGGCAAGGAGCTTGGGATTGGCTTAGGTCAATTAAGGCCAATGCTTGGAGCAAGGAAAAGGGCTCTATCCTACTCCAACCAGAGTCAAATACCTCTTTGGAAGGAGAAGGAAGGTGTGGATGCTGGAGATGAAATGAGCAATGAAAAAAAAAGTCAGGTGAGAACTTGATAAATGTTTAGAATTTTCCGTGGAGATATGCTATTAAAAAGCATTTGTTTAATTCATATAAATGCAAAGTTGTACATATACTTCTACCTATAACATGTTTTATTATTCATTTCTTTTAACCTTCAAAATAAAAATTCAAGAAACAAGCAGAGAAAGGCATAGGTAAAAGTAAAGAATAGGAAAGCCATGTTACCATTTATCAAAAAGTATATTCTCAGGATGTATCTTTTGAACACAGACATCACAGTGTATGTGTATATGTAAATGGTCCCAAGATAATATAGTTTCTTTACATTAGAAAAAGGATGGCAACTTCAGAGAATGCAGAGTGGAAGGGCAGTGGATGAACTGGCATGTTCAGACTCCATGCCTATGTAAACCTGAGCCAAACACACAATCTTTCTGAGTCTTTCATTCACCTATTTAAATATGAATTTATGAAAGTACAACCATCCTCTCTTCTTCCTTGCCAACTGAGATTGTATGTTCCTTGTTAAAGATAACTTGTTAAGTTGCTTTGGGAACTGAAACCTACTGGTCAGCACTTGACAACCAGAAAGCATATGTTGAGGGCCAGAGAGTTTTGAATAACAAAAGAATTATTGGATCAGCCTCAGGGTAATGACATTCAGTACAAGCAATTTTTTATGAATCCACTTTTTTAGCCCTAGTGGATAGGTTTGCACAAAAGACTATCACCCACCATGTATTACCAACCATGTAGTTACCTGGCAAGCAAATAAACTGGACTTCTTTAAAAAGGTAGTCTTTACATATTCGTTTACCTTTTATTTGGAGCAGAAGTTAAGTGGTGCACAAGGCAGGGCGGAACAGGAGACTTCCGGCACAGGCTCGAACTCTGGTCTCCATCAGCAGAATGAGCTCCTGCAGTTAGCCATAGTCACCTACTTTGGAAGGCAGTCTAGCCACCTGTAAGTTTGGGCACATGCTCCACCTGGGCTTCCCTTTGGTCTGTACACTCTTAGGATGTTTATCAAAACATCTTTTGAAATCCCATTCGGTCTTCTCCCTGGTAAATATAATATTCCACATTGGTTACATTTATAGTGGTGATATATAGGGCCCTGTAGATAGACACTGGGGGCAAATACCCAAAGACTGACTCCTTCATCATCTTCTGCAGTTGGCAGTTTTCACTGTGCCTGCCTTGGCTTCCTGCCTTGGCTCTGAAGCACAATTCTACTACCATGAGCATGATATATAGGGGATCTCTCCTTAATAGCAGGGAGAATGCAGTGTAATTGAGAGGACCCTGGACTGAGGGTCAGAGGAGGTCAATTTGCTCCCAACCCTGCTGCAAATTAGCTTTGTGGCTGTTAAATCAGCTATGGCAACTACTGTTAGCCTCAGTTTCCTTATCTGTAAGGTGAGGGGATTGGAGGAGGGTTTAAATCATCCATGAGCTCTAGTTTACATCTTCCCATTGATGCAGATTTTGCATATTCACCCTGACTCCCACTGCAAACCTTGGTTATTATTTACCTGTCCAAAAAAATAGAGAAGGAAATGCCATGAATGCTTCTTACTCCCTCACAAATGATTTATAAAAGTAAATGGTATACTGTTAAAAGCATATATGCTGTAAGAGAATGTGTGTAGTGTATATATATATATATTATATATATAATATTATGTGTTTATATGTAAATGTATGAATTTTATAACATAGCATATATTTGTAATATATTTTATGTTATGTAACATTCAATTCTCGTGTATAAATATTCTTATCTTTGTGATTTCTATTTGTGGATATAAGCCTAAAACAGCACTTCCATATTTCCAGCTGTGGTAAGTCCTTTGGCAGCAGAGGACGAATATTTTGGGTTCAGTATCTAGAGCAAGGACACCGATAGGATAGCAACAACTACCTGTCAATCTTGGTTTCTAAGGGAAAGCATTTATATACAAATGACTTTTAAACCATTCATTGTTTCTAGAAAGAATTATGAGGTGTTATGAATTTATCTTTATATGCAATATAATGAATACTCCATAAAGGCAGGAATTATCTACTCTATTGACTATTCTGTCCTCATTCCCTAGAACAGTGCTTGGCACTTAGAAGTTTTTCCATGAATATTGCTGAATGAAGAATATAATTCAGACTAGAGAAGAGAAGAGGAAGTAGTGAGGCAGATGAGTAAACCTCGACACTCCCCTCTTAGCTCAAGCATAGCCAGGTTGAAGCTTCCCTAACATGCCAATTTCCAGCATTTTCAATCATGGGAACTCTGTTCTCCAGGGTCTGACATTTGTCTCCTGATCATCCACTTCCTCCCTGATGGGCTGCCGTGTGCTGTCCTCCTCTTTTGCTGAATGATGTCCTTTCTCTTAATGCAGATGTAGCAGAGATTTCCTCCATCACAAGGCGTCCACTTAGCTGAGGTGCCCTTTAATATGGATTAGCAGCTTATGGAAACATCAGGTTGATGGATACTTGACTATTACAAACCATCAAACTGACATGGAGTAGGAAAGCAATGGAATTAACTTTGCCAGAGTAGAAGGAGAAGTTGAGGTGAATGAGGGTTACCTCTATATTACTTTAAGATAAGTTCTCCTAAAAATATAGTGACTTTGTTCAGAGAAACAGAAATGTTGAGTAAGGTATTGGAAGCTCAATCTGATGATCAAAATTTGAGAGCTCCCACCTCTTCATACTGTACAGATACTGTTGAAAGAAGAAATTGGAATACTGGCCAAGTTCTTCATTCTTTACAAAATTAATCCAGTTTTTTGTTTTGGTATTTTGATTTTTGGTATAGTTTTTCAGCATAACGAATTCTACTAAAGATATTGACGGACACTTTAACCGTATGTTTTCCTAAGCTGAATTTCAAGTTTCTAATTTTGAACACAGCTTATAATCTGCATCTACATCATGTATATTTTTTTCAGCGCCCAACTGTGTGCCAGCCCTTAGAGTGTATGCCTCCCTCTGTCTTGTCTACTTGGGTAATGCTGATGGGCTATGTCTTAGAGGGGTAGGAAAGAGGACAGAAACTTCTGATCCACTTTTGGATATGAAAAGTCAGACAAGCTTCAGAGCCCCAGCAGCTTAGAGTGTACCCAGGTATGTGGGGCTCCTGCATAATTTCTTTCCCCGCGAGCCCTTCACAGTAGGCAGCTCTAGGACCTCCCAGGACTCCTACCCCAAGTCACCTGTGCTGCCCACCAGGCTCTGCTGGTGGGTCTTAGGAGCAGTGGGGTTCATCAGGACTGGATTCTGGTGGAATTTTAGCTCTATTGTTTCTCTACCTAATGTCCCAGGCTTCCTTCAATGTTAGCATCCCCTTCTAAATCCTAGCTGAAGGCTGCATTCTTCAGAATGCCTCCCTGTGCCATCAAGCACTTCTTCCTTCAAGTGGGTTCTGGAGTCAGGTGCTGCAGTATGAGCCAGGGCCTGGAAGCCACATCCACAGGGACTGAACCCTGCTTAGCTGTTTCTTCCTGAGGGATTCGATGACTTAATGAAGGTCTCTGTGCCTTAGTTTCTTCATTTGTAAAATGGAGTGCTCATAGTACCTCCCTCTTAAGTGTGATATGAGGGCAAAATAAAAATATCTGGCACATATAGGTAGTTTATAAATGCTAGTAATGAACTAGTTTAAAAAGAAAGAAGGGCTACCTTGCCCAGTGCTTACAGTAAAAGGAATATATGCATGATCCTTGAGGAACGCAAGCTGTTTAAAGGATAATAAATGGTATATCATTTGCTGGAGAGAAGGCCCCCCCGCCTCCCAACCTGCACCTGCTCACCTGCTTTTTACTGAGATTGGAATTAACATTCTGCTTAATAGAGAATCTCTGGAAGTTCATGGGAGAGCAATTTTTAAATGAAATATAATAAAATAAATTTAAACAATTAAAAGCTCCTGAACATGATTTAAACTTCTGATGACTCTGCAATCACCATATGATGCCCGACTTACTTCAGGGTCATTATTATGAACATTCTTACCACACACCTTTTTACATGACATATGCTCAATAAGTGTTTGTTGGTAGAATGGATAGATGTGAATGGACATCAATAATCATTGTATTATTGTAGATGGATAAAGTGTTAGTAAAGAGAATGTTGGATATTTCACTGCCTGGAATATTATCATGAAAAGCTCTTTGATTTCAAAGAACATCTTTTCTTTAGGTATGGTGAAGTGATTTGCTGGGCATCACACAGCTAAGGCATAGCAGGGCAAGGATATGTGCCTAACATGTTAAGCTGCAAAGTAGGGCTGTCAGATAAAATACAGATGTCCAGTTAAATTCAGATTTCAGGTGAAAAGTGATTATTTCCTAGGACATGTATCAAATATTAAATATTTTTTTAGAATAAGCATATCCAAAATAATGAGTATTTTTATTTTTGTTAATTTTTTTTTTTGAGATGGCTACTCTGTCACCCAGGCTAGAGTACACTGGTGCAATATTCGCTCACTGCAACCTCAGCCCTCCTGAGTTCAAGAGTTTCCTGCCTCAGCCTCTCAAGTAGCCAAGATTACAGGCACCTGTCACCATGCCCGAATAATTTTTGTATTTTTAATAGAGACAGGGTTTCACCATGTTGGCCAGGCTAATCTCGAACTCTTGACCTCAGGCGATCTGTCCGCCTTGGCCTTCCAAAGTGCTGGGATTATAAGTGTGAGCCACTGCACCCCGCCTAAGAGTCTTTTTAATATGAGTGTGTTTCACATAATGAATGGGACATACTTATCCTACAATATTGTTTATTTTAAATTCAAATTTAATTGAACATCCTGTATTTTTACTTGTTAAATCGAGACACTTTACTCCAAAACCCATTTGCCCTCTCACACACCATTTCTGTTCAGCCTCCCTCAGTAACCCAATATGGTGTAAGATGTTTTCAGATAGAATGAGCAGCTAATTATCTGGTACTCCATGGGTCCTTCACTCACCATGACTGGGCAAAATCCAATCTTTGCTGCACTCTTCTCTTGTCTCACTCTTTTTTACACAACTCTTCCATTTTCTTATAATTCTGTGATCCTTTTCTCAATTTCTAGTCCTACAAGTTTGTCATCAATCAGAATGACTCACTGTCACCTCAAACTCATCTCATTTGTAAACCAAACTTATCTTTCCTACAACTCTTGTACCTTCTTGCTCTGAAATCCCTATTTTTAAAATGCAATAATCTATTTCCCAAACATCAGACTTGCTAAACCACAAAATGACTGCAACCTCTCCCCACCCCCTCTCACTACAGCTACATCCAATCAATTGCTTGGTGGTGGTGTTTTGTTTTTCAGAACATTTCCCAGCCCTTCCTTTAAGTTGCCAAGGACCCAAGTCTTGAGGAAGCTCACATCACCTCATTTTCAGACCAATGTGATTGTTTCCTGATGGTTCCAACTCTCCCTCCTCCAGGCAATTCTGTCGAGCACATGCCCAGGTCTATAAAATACAACATTCTCTAACAAGATAAAGACCAATTGCCCAACAGAAAATGAAAACACTTACGAACAAGTAATTGGCAGCAGAGAAATTACAAATGACTGAAAAAAATTACAAATGACTGAAAAACACATGAAAACGGCTCAAATTCACTAATGGTTCAGGGAAATGTAAATTAATAATGAAATATCACTTTACAATCAGGACACTGAAAAAGAAATGAACAATAGCATCTAATGCTGAAAAGGATGTAGGAAAAAGTGCTCTCACATTCCTACATCACACAGAAATGAGAATTGATAGTCTTTGAAAACAATCTAGCATAAGCCATCAAAATTAAAAATATATTCATGTTTTGACACATAGGAACAATACCACTCCTAGGCATCTATGTCATGAAAAGAAATCCACGACACTTAAACACATACACACATGATCATTTGCTACAGAGGGATCTTAAATAGAAAACAAAACAAAACAAAATCCTTGAGGAAAGAATGAGTTCTAAGAAATAAGAAAATGATCAAATAATCGCCATAGAATATTATACAGTCATTGGAAGACCACATTAGTGTTTTAGCAGTATAGGAGTTAGAGATTTCTGAGTGAGAAAAAATGCAGAAATATTTGTATATGATTCCATTTTATAATAGTGACCCAACATATTTATTAGAAATGAGTTTATTTGTTGCCATACTAATATATAAATACCTGTGTGACACACACACACACACCCCTTTCATGAACATGAAAAACACAGAAAGGTGCATCTTACAAAGTAGTTAACGTTAATCTCCTTGGGGGGAAGTGACGAGAGGTTCTGTGTGAATTAACATAGGCAAGAGCAGTGGCAAAACTAGTTTTAAATCTTCTGTTGTGACTTTAAACAGTCACTCTCTACCTATAAAATAATACATATTTAGCTCCCACTAGCTGGTCTTAGTCTATTTTCCTGACCTTGCATAGCACTATTTCCTATTAGAACTTTCCATCCCAGTAAAAATGATCTTTATACCAACCTGTCTTGGTTTCCCTCCTGCTTGCCTCCTATACCTAACCCTCATACTCACTCAGATAATTGATCCCCCCTCTTTTTAGCTATTCCTTTAACGAAGCTCTCATATTTCATTTGCCTTGTGATGAGTTTCCTATTCACTCTGGCCTTTATATTTTTTCTATATTAGTGGTAGATCAGTTTTCACAATGACCATTCATTCAACATCTGCCTGATCATTCCACCAGCTCACCTGTGCAGAGTATTCCTTTGCCCATTGAGACTACTGGACTTGCCCAGAGATACATCAGAGAGTAGTGGGCAAAATAGTAAGCTCTGTTCTTCCTACTTGGTTTTAAATCCAGTTTTCAGAGCCCTAATTCCATGTTATTTTCATTAAACAATGCTTTCTGTATCTTTTTCTTTTGTATGTGAAATACGTAAAAGAATGCCATATGCCACCTTGTCTCTCTAAGACTAGTATTACCTTTTCTCAAGACTTCACTTCTAGTCTGGTTTCCTGGGATCCTGGCCTTTCTTCTCCTTATCTGTGTATTGGGGGTATTACTACAGCCCCTTATGAATTATAATATAGACAGGGGATATGCAGTCATGTATAACAACCAAGATATACTTTGAGAAATGCATCAACAGGTGATCTCATAGTTGTGTGAACATCATAGAGTGTATTGACACTACCTAGATGGTATAGCTTATTACATACCGAGGCTATCTGATATTGCTCCGAGGCTACAAATCTGCACAGCATGTCACTTTATTGAATACTGTACATAATGATAAATAATTGTGTATCTAAACATCTTAAACATAGGTAGGTACAGTAAAACAGAGTGTTATAATCTTATGGGGCCAATTTGCGGTGTATGACTGTATGTCACTGTCATAAATGAAAGCCTGCTGCATGCTGGGCACCATGCTCAGCATATTATACACAACAACCATGAAAACAGTGTTTTATGATTATTTCTTTATAGATGATGTTGGAAAGTGAGGCAAATTTCTCTGGGTCAGGAGGCAAGTTAGCGGCTGCAATGGAGTGACACTTGTATTCCCCCAAAATTCACATGTTGAAATCTTATCCCAATGTGATGGTATTTAGAAGTGGGACTGATGGGGGTAATTATGAGGGTCATGAGGGTGGAGCCATCATGAATAATTTAGTGCCCTTCTAAGAAGAGGCCAGAAAGCTAACTAACTTTTCTCATGTGTCATGTAAGAACGCAAGAAGTTGGCAGTCTGCAATCCAGAAGAGGACTCTAACTAGAATTCAACCATGCTAGTTGCAGATTGTTCCTGCTCTTGAACTTCCAGCCTCCAGCACTGTGAGAAATACATTTCTCTTGTTCAAAAAAGAAGCCCAAAGCAGCTAAGACAGTGGCAAAGTCAGGACTCTCAGCTTCTAAAACCTCTGTTGCTTTTTTATGACATTCTGCAGCACAAAGTTAGCTTCAGCCTTAAAGTTAGGGTCTAGAAGAGGTTACCACAGCAGATTAACATGTAAGAAAGAGCCAAATCCAAGCAGAAGGAGGATAGGACTCTCGGCAAACACTGAAAAGGCTGGCGGGAGTCCATGCAAGGGCAAGGATGAGAGCCAGGAGCCAGGGAATTGTTATAGGAAGTCTTCCTTTTGACCTATAGGTAGTATCTCCTGCAATCAGCTCAAGGCTCTCTTGAAAATCTTTGGTATATTTTTATCTTGTATGGATTTCCCTCCTATCTCCAGCCTGCCTTTCTGCCTAAGTCTTGACATAATCAAATCTCTAGTGCCTTTCTGCATGTTCCTTATCCCGTAGCTCCAAGTCTAGTTGCTGCTCAGAGGTAGAGTAAACACATCTGGAGACTGCTTATCAGTTCAGGTCTGTCTGGTGCTTCCAGGGTATGCAAACTGCCTGCTCATTTTTCAGGCAAATAAGCATAAAATAAGGTCACCGTTTGGAAGGAGTACATTTTAACCTATTTGGAGTACACACCTGATGTTGACTTTCCTGGGAATTTCGGAGGGAAAAACTTGCAGCTGATTGGCCCAGGTTTTGTTTCACTTTCCCAGTAGGTACAGTCTCTGTGAGCTGTGGCATTCACACATGCCCAGCGTGTTGCCAGCAGGGATCAAAGACAGTCAAAAGAGGCAGAAATAGCAAAAATCCAGTTCCGATGCTTTTGCAGCTTGCAGCCATTTAGCATTTCATCTCCATGAATTTCCCAGAGTGCATTCAGGAGTTGTGTGCATTTAAGTTTTGACCTTGAGCTGCCCATCATCTCATTCCCTTTTGGAGTATTCAGACATTCATACTATTAGTCAAAAGGGACACATGGGGTAACAGGAAGGAAGATGATCAACTCTCTAATCTGGCCAAATTATTTTAAATAATTTCTGTCTCAAAATTTCCATATCTTCGCCCTTTTGCTATTCCCCATCTTCTCCAATCCCTTCATCAATTCCTGCTTCCATTCTGGCCTGATGGGGTCAAAATATCACAAAATAAATGATTGTAACTTGAGTCTCATTATTTTTTTCTTGATATATCTAAGAAGTTGGCCTATCAGGAAAGTATGTTGTGTGGTCCTCATTTGAAGTTCCCAAGGTCCCTGCAACCCTAACTTAAGGTTCAGTAAGTTGCATGTTGACACTTTGAGTTTGTCTTTAAGGCACTACACAATTAACACCAATACAAGTCTGGCCCTTGTTTCATTTGAACTATTTAGCCCTCTAGGGCAGACTAACATCTAAAAATTGGAACCTCACCAATTAGAAGAAATGAAGTTTTGGATTAAGGGAGTCTGAGTTTCAAAAACTGCTTTTAACTTAAAGTAAACAGCAAGGCCCCTCATCAGCATTTCCTGAGCTATCCTGGTTAGAAGTTGGCCCCATTGGAAGTCAGTCTACAGCCTGTCTCTATTCTTCAAGAATTACAGGTTGCCATGGTTACAGTGTCTTCTGGAAATGAACTTCATAATTGCTGCATATTGCATATAAACAGCTGGATTCCCTCTTTCAATTTCACTCTGAAACAATGAAGGGCCAAGAAAATGGCCTTGTATTTGAATCATTGACATGCTAAAGACCATTATCCTAGGAGTAAAGCATCATGGCATAGAGAAACTTGAAGAAATGATAAAGTCAAATTCCTGAGGCTCTCTATATGTAGATGAATGTAAAATGCATGTGTGATTCCACATACACAGAATCAGAATATTTGAAAAGCAGAAATAGTCCTTTCTTTCTGAGACTCATTAATCTCACTACTGTTTTACAGGGCATGAAACAGAAACCCAGAGAGTTTTCTGTGCAAGGTCACACAGCAAAACAGGTGCATAATTGGATTTACAGAACATGCTGCTACTGTAGATAGTGCTCCAGTCTGAAATTCAGAACCTAGGCTTGAGTTCTGGCTCTGCTGCAAATCAGCTGTGTTGCCTCTAAGTGTCATTTAATCTGGTGATGTCTACCATCTGTAAATTAAGGAAGTTTATCAGAAAAGTTATTGGAGCGTATACTCACCATTGCTTTTCTGTATTAATAGTGGTCGCTGATAAACCATGATTAGTGGTTGTCTCTATCTCAAATATCTGCTAAACTGGACATCTGTGGGCTTCTAAGATCCCGCACTGTATTTCCCAGCAAGGAAACACATCGAATGTGACTGTTAAAATAAAATTGCTATAAGAAAGGTGAGATATTAGTGGTAGTTAATGTCCTAGCATGGACTAGTTGATCAAGTTAGTTGTATAGTTCAGTGTTGAGCCACTCATGGGTAGGAATGAAAAAATAAGTTCCACTTAGAGAGGTTGTTTGAAGGGACAAATGTCGGTGGTTTCTGGGGAACCCAGGTTAACAGTGGGAATTCACCTGCTTGATAGACTAGAAGGAGAAGGGTAAAGAGGAAGAAGCAAAATGAGAGTGGGAAACTCATTTCACAGAATGAAGTTTTTTTCTGTCTTTCCATTCATTAATGTGGCTGCCTGTCTGTGAGAAAGCCTAAAAATACTCCCAGTGAAAGTTATACAGAGAGTAACAATACTGCTAAGATAATAATTAAAAAACAATAAGAGCAATTGACCAAACACAACTTTCAATAGAGAGCTATTTCTCTGTCCTCCTTTGGCTGACACTGGTAACATCTCAGTTCTGCATGTAAAAACCCAGAGGCCAGCCTGGTTGCTCTTCTGAGCTGAACAGCCTTCACTATCCCTCTGTGTGTTTAGGTTTGGTCTTCCACAAAGTGATCCTGCTGTAAATTATAGCATGCAACAAGGACAGGGTTTCATCCTCTTCCTTGAAACTGTACTTTCTTTACAGGAGGAAACTGCTTTCTAAAATTTTTATTTTAAAGACAAGTTCTTGCTCTGTCACCCAGGCTGCTGAAGTGCAGTAGTATGATCATGAATCACTGCAGCCTTGAACTCCTGGGCTCAAGCAAACCTCCTGGCTCAGCCTTCTGAGTAGATGGAATTATAGGCATGCACCATCATACCCAGATAATTTTTTGGACATGGTCTCACTATGTTCCCCAGGCTGGTCTTAAACTCATAGCCTTAAGCCATCCTTCCATCTTGGCTTCCTAAAGTGCTAGGAATATAGGCATGAGCCACCACACCAAATCTAGAAGTCTTGAGAGAAATATGCAATGCAGCATATCGACCCCTCTGGGGGCCTCTGCACCCCATTATGGAGCACAAAGTGTACTTACTTTAAGAAACAAAAAAACGAGGCTAAGAAAGCCTGTCATGGACTCTTCTATCTCTCCTCAGTTGGCAGCAAATCTCCTGGTAATTTGTAGACACTTAGGTGTAGCCTGGTCCATCTTTGCTCCCCTTACAAATTTTACTCAGTTGCTTATACACAGAGAGGCCCTTCCTAGATCTTAACTTGCTGTAGGTCTTGTCTCCTATTTTTTTTTTTTTCATGATTTCTCATCTATTTCCTGCTGTCCCTGTCACTGATATATTTTTACCATCCAACTCTCTCCAAAACAAAATAAAACAAAACATGGCTCTCATTTTGTGTGAATACTCACTCATGCTTTCAGGGTCTGCCCTCCTCCATCCCTTTCTTGAGTCTTGTCTTCCCCCAAACACATTCTTCTCTGAAGGGAACAACTGGGTTCTTCACATGTTGGGTTTCTTTCAAAGGGCCCAGCAATCAATAGCTATTTGTTAATTTAATATTTTGATATGCCTTAGAATTTTGATAACCAAGCTTGGATACTAATCACTCATTCAATTTTTAATTGAGTATCTATTATGTGTTAAACATTTTCATAAACAATCATAGTTTTCTCAAAAGTCATTGATTCAGAAACAAAGATAAATTAAAAACTAAGCAAATAAATAAGATGGAAGATTTTGCTAACAGAGGGAGTTTGAATTTCTACCTCTATAATCTGAGACCCCAGGATTTTTATATCTGTTCACAAGTAGAAAAAGCTAGAGGAGTGTTTCTGGTTTGTTGGGAGAGAAAAGGAGTTTTGGAGATGTTTAAGTTTCTCTGGCCTTTACGTTCAAGGGTATGCTAAGGAACAGTAAAATCTATAGATATAGAGCCTCTGGCTAAAACTGTTTTGTACAATTCTTTTTAGGAAATTAAACTTGCCTCTGCCCAGAGATAAGTGAGAAGATGCTGGATGGGGATAACGACGGAGAGAAGTAGTGTAGCGGGACAGAACTTTTCATGACAGAACTCTCTATTTCCACATCTTACATAACCTTATCCACTCACTGGGGCTGTCATTCCTGCCTCTGTGCCCTCAAGAGCAAAGGCAGCCAGCACAGTGACATTTTAATAATAATACTTTGTACTTATACAGTACCTGTCAGCCAATGATCTCAAAGTACTTTCCCTGAGATTATCTCATTAATCCTCACAAGGATAAGTGACTTTCTCAAGGTCACAGAAAAGTGAATGTCAGGGGCAGGCAAGAGCCGTGAGTTTCCTGGCTCACATCAAACTCTTAAAGTTGTCTACCTGCCTGCCCAGCACAAAGCCACTTCTGACATAACCCAGACTCAAAAAGCCAGCATGAGTTTGTAAATGAACACTCCAATGTTCCATGTAAATCCTTTTGCTTCATCAGTCTAGTGGTCAGACATCTGTTTAGAAAATACCCAATCCACAGCTGGAAATATAAAAGTGTCTGGGAGGGATAGGGATGACTGAAATATATCACCTTATAGAATGTATAACCTTGCTCCCTTTGCACAAACCAGCCTGAATACGTGATACTGGGTTTTCTTCTTGAGGATATCTGAGAACTGGGACCCCATGCCTTCCCCAGTTATCTTTCCCTGACTCAATCCCCACTTCTGATCAGGGATCCTTTTCCAACCATAAGCTTTCCTGCTTTTATTTATGCATTCTATCCCTCTGGTTAAATGTTGGTCAGTTGGGGAGAATTAACATCACATTAAATAGTGATTTGGCCTCCAGCAGCCAGTGACTTCTGGATGAAAGAAGAGATTTTAAGACTACATGACCTCAAGGAATCTGCATGTGTTGGAGGAAGATGGATTCAGACCTGAATTGACCATGGAGTGAAGGTAGATTGTAAACGGAACTTGGGGTAAGACACGGCTATATGCCATTTTATCAAAAGGAGGTCTGCACATCAGTTATACTAATTTTATCAGGAATTTACAGCTTAGTCCCTTTTCATGAGCTGTTAATCTGCTTATTTCTCTCCATTCCTTCTCTGGACAGAAAATGAGGGCAGCATCTTAAGGAAAGGAACTGGACCTTGTCCACACCTCTGCTCTATTTTCTCTGGGTTCTTAGAGAAGCAACAAGAAGTAAACTGCCTAGGCTGCAAATGTGCTGGGCTCAGGTCACCCCTATCCACATCCCTCTTCTATCACAAGTTTAAACAAAGAAATACTTGACCACCACTGCCAAGCATGGTGGCCATGACTACCCCAGACCAAGGAAGGCCTGAGTGAAGGATCAAAGACAGTATTTAGACGTGGTGGTAGTGACACAACTGAAGGGCCTTGGTGTCCATGGAAGGATCCTACCTGATTCCATACTGAAAGCAGAGTTCATGTTTCTGTCACTGCAGGGGTTTGAAAGGAGCCTGAAATCTGGCTGAAGTCTTGGGGTCTGCAAACAATGCCAGCAAGCAATGCATTATAGTATGGTATTGAAGAAGTGTCTTATGGCCAACGAAGAAGAACCCTACTTTTCTTTTCCTGTAGCCCCTATCCTCACATCTTATATAGGATTGGCATGTAAGTGGAGCACTGTAAATATCTAATTAACTGCCCTCTATATTTTAATGGGGAAGGTCTAGAAATCATGCGCCCCACAACAAAAAGTCTAACTCATTACGGACACCAGACATGAACTTCAGGCAGTCCTGAGGCCCGTGGAAGAGAATGAAGAGGCTAGTGAAACCAAGGAGCCCGTATCAGATCTCCGGATGCTGGATGCAGACATTTTCTCCCCTCTTATCCCACTAAGACTGCAGCTTCCATTGAGGCCACGAAGCTGTCACCAAAGTGTACAATTGCCTCATTACCAGAGAGAAGAGCTGCAATATGGGAACCTCTTCAGCCCCCTGGGGCTTAGAGACCAGGATCACAGCGTGGCAATGCACCCCCTGCTGGCTTTTATTGTATGCTAATGTAATGGGCCATCAGTCTGAAGGCTGTCTGTGCATAGAAACAGGATTTCTTGTTGTCTAGTTGGAAAAGTCATTTGAAATTCTAGCAAGCAGAAATGAGTGCAAGTGTTACAGGAGGGAAGAAAGGAAGGAGGAGGACATAAAGTAGAAAGAGAAGATGAATGGAAATGGGTAAAACATTTTATGAGGGAAACAAATTGAGAGAGCTTTCTACTTTAATGAAATGTAACTTAAAAAGGCAGGGTAACAGACCAGCATATACTTCTCGTTGCAGAACACCGAAAAATATCCACGAGGCAAAGGTTGCACACAGCAGGGAAGCCCAAGGTCATCTAACTTCTGAAGAATGAGAAATCCAGCACTGGCACATCTCCTGAGTGTGTTTCCTTGGGAAGAGTTGCCACTTACTGTGCTCTTTTCCTTCTTTACAGAAATGACATAATTCTCCTAATGTAGTGCAAAAGGTTTCCATGCTGCCTTTGAAATGCCTTTCTCTCATGCAGGCATCTATTTCTTGGAGTGATTTTGTAGATACTGTTATCAAGTTGGTGGAAAGAAAGGATAGAGAAAGGGAGGGAAAAGAAGGAGGAAGGAAAGAAGGAAAGAAGGTCAGAAAAAAAGGGAAGGGAAGGGGAAAAAGGGAGGCAGAAAGTGTCGACAAAAAGAGTGAAACTCTGAAGTATTTGAGAAGTTTTATTCGGAGCCAAATATCAGCAACCATGGCCCGTGACACAGCACTCAGGAGGTCCCAAGAACATGTGCCCAAGGTGGTTGGGGTACAGTTTGGTTTTATACATTTTAGGGAGGCATGAGACTTCAATCAAATACGTTTAAGAAATGCATTGGTTTCGTTCAGAAAGACAGGACAACTGAAGGTGGGGAAGGGGGTGCTTCCAAGCTATAGGTAAATTTAAACATTTTCTGATTGACAATTGGTTGAGTTTGTTTAATGACCTGGGATCTACTGAAAGGAAATGTTCAAGTTAAGATAAAAGATTGTGGAGACTAAGGTTCTTTTGAAGTCTTATAGTGGCCCTTAGAGAAAATAGATAACAAATCTTTCTGATTCAGACCTTTAAAAGGTGCTAGACTCTTATTTAATCTCTTCAGGATTGGGAGGACCTGGAAGAAAAAGATCTAGCTAAGTTAATAGAGCCACCCCCCCCCCAACACACACACACAAAGGACAGCTTTGCAGGACCATTTCAAAATATGACACAGAAACATGCTTTTGGGGTAAAATAATTTGACTTTCTTTTTTGTCATGTAATGTTATGCCAGAGTCAGACTGAAAAACAAGTCACGATATATAGGGTTAAATGTTTGTAGGACATGACTGCAAAGACCCCTTAACATAAGAATTAGGGCAAAGAAAAAAAAATCAGAGCTTAGTCCTCAAAAGGGAAGGAAGAACGAGTTCAGCTTAACTAATCATGAACCACATGCTAGATTTCACTTGTGGCAGTTTTAGTTAGGCTCCTACCTCATGCTCAGATTGTTCCCTAGCATGGGCCTACAGAGAGTTACGTAAACTCACCCAGGGAAGCAGCTCTACAGCCTCTGCTCATTTCCTTCTCTCTGGTCTTCTCCAAGCTTCCTCTGTGAGGTGCACAGCCAGGTGCACCTGCTCCCCATCATTAGGATCCTTTTCCTCTTTCAACTGAGTATGGGACCATTACAACAAAAAGCAAGGCTGCATTGCCTCCTGCTTTTGCATATTTCCTAAGTAACATGATGCAGACTTGAGAGCACATCAGGCTTTCAATACACCTCTGTGGGTTAGTCATTTCCTTTGATAATTCAGATTTTAACAAAATTATTTCATGGGATATGTAAGTTTTAGACCTATCAAGACGTGTCCCATGGCGTCTTTGTTGTGATAGAAAAGTATACAGCACCACTGGGTCTTTTCCATGCTGACACTCCCCTCTGTGATATATTGAAGCCATTTGGTATTAAACTAAATTGGAAAACTAGTGAGTCTGCCTTTCTGGGGCCAATCCAGCATGCTGTCCATATGAGGCTTAACTGGGTAATACTGTAAAAAGACTTAATCTGGTATCAGGAACAGAGCCGAAAAATGACCTTGCACAGCATGGTGGGCAGGAGGAGCTATCATCAGGACCCTTTCTCTCTTAATCAAAGACTTAAGAACAGTTTGAGTTTACATTGTCATTTGCTGTATTAAAGATTCAATTATTTTTAGGCACTCACCTGGACCATCCTCCATGGGGCATGGTCACAAGATGGCAGGATTTAAAGTAGTGAGGCTGATTGAAAACATCACTGGGACCTAAGTTCTGCTGCCAGTCTGGCTGTATTATAGTGGACAAACATTAGACCCTCGCCCTTTATCTGTGCCTTGGTTTCTATCTGTGAAGCAAGGAGATGAACTAGGTAAAATCTAATAACTTTCAGCCTTCACATCCCCTGTTCGATCTTCTAGCTCCACACCAAAAATTCGGTAGAAACTTCAAACCCTGAATACTTTTATGGGCTTTCTGCATTAGCACCCATGGTTCCTCTGACTTTCTTAAAGATACCTTGTCTTACACAAGATTTTAATCCTAATGTCCAACAAGGTCAAAAAGAGTCAGCTTCTGAAATGAAAAGATTAATGTTTCCATGGATGGGAGAGAAACCAGAGGGAGATTGCTGCTGGAGCATGAGAATTCTGTCTTGTAGGGCTTTTTATTTTTATTTTATCCACAGCAAATAAGGTTTATGGATTGCAATGAGGAGTCTGTCGCATTAAAATAAGTCTTTTTACAGTATTTTCCCATTTAAGCCTCACATGGACAGCATGCTGGATTGGGCCTGGAAAGGCAGACTCACTAGTTTTTCAATTTAGTTTGTTAATAGCCTGCCTTTCATAAAAGCATCAGGCACAATCACACCAATCCCTAAATCAATAGGATGATGCAGCAATGCCTCACAGAAATGATATTTTTGAAATAAATACATACCATTCAGCCAGGCCCGTTTGACATCAAATTTATATACTCAATAAGAAAGCACAATTAATGGTCCCGAACTGTATTTTCCTTCACCTATTTCACATTTCGAGAAGCACAGGATTCCTTAAGAAAAAAAAATAAGAAGGAAAGAAAAAGAGCAAAAAGCATTCCATTCATAAATGGGATGAAGGTATTAAAAAACAATGCCTGCTTGTTGGTGCCTCCTTAGAACCCGTTTATCTTGCTTCCAATCTCATTTCTCTCTTCATTCTGGTCTTTTCTCAGATGTTACTCTTTAGAGAGGAATTCCCCGACATTCCATGTGAAACAGCACCCCATTTCCTCCATGTCCATTTGCCCTGCTCCTCATAGCACTGCACTATATTATCTTTGAATATTGTCACCCATTCTCAACAAATGCAAGCTCCACGGGAACAAGGTCTGTGCTATTGTGTTCAACACTACATCCCCAGCACCCAGAAAAGTGTCTAGTTTGAGAAGTGTCCAAAATAATTTCTTGAAAGGATGAATGAATTGATAAATGAATATCTACTCCACTTCTTTAAGATATATTGATCATGAAGCTGTGTGATCACGTTCATATAAAACAGTAGTAGAGGACATACATGCCTTCCACTCACTAAATCAGTAAAGACTCAGTTTTAAAAATGTGTTCCCCTACTCTGTGTGTGTGTGTGTGCGCATGAGAGAGAGTGCACGCGCACACACACATGAGCAAGCATATATTGGAAGAGTACTCTATGTTACTATAAATAATATAATAATAAAACTATGGTAATTGAGGAATATTACCAAGCTTACCTGCTAGGGAAATTTTTACTGTCACCTTTATAGGTTTCCTATTTTTCTACTTTCTGACACATCCGTCTATGCCAGTCTAGTATATACTGAAAGTGATGAAAATATTTTTTTGAAATGATCCTATGAGTTATTAGTGGAAAACTCTAGATATATTTCTCAAAGGTCATAATAAAGACAGAAATTACATTTTAATTACTCTTGTTTGCTGAGTTGTGTTTCACTGAATCTAATGTACGGTAAGGCTGGAACTCGTGGGACCACAGGTTGCAGCTGGGCTTTGTTTGGTGACCTCCATATGGAGACTTGTTAAGGTGCAAACTCTAACCTTTCCTTAGGTAGGGGGGTCCTTTCCCTAGACTAAGGCCTAGAGGGCATTTTTACCATGAGTGCCTGGGTCCATTGCACCTGTATTGTCCAGATATTTGAATTGATCCAATAAAAGCCATCACTGTTGTTGAACTGTAACAACTATGACACCTCGCAAAAACATTCAGTATGTAATGACAGAATTCCAAATTTGGGGAAAAATAAAACAAGTGATTTCAATCACCTGCGGAAGTAAAAAAGTTCCCTGAGGAGTATTTGATCTGGATATTAGATATTTTGTTCTAACTTCTGCAGACATCAATATTTTTCAAGAAATTTTTCATTTGAGGGAAGGGAGAAGAGACCACTGCTGAGACTGATCAGATCCATGAGGAGCTTCGCTGGTGCAAGCACAGACCCTGGGGACGAAGCTCTGTCCCGAGACTAATGCCAACTTTGGAACTTTGGGTTCAGGCATTTGATTAAAAAAGAAAATGCCTGAAGTATCAGATACTTCAAGCATTTTTGTTTTTATTAAGTTCTGGGCTGAAGGAGCCCAGGTGCCTTTCCCATGTACTACCAAGAAGTTACTGTGCTCGTAACTAAAAGAAAAGGACTGTTTATCATGTTTAGAGCATGCCATTCAAACAGTAGCAGAATAAACAGCTCTGGAGGAAGAAAATTGATGACATCTAGGAGCGAATTTAAAGGGCCGGTATCTATCTACTTTGCTGATAAGGCATTCTGCCAAATTGTGGGGTAGAAAGGACGTATATGTGATGGTACCTTCATTCCAGAAAAGATAAACTATATGCAAACAAGTGCACCACAAGTCAATGTGAAACATTTGCAACCAGGGCTGGGGTTGTTTGGACAAGCAGGCTACTGAGAAGGATGCATTTACGCCAGACTTTTCAATGTGCCATTGTCACAGGTCTTTATGGACAGAAACCACAGAGGTGGAATAATGCCAATTCTCCTAAAGACAGACACTGGGTTCGCCACAGAGCATCAGTCTAATTCATTAATAATTAGTAGAGGCATTGTGCTAAACAATGTAGAGTAATTATCTGATTTAATGTTCACAATTTCCCTATAGAAGTGTTGAATAGCACTATTACTGCTTTTTTACAGATAAGGCAACTGAAGTATAAGATGGTTAATAACTTGCTTAGGGTCCTATAGGTGAAGGAGCCAAGGCTTAAACCTTAGTCTATGTGATGCCAAAACCAGTGAACCCAACCTTTCATTAATAATAAAAGTTACATCTACTGAACATTTATAATGATCCAGATGATTGAGCACTGGGTAAGCACAGCTTATTAAATAGTTACAACGACACTGTCAGGAGAGTGCAGCTATTTCCATTTTACACATAAAGAAACAGTAGCAAAGAGAGATCAAGCAACTTGCCCAAGGTCACACAGCTAGCAAGTAGCAGAGCTGATATTACCTCCCCCCTCTGCCGGTAGTAGTGGGTTCCACAGCTGAACTCCTAAGTCCTCCACTCTAATGCCTCTTAAATTTCACATTCTGCAAAATGTTCTTCACGCATCTACTGTCCATTCTAATCCACGGTGTAGTTTTAAGGTGTAAACATGATGTGGACATTTAAACATTGATGACTTGTTATTTTCACTTATGGCCAGAGCCATACAGAGTATGATCAGAGAGCTATGAAAAGTCCCAGGCACTCAAAAAACTTCTCTGCAGAACCCAGTGAAGGACTCAAAATTCTAATCTTTGAATTCAAATCTTTCTAAAGGTCAGAATGAAAGAAATGAATTGATGGTGAGAAGACAGACCTCTATCAGGGATAAAACCCCAGTTGTAGTTGGCTTGAATGATTGTCCTTGAAGAAACGGGACAGAGGACAGATGAGTTAGGATGAGTGAGGAGAAAGCAGGGGTCTGAAGGGGCAAACATGAAGACCGCTGCTTAGGCTCTCTGCAGGCAGCCACCTGGGTAATGAAGAGGAAAGGGAATCTGCTCAAAGAGGAGAGACAATTCCAGATGGGGGATAGATAAAGACCAGCAAAAGTTCTCCTTGGCCTCTACATCATTTTCCCTGGCCTGAATTTGTTCTCAGGAACCACAACCCAGTAGGCTGCAGCTGTTCCATAGGGCTGCAGGAAAACATCAGCCTTCATGCAGCCACACCCCCACATCTGCAGTGGGTACAGAGACAGAGAGAGAGGCTAGCATGTTGCAAAACATGAGTTCTATAAAAGTCAGTGATGTTGGCCAGGATCAACCACTTCCACTTTATTGTGAAGACAAATCTCTGCCCTCCTGTGGCAACAGCCTCTCCTCCTCATGCCCTGGCCTAGTCAGAAGATCTGGTTTTAAGACTTCACTTTGCAAACAATCAGTTGAGAGGTTAAGAAAAGGCACTTCTCCTGGGTCATCGTATCTTCAGGCATGTGCTGTTGTTACAGCTTCCGTTTGTTCAACATGTAAATTAAGTGTGCTGTGTACACAAAATGCTTTCCCTACACTAGCTCAGATAACATCTTAAGGAACACTGTGAAGTCAATGTTTTCAACTCCATTCCACAGGTGAGGAAGTGGACATTAGGCACTGTAAAAGTTTGTGGGGTGCCAAGCCAGGATTTGAACTCAGTTCTGTTTAATTCTCTAAGTGATGTTTTTAACCACTGCTCTCATCCTGTTTTCTATTATGCCTAATCTTTTGTAGCAGCATAAAAAGGCAAAATAAACATTTTGGACAATGAACAATAACATTGTTCCTTTTCAAAAGGTATGTTTCAGGTATCAGTATGCTGGGGCCTGGAGGCTTTGATGCACATGAGGTTAAAGCTATGTCCCTGGCATTCTATTTAGCTAGCCAACTAGATCACTTTCCACGCCATGGTCCCATAAGCCTGACTTTTCAATACCTGAAGTTTTCATTATGTCTCTGATTTTATTTGCTGCTATTTCGAGTGTGACTGCTAGCCTACAGATGTGAGCACAGAGATGGTGAGGTGGGGATGGGGAGGAATGTAATTTAATTTAATTTGCATTTTTGAGCAACAGAGACAGTTGGATATCATTCTTTATGTACTAAAATATGCCACTCAGCATATTCTTCTGGGCATAGTTAAACCTAAAATCCCCCACGTCCCGAGGCTGCACTTGCAGTAAATAGCATTAGAATTTGGATAGAGGATGCAAATCTAAAACTTTTAAGTCCTGGGTGCTTTGCTGGAAAGCAACAGAGGCCACAGATCAACCTAGTATGGATGGCATGACCTCCTCAGTGGTGATGCTTGTGAAATAGGGAAATCAATAAACAGGTCACTGCATCCTCTGACCATGCAAGTTTCCCTGCCAACCCATTGCAGCAGATCCTGTCGCCAGGAAATGGAGGAAAGTCTATACAATAAGATATAAAGTGATGCTAGCTTTAATTCTGAAAATGAATTCAAAAGCATGAATTAATTTTGTTGTCACGTAATTACACAAGAGATTCGTTGCAAGTCCATTTTGTGGATGAGATACTGTAAGCTAGAATCATAAAGCGATGATTTTCAGCTCAATCCCTTTCTTCTGTGGACAGTGTGGTCACAGGTCTTCACTTAAAATCAGCATGTGAAATAGCTATAGTAGGTCTCTGTACCTCTTCACCTAATCAAGACAAATTAACCCATTTATTGATTGATTGAGACAGTCTCGCTCTGTCATCCAGGCTGGAGTGCAGTAGTGCTATCTCGGCTCACTGCAACCTCTGCCTCCTGGGTTCAAGCAATTCTCTGGCCTCAGCCTCCCAGGTAGTTGAGATTACAGGCACCCAGCACCATGCCTAGCTAAGTTTTGTATTTTTAATAGAGACGGGGTTTCACCATGTTGGTCAGGCTGGTCTCAAACTCCTGATCTCAGGTGATTCTCCCACCTTGGCCTCCCAAAGTGCTGTGATCATAAGTGTGAGCCACTGCGCCCGGCCAAAGAATGATATCCAACTGAGGCTTAATACAAAGCAGTTGGCTCTGTGTCTGCCCTTCCTTACCCCTGCTGCAGCCCCTGACATAGGCATGACTTCCTCAGAACTTTCATCATTCCCACCACTTCTCACCTTTCCACCACTCCCAGAATTTGGCCTTTAAGCCACAGCAGTCCTATAAGCTGACCCTCTATGGCTCTATTTAAAGATCCTGATCAATGACTTTTATTTGTTTTCTATTCAGCAGAGAAGTCTTTTTAACTAATTTTCAGAACTGATCAACAATACACTTATTCACACCACAGTGGAACTGATAATATCTAAAGAGTATGTGACCTTCCAAAACATTTGGATTTTGAGATAAAATTAATAGGAAAGACCAAGAAATTAATTTCTAATAATGGAATTTGAGACACTATGATAACAGAATTGGGATAGTTTGATTTTTGCATTAAATGCCTTTATAAGAATTTGTATTGACCAAACCTCTTTGTCAGATCTGTCTTTGCTTTAGGGTCACTTTAGCGAAAATTGGGGTCAGGAAACCAACTGTAGCATGATTTGGTAGAAGGTGGAAACGAACAATTTTAAGAGCATCTTTGACTCAGAGTTTCCTCATACTGCCCGTTACAAAGCCTAATGTTCATTAGTAATTTTCCTCTTTTAGGTTACTCATTTATTTCCCCAGATCTTTTAAAGTGAAAAGGGTTCTGAGAGCAAGACTTCATTATTTTCAATATCGAATACTTCATGGTGGATGAAATAATCATCCTTTTCTCAATTAGAAGAAAAGCCATAGCACATACCTGACAAATAATAAGCACTCAGTGACTAAAACTATTGTCATTTTATTATCACGAGAATGAGGGCCAATTACAGCATCTGCAGTTTGGGTCACTATCAATGCAGAGGTATCTGTGTGTGTCTCCTCAATGCTTTGTGCTTTACTTTTGATTGCGTGATCAAGAACAAAAATATTTAATAACTCAACCTCAATTTCTCTGATTCAAAAGTGGCATTAATACTCTATCTCAGTAATGATTTCAAAGGTTAAATAAAAATTAATGGACATAATGAGATGTACATTGATCTAAATTAAAGGTATTCATTAAAAATAAAGACATTCTCCATGGGTCCAACTGTTTTGTACACTCAGGTGCCAAGAATATTACAAATCCAATTGCTAGGCTACTGCTGCTCCCTGAGGCCTTAATTCGTAGAGCTAAGAGGCTTCTAGCTGTGGCTCAGGCCAGGAGCTCACAGCATGACCATCTTGCCTTCGCACCTGGCCTTGAAGGAGACACTCACCAAAGTGTCCCCTGGGCTCCGTCATGAATTGCTGCCTTATAGCGTTCTAGCCCTTTGATAACCAAGGTTGAAAAAACACAGCTCTTTGGAAATCACTGTAGAACAGTCTGAAAATTCTATAGGTTGAAGTTACTGAAACCTTAGAGTTTTACAGAATTTGTACATTATGCCCCACATCTTGGATGGTTTCTCTCAGAGTGGTTCTGTCTTCAGGCTAGTTGTTCCAAGAAAATATGCCTCATGGGTTGTGTTGCCCATAGATCGAATGAATGAATAGCTATCACTCCCAAAGCCATCTATGTGAGACTGCTAGATAGATCAGCATCTGGATTCCAAGCAACCCCATCTGGAGTCCCTGGATGAGCCTTCCCCAAACATGTAAACCCCACCAGGGGGAGGGAGCCTTCAGAATCTCTCCTTTCCCCATGACACTCTGTAGCAGGATACAGACCCTTACATGTTAAAGCTTCAGCACGTTCAATACTGTCACTATTAGAGATCTACCTGTTTCTGACTGTTTCTACTGTCCCCAACTTAATGAACCAAATCTGTGGGACATCCATGAAATTAGATCATACAACACCAAGAATCTCATCTCTCCCTGTGGTGGCAAAGAGTGATAAGCAGCCTCCCAGGCATTCTCAGTCATTATAAATAGCCAGCCATACCATCAGTTAGCACTTCTTTGGTGATTGATCTGGGCTTGGCATCTCTATGTTATCCCATGATCTGACTTCCCAAAATCTCCTGAGCCAGAATATTTTAAACTGTTTACTATCACATTAGCATCTCTTCAGCAACTATGGAAAAACACATATTTAAGAGGATTGGGGTACAGTTTTTTACTCGTGTGTTTTCCAACAATAGGATCCATATCATGTTGAATATGATGTCATTGGTCCTATAGTGGGAAATTCTTTATGTATTCAAATTATTCTATAATTTGAGCATTGATTCCTAGTTTCTCTGGGCATTATCAAATCACGATTTTGCTCTGACTTTCCTAATAACATGTCTTATGAACAGTACAACACAACAACAACAATAAAAATTGGAGTGCATTTGTTTGGACCTCAGAGACCTACATAGTGTTTCCCAGACCACATTCTTACCTATAATCTTAGCCCTGTGTGTCAAAACTGTGGCCTCAATTACTATTCTGGGAGATATGCCTGGAAAAAGACCAACTCCAGAGACTTTTCAAAATTGGTCCCAGTGAAAGCCTACTGTTTCATTTGGGAATGGAAAACAATTCCCCATTTAGACTGTTTCTGAAGTTTACAAGTATAGAAGCAAGAGTGGGAGTATCTAGTGGTAATGTGTCCAAACCTACATCTCTCTTGAGAATGTGCCTCAGATCCTTTGGCAAATGGGGGGGAACCCTGGTCTTTCCATTCCATGCACAGATCCCAGAGGGCAGCGTCCAGGATGTTCTTGCCTCCAATGATGGCTTCCCCATCGGCAAGACAAGAGGTGTCTGGGACAAGTACTTGAGCTACATTCTTGGTGCTCAAGCCTGCTTTCATTTCTCAGAGTTCCAAACTCTCTCGCTCTCATATGACATCCCAATCTCCATCTTTTTCATACCTTGATTCTGTGTCTCTTTCCATCACCTTTTGAATTGACATTCCTTCTAGACTCTTTGGTAGGCTTTAGCAGTCACTGTCACCCCACCTGCTATTGCATGGATTGTTCTTACTACCACACTCTCTGGACAGAGGCCCAACATCCAGCCATCCTCTCAGAATCTCAACCTGGACCAGCTCTCAAATCGTGATGTTAGTACTATTGAAGGTAACTGCATAACTTCCATCTCAAAATAGCAAGCTCTTCTGACCCACCATTTACTTACATTTCTGTTTTTATATACCCATGGCTTTACCTGAAGGTTCTGGTTGCTTTTACAATACATCTCTGGAGAAAGGTGAATTGCATACATTATCAAACATATACATCTATATATAAAGACAATTTTTACATAATTTTAAAAGTATGATAGGAACACAGGGATAGGATAAAATAACAATGATTATAAACTCCAGGCAACACAATTGAGGTAGAAAAAAGCTCCTCTGAAAAGAAAAGGAAGCCTTAGTTCCTGAAGATGAAACTCGACACTTTCCAATGTTGTGGAGAGCTAGCCCTTAGGTAGCTCTTTTCTCCATGAACTGCAACTGCCTGTCACAAAATATTTTGATAGGCACTCACCCATGTTTGGGTCTTGGCTATAAATATTTGCCCAGACCCTAAAACTGATGTCCTAACTTTACAATGCACATATTGCATAAATACATGTTGATAAATAAACTTGCTAGCTGGTGTATGCATTGCATGTAAACTCTTTTTTTAAGCAAAGATTTGAATTTTATAGACTGTAAAATATGGATATGGCTCTATTTATCTTGATGTACCTCTATGAAAAGGTGACTGTTGTGATTGGAAAGTCATACCATGTAACTAAAATAACGTACTTTATTTAGAATTTTAGGATATCCCCTGTCCAATATGTATAACCATAACTATCTTGAAAAATTAGTTGTTTATTGCATAAATATTTTCAAGAGCTCTGGCTGAAGTCCTGAAGAGGTTTATAAACATTGTGAGAGAGGAGGAGTTGGTCGCTGCTATAAACACAGAGCTCAAGGTTTCTAGTTGGCGGCTGCAGGGAAAGAAGGCTGGTGATAAGAAGAGACATGTACCGTTCCAGGTGACATGAAGGAGCAATGCCATCAAACAGCAACAACAATCACAATCTCTGTCTAGGGTATTAGGAAAAAAAGTGTCTTTATCATAAAAGTACTTACACTGAGAAAATATTCTTAAAAGAACTAGATTGTAAATACTGTAGGCTTCCTGGGCCAGGTCTGGCCTTCGTTGTATAACTCTTATTTTATTTTTTTTTAAACAGCCCTTTAAAAAGGTAAATGTCCTTAGCTTATTGGCCATGGATTGCTTACCCTATCTGTAGAGCAAATGTTTCAAGACATTTGAAAGCAGTAGAAAGCTTCTATTCAGGAGAGATCGCTCAACTGCAGTTACCAAGATCACTCTAAGTGCGGTGGTTGGGCAGTTGTTGGAGGTCCCACAACCCTGCCTATTCTTTCTCTCTGCAGTCCCAGGTAGCCCTGAGGCCCCTGCACTGAGCACAGGAATTCATATGAACACAGCTTATGTATCTGAATATCCATGTGTCGGAGAATACAAAAACATTCAGCAAAGAAACAAAGATGTGCAATTATTAAAAAAAAAAACAAAAACAAAACAAAACAAAAAAAAACACCTCAGACCTTATACCAACACGGAGGCACCTAACAGGTTGACAATTTCTGTCCACACATTTTGTCTATGGTGCCAACATGTTCAGTCTCCCAAGCAAAAAACTTATTTTTATCTCCTGCATACACCATGTCTTGGATGGAAATGTCTTTCCAATTTGCTTGTTCCCTCCCTGTCCCAGTTCTACCAGACAGAGCGTGCTTTTATCTCCATATACCAGGATAACCGTGCAAGTCTCTTAACTGGTTCCCCTGCAGGCTCCTTTTATACTCTCCACGATCTGCCCCAGGCAGCCTACCCCAGATAGGCTAAGTTTTGTAATTACATGGCTTTGATTTGGTCTCCCTCTTCTCTCAATGACTTGAATTCAATTCAATTCATTTAGTCATTGATCAGATATTTATAATGCTCAGCATTCAATATGCTGGAAACTGCAGGATCCCAGATGTACATTAGAATCTCTGCTTTTTATTACAAGAGATAAGACAGTGACAAAATACCTATGATAAAAGGTGGGATGTGACAAGAGCCATTTGAGTAGTGAAAGCAAAGTTCAATAAAGTAACTAGAGAACATTTTTTGCTGGTGAAATTGAGAAAGACTTGAAAAAACATTGAAGGATTAGTAGAAAGTCACTACATGAGGATGGTACTGGTAGGACACTGTGAGAGCAAGGAATGGGCAGGGGCATGGAAGGAGAAAAACACAGAGGTTATTCTGGAAATGATGGTTATATAATTTTATGAGGTGGATAATAGAATAAACATGAGGAATATGCTTCATTTTAAGTTTGTGGAAGGCCTGAAAGGCTAGGCCAAGGTGTCTGAACTTGTATCCAATAGACTTTGGAGAAAATCCATTTTTTAATCTGTATGCCTTATTATTAGGTGAGTGCATTTTGGATTTGCACAGACATGATGCAATGAAATAACTTTTTGACGAGCGTTAGGGAATTCATAGATTAAAATTTCTGTTACATCTCTGCTTCATCTTTCTGAATTACCAATATAACAAAAGATGAATAAAATTATCATTTAGCATTTATATTTCTAAATGTGTATATATAGACTGTGAAATGCTTATCTAATGTGATAAATGCTATATGCAAACTAAGGAAAGGGTTTTGGAAAATGCCAAGAAAGATTGGCTGTAGAATTTCCATGAATAAATGAGATACAGTGAAATTGTGTTTGGTAAATATGGGAAATAAGAAAATATTTGTTTAACTTATTCAACCTAATATCACACATCAAAGCTCCCTGACACTCTCATGTTATATCATAAAATCCTTCTGGAAAGAAGGGTATTTGTTTTGATTCTTGTTTTCATTTTCTAATACATAGCAGAGAGCCCGGCTTATAACAACCACTCAGTAAAAGTTGCTTGAATGAATGATCTCTTGAACTCTATTAATGCTTATGCTCTAGAGAAAAATTTGTAACTAAATGCCTGCTAAAGAATAAATGGTTATCCATTTGCCAAGAGGAATTTTCCTATAAGTGATGGATATGGCATAGTCCGTTGGCAAATAAGTCCAAATTTAATGGCAGCATACATAGCTGGTGGGGGGCTAGTATTTAGAAGCGTAACAGTGGTCCACGCAGCTGGGGTCCCAATTGACTTTCTCCCTCTTTTGTGCCTCTGGGATCCCTTTACTCATCTGAAGGTTGAGCTTCTAGAGATTGTCTTTGTCGAGTACAGCTCTCCTTAACTGAACTCATTCTGTTTTACCCTGGCATACGACAAGAACAGAGTCTATGGAAAGCCCCTGAATCAGACCTTGTAGATAATCCCAAATCTTTCTGGTTTCTGACGTTATCAACCTCCTGTGCATGTTACCAGAATCTGCATCCAGAGTACTGATTACCTTGCCCCCTTGTCTAAAATAAAATAGTCATAGTCACTTACCCTTTCATATGAAGTCTTCCTGCGGTTCAACACCTTCACTCTGCCATACTAGACTGTATATGTGTTAAATCTCCTTTTTTCAACACTTAATAGAGTCACTGTTTTCATGCTTTTCAACTTCTCCAATTACAAGACTACTACATGCAGCTGAGTCAGATGGATGCCATTGAAGGAGGTGGCCACATATCTACTAAGAGGAGGCAGACGCCATAATAGTGCAATTTCAGGCATTGGAAGTGTCTATACCCAAATATGTATTTCTGCATTGGTGTTAAATTGCCATGATTACATTCATTTAATCATGGTATAAAGTCCCATCCTACATTCTGAAATAGAACCATTTTGGAAAGAAGACTGCAAGAATGTAAAAACCACAATAGGCGCAAACACCACTTGGCAGTTTAATACAACAGTATCAACCTGTATATGACAACAAAATTTTACCATAACATTATGAACTAATCTACTGAAAAAATCCCTATTTATCTTGCGTATTTTGCTACTATAATATTAAGTGAGCACACTAACCAGAATACCTTTAGTTTACAGTGACAGATACATAATTGAAACTAGCATAAACCAAAGATTTTATAAAGGATGTAGTACCTCATATAACTGAAGAACAGTAGGGCATGGTTTTAGGCCAAGCTGACCAAGAGATTCAAATAGCATCATCAAGGATTCCTGCCTCTTTCCCCAGTTCTTTAATAGCTTCTTTCCATTTAATAGACATGATGGTCTTCAGATCATCAAGCTCTCAGCTGAGCAATAACATCTTCCCTGACAAATATATAAGTTTTCCTATTGGTGCTGTAACAAACTACAGTGAATAATAGTGACTTAAAGCAGCACAAATTTATTATCTTATAGTTCTGGTGGTCAGAAGTCTGAAATGGGTCTTATGGGGCCTGAAATCAAGATGTCAGAAGGGCTGCCTTCCTTTCTGCAGACTCTAGAGAATAATGTATTTCCTTGCCTTTTCCTGCTTGCAGAGGCTGCCTACATTTGTTGACTTGTTGCCTCTCCATCTTCAAAGCAATTGCATCACTCTGACCATGATTTTACTGTCATATGTCTTTCTCTAACTCTCTTGATTCTCTCTTATAAGAGTCCTTATAAGTGAACATAATCCAAGATAATCTCCCACTTCAAGATTTTCATCTGAATCTCATCTGCAAAGTACATTTTGCTTTACGAAGTAACAAATTCACAGGTTCTAGGGATTAGGATATAGACATATTTCAGGAGCAGGTGGGGGCATTATTCTGGTTACCATGACAGACTTGGCAAAAATGGAGAGGATCTTGAGTGGTCTGGCTTACTGCAAGGTGCTTGCTTTCAACCAGTCTCTGAGCCTAGGAGACTGTATACTCTGGCTGGCTGGAATCACATGAGGTCAGGGCCTCTGGTGAAAGGGCAAGGGATTATGGTTATAGCTTCAATCATATCACATGGAATGGTTTCTGTGGAGTAAAAAGGGCGGTTTCTTACCAGAGTGGGGCAAAGGGATGCTATAGAAGAAAATCACCAATATCCATTGCATGAGAGAAACAGCTCAATGGGCATATTTGTCTAGCTAGTTTTTAACCCTTGTAAAAAGAGCACCATGAGTTAAGCATTTCTCTCCTAAGAATCTTTTTTTGAAATCTAAGTACTGAAGATTCATGTTTAGTCACATATCAGTGTGAAAGTGTTTACCAAGATCTTACTCTTTATGCTGGGATTGGCTGCTGCAATAGGTTGCTTTGGGGGAAAAGGCAAGAGGACCTTAAAATGAGAGGTCTCAAAGAGGGCATAAAGGGATGGTCACCAACAGGAATGCACCTGCTCTCCCTCACAGCCCGATCCTGGGCTGGCTCTGACTCTTCTCATGTCAACATATCAATGGGCCCTCCATAAATGGACATGTCTCATACATGAGGTTCTTCCCTTCCCCATTCAGCTACTTCCCTTTCCCTTTCCTAACACACCTTCTCATCCTAGGAACTATTCATGACTTTTTCCTCAAAACTCCTGTCCCTTATGCCTGCAACACAGCCAGATCTGCACGTTCCCCAGGGCCCAAAGGATAGGCAATTGTTCATGGGCAAAGCGATCCCTCCAAGGGCAGCAGCTCTTCTACATTTGGCATTAATTCATAATCAAACATTGATGAATCATGCTATTTTACTGAAAAGCACAGTCCTTAAGTCAACTACCTAATCTAAGGGAAGAAATTAAACTCTAAACCAACATAAACACATTACAAGTCATTAGTGTAATTAAAAAGGAATGTATAATTAAAACATTTGTGTATTTTAGCTCAAATTCATCTGCGGTCGGAAATTTTAATGAACTGTTCATCAAAGAAGTCTCGGGAGTCTGGGGATAAGTTTAGCATAACAAGAAACTGAATGTTTTCTTCCCCTCTGCTTTACGAACCCCATTCCCTCTGGTTTCTAAAAAGCAACCTGTCATTGGTTCCACCAAACTAATAATGATTCTAAGTGGTTATGATTGCTTCCGTGTTTTAAACTGATGTTATCTTTTTATCCCTTAAGAATCATGTTTTTCATAATTACTTCTCTTTTGTCCTTTCCTTAAGACAAATGATTTTGTAATTAGTGATGAAGGAAGGAGTCGTCACTCCAAGACATCTGTCAAATTGTCAGGAAGTATGTCTCCCTGTAGCTATATTTAAACTTTCTGTTTAATAGCCTCTTGCTTTATTTCACAAGAACATCTCTGCGGAATCATGCCCAGGATCCCCTAATGATCAGGTTCTATAAAACACAGAGCAATTAGACTCTAAGAAATATCGCTCCCCAGAACGTCCTTCCTATTTATAATGTGCACTTCTTCCTCCTAGCATTCCCTTCACCCAGGCTTCCCACCCACATGGATGTGCCTGCTCCAAAGGCTTTAGTTTTTAGTCTCTAGCCCATGAGATGGCTGCATGTGTCAACAGTTAGGCTGACATTTTTCCCAACTTCAGCATTCAGTTGTAACAATGCTCTCTTTCTGCAAACGAATGGCAAGCTACTGTGATAAACAGAATATTTCTCCCTTGGAGGGAGCAAAGCCTCACTAAGGCTGTGTATTTTCTGTGCACCCTACAGAGAAATGATGTGTTTGCTCACATGTCTGCTGTTCGGTGTCATCTGCAGCACGAAACAGCCTCCCAGTGACTCCTACACCCTCATTCCTTAGGCACCGAATCCAAACGGACAGAAAATCCTGTGAAGTGTTGAAGGAATATGGATAGCCCAGTTTAAGATTGTATTTGAGATTATTGCTAATCTCCAATTCTGATGCCATTCTGTCAATAGCCAATATCTTAAATATCACAGAAATCTCAAACTGCTCTGATCACTCACTCTATTAATTCTTCCATAGCCTGTCAAATCCATGACTCTTGTTCTTCATAAGAGAAAGATAGGTAGACAAAGTTCTGTGATTTCCAAGAGTCACATACAGGTATCAGACAAACCCAGGAATAGAGAAACTTACTGAACTGCAGTCTGATTCTGCCCTTTCACTTAGCTATGGAAGAGAGACAGAGATGGGACTGGCCATGTTGAATGAATGAATACATTAAATTCCCTCTATGCCTTTGGAAAAGTTGCCAGTTGGTATATCTTCCCCTTCCAGCTTACCCATCCTTCAAAATACCCATGTTACTGGTCTGGGTCTCAGACCTGCCATGTCTTGATATTCATCTGAAAATTATGAGGCTAAAGTGGGAAAACTATTGCTTAACATATTTTTCCCCTCACAGGTGTATTTGCATTTAAGAGCAGACTCAAAAAGCCTCTAAGAGATGAAAACAAAAATTATTGTAAGATAAAATTCAGGCATCAGAAAACTTAAAGAATCAAGACTTTTGTTTTCTGATGGGGCTGGCAGACTAGTCCTGGGTCTCCTTTCATTGCATCCTGTGGTGGCTGCTTATTCAGTCTTTTGGCCTGAGCACAGTTCATGAGCATGTGTCAAGATGGGGGAAGAGATGCAACAAGTCTGGTGGCTAAAATAAGGAAAATAATGAAATCATTTTGCTTACTTCCCTGGTTAGTTTCCCAACTTATCCCTTCATGGAGCTCATGGATGATTATATTTAAAATGAAATGAAATCACAAATGTCTCTATGCTGCTCTTATCTTTGTCTATTCCAAATGCTACTACTCCCTTATGGCTATTTCCATGTTCCTTAAATTATTTTTACTGCAATTTCATCTTTTTTAAAAAAACATTCTTCACGTCAGCATCAGACAGATCATTTTAAAATACTAGTTGCAACACTACCTTGTCTTTCTGCTGCTAAGAGGCTGAAAAGCCTTCCTGACCCCCATGGGTTATAGCATGGCTTCATGTCACCTTCCCTCAGTGCATCCATCCCCATTGCTTACCACTGTTCAGCAATGGACATCCTGAGCTCATTAAACTGGGCACCTTCCTTTGTTCCCATCACTCCTTTCTAATTCGTATTGGCTTAAGCTTATTGGCAGTATTACACGAAGTGAAAATATTGAGACAGTCTAAGATGCTGAAAATACTCCTTAGCTGCCATGCTGCCCTTGGTTTCTCCACCTCTTGACTTCATTCAAATGTGAAAGATAAACCTTTATCTTGTTCAAGCCACTGCTGTTTCTATTGTTGATTACTAGCACCTCCACCTGTTTTACCTATATTACTTGTTGCTCATATTCAAAGATAGGTGACTTTCCCTTCCACTCTGTTTTGTTTATTCATTTGTTTGAAATATTGTGTAGGCCTTTGCCTATGTAACAAACCTGCACATCCTGCACATGTACCCTGGAACTTAGAAGTTAAAAATAATATATATTGTGTAGTATAATCTGGAGTTTGAAAAATATTTAATTTGAATGATGAAATCACCCCTCAAGTCCTCACTTGAAAGATGCTACCCAAACAGCACTTCCAATATTCATCCTGGCCTCTCCTTCTTCCTCTCCAGCAATGCCCTGCTTGACAAGAACCCAAAGGGGAAAAAAATAGTATAAACAGTCATTTTTCTATTTTACTTCCCTTGGTCAAACATTGATAGGGTCTTGGTGGTTTTCAACCTTCTTTGTGAATTTATAACTATATAGAAACACACCTTGAGTGCAGAGAAGTAACCCAAACTTTATAAATCTTTTTAAACTGTAGAAATTTAATAGTTGTGTGTTGAATAAATTCATAACTGAATCATAGACAGTGAACAGTGTATATTATAAAAAAAAGAGCAAAGAAGAATAAGACACTATAATAGTATGAATAGTTGAAAGGATTTGACATGAGGAAATTCCAAAGCTTCCCATACATTTACCTCATGGGAACTGAGTAAAAGTTTTTAATGTTATACAATTTTTTTGGAAGGTGATCTAGTGTCACCTTTGATCCGTGCCATCGCCACACCTTTCTGCCATATTTGTGTATGGGGGAGTGAATGTATTTTAAAAATTGATGTCTTTAGGGAAAATGAGGAGACAAGAAGCATAGGAGAAATTTTGGGAGCAATACCAGAAAATTGAGCAACATTAGTCCTCAAAAGACAGGGAAATGGTGATAACAGACATTGTAGTTACAGGGATAGGAACATGGAAGCTGCACCCTACCTGATTAGAAAAATGCCATATAAGTTTGTGGAGTATAAGGAGTCCATGCCTCATTTTGCTGGTAGATTCCTAGGCTGTGTCTAAATAAGAAAAGCCTGGAGAGGAATAGCTATAGTTAGCCTCGCTGTGACAAAGAAACCAAGGAAAAATTTTCATGACTTAAAACTGACATGGATGTTGCCAATGCGTAGTGTATATGCAACAGAATCGTGAACAAAAGGGAGATAAAGGCTCATGGAGGGAAAGGTCATCTCAATGGTAACCTAAATTCACCACTAAGTTTCAGATATACTGTTACTTCTAACACCTCGGCACTGCCTAAACACTTTTGAACTGAGACCCAACCCTTCAGAGAAAAGAGTAAGGGAAACTGATTAGACCAAGATTAAAATTCTGAAGACTGAGAACTTTAAATTGAAATTAAGTTTAATTATAGAAGAAGAAACTGATCTGTCTTGCACATCTGAGTTTGTGGACTGAAATTTCTAACCACTTCAAATCCTCTCCAAGTAATAAAGGCTTTGACATCTTGGTAGTTAACTCCAAACATCTTTAAATTGCGAAAGACTGTCACAAGACCATCCTCATTTCTATCCATCATTAACATCATCATCCTCATTATCATCCCTCTTCCTCCTCCTGATCCTCCTCATTATTGATTAAAAAAGACGAAGAGTTTCAACGAAGTGGCTAAATAGGGCCAATCTTAAATGCAGAAAAATAAATCGCACCGAGCACAGAAGTATGGAGGTGTCACTTAATGGGTGTTTCAGGACAGAATGGTCCTCATAAGGCTTCTCTCCCAAATATAAACTCCTCTGGGGGAAGTGATATATTGTATTCAGCATTTCTCCGTGAAGATATAAGAGGCTACTATTGGAGAGGCTGGGAGAATTTTACCAACAATAAGATTTTGAGGCAGTCAAGAAAACCTAAATAGGGAAAGAGGCTTGCTTGCTGTAAGATGACGTTGGAGTCAGTTCCAAATAATGCATTTTCAAGTCTAGAAACAATGTTAGAGCTCCTTTTGAATATAGTTTGCTAACATCCTTCTCCAAGAGTCCTATCTATACTTTGACCTTCCCTAATTTGTCCCATTTACTCACACATATTCATGTATACACACATGCACATATTCACACATACACATGTATACATACACCAAACTTTGTGGTCTTTAGGAAAATGATTGAATGTTGAAGGAAGCATCAGTAAAACAAGAATCCTAGAATTTAGATGTTAGGTCCATAGGTGTTTCTTGATAAATCTGTCAGATTTCACTGAAAATGCCATTGTGGCTTTACCTGTAACGTTTGTTTTTGTTCATGGTCAGATTAGAGGTTTTATTTAACGTTACCATAAAGAGGGAGAAGGAAAATAAAGAATAAAAAGAATCCAAAAGTAATCAATGAGATAGGTTCTAAGATTAAACACAAGGAAGACCTCTCTAACCATTTCAGCTGTTCAATACAGGAAGGTTTACCCCTCATATGGATAAATGTCTGATCTCTAAACAGACATTGGTGACATCAGGAATGCTATATAAAGAAATGCTCTTCAATATCTTCAGTTGGATTCAAGAACTATGAATTTCTTGGACTTCTAAGTCCATCATTCTAATCTTCTATCATGCCATATTAAGAACATATTCTGATGAAAAGCTCTTGCACACATCTCTAGCTCTGCAGCCTCCAGGAAAATTCACACATTTCCTGGACATGCATGTTTCCAAGCACATTTATACTGATACTTTTAAAAACAGCTGATGTTAACATTGTGGGTATTTATGGTGATCTAGATCCATCAGAGTAAATATTGAAGATTTCTCTAGTGACAATGCTGTTCATCATAGTTTCTAGTTGTACCTGGTATAATTAATCCTAAGGTTGTAGTTTTACTCAAAACAATAAAATATCAGAAGATGCTAAGAAATAAATCTCTTTGCTATCAAGATTCCCCTCCAGAGATAAGAAACAAACATCATGACTATTACTGTCTTTGCAATGACTCTCAAAAATATGTTAATAAATACTGTACTGTGTTTCACAGCCCCCAGATAGGTAGTTGTAATAATGAGTATTTTAAAAGCTTGGGCTCAATCTCACATTTTAACTTGAGAAATTACACATACCATGTTTTGCCCCTAAATAGCTCATAGGATGCATCATCTTAAGGCCTGGACTGCAATTATTAAAATTGTCTTGATTTTTGGGAAGGGTTAAACACACATTTATCTCTCAATCCCTCCTGAAGCCCAACTATAATGGGGCATCAAGAGTTTAAAAAAAAAAAACAATAGTTACAAAGAGATACAAGAACTGATGGAAGAGATCAAGAAAACTTGAGGAACTGTAATAAGACAAATAGAGGGTCACCAGCAGAGCACATCAAAGAAAGTTGAAATCAACGTGCTTACAAGAAGATAGCCAAATATTGGTAAGATTGATGACAGAGACAGTTTTTAAGATTGGGAGACACCAGAACCTTGGAGGATGGAAGTGTCAATTAGGACTTAAAACTATAGGATAGATTGAAAGTCTTTTTTAGGAGTAATTAAACACCCAGGTGCCGTTCCTTATTTTGCTCAGCCAGGGGACTCAACCTGCTAATAGTTTCAGAAGACTGGAGGTTTGTGTACTGCAGCAATGGGACTACAAAAGCTTGGTCTTATAAAGAACAACTATAGCTGACGGTGGAGGTGAAAGTGCTGCATCTAAAACAGATTATTAACGAACATTTACATAACAAAATTACCAAGTCCTGGCCTGTTCCTCCTTATCATCTTCCAGAATGCTGGAAAGTCAGGCTTTCATCGCTCAAGTCTGTGTCTGAATGACTCAGAAAATACCGTGGCTTAAATGAAAAAGCTGTTACTCCCCGATTAACCTTAGAGTAACAGCCACCCACTGACAGCCCTGCTCATGAATATAGAAATCCAGATAAGTTTTTGATGCCTCACTCTTAATTATAAATGGATCACAAGTAATCACCTGATGTTTGTAGAAGGTTTGCAAAATAAGAATGAGAGATCAAAGCAAATGGATAAAGAGACCAGAAGAAACAGAACTTCAAAAAGTCTAAAATGGCTTTTCCAAAAAGAGAAAAATAAAGATAATATATCTGTAAAGTGAGAATTGGTTGTTTCACAAAAGAAGCATTTAGTAAAATAGAAAAGTATTTTAGAAATTTGAAAATTTAGAGTAGAAATTTAAAAGTTCAACTCAATGAGAAGATAAAGAAATCTCCTAAAAGGAGAACAGGAAAACAAATAGAAAATAAAAGAACCAAGACAAGGAAACTAGCATATCTGCTCATGATTATAGTACAAGCATGATAGGAGTTTGAGAAAAGCAGAGCATATAAAATTGAACTCATGCTATTATCAAAGAACTAATGTAAGAAAACTTCCCAGATCTAAAGAATATGTTTCCAGAGTTTTTTAAAAAAGAAAAAAAAAAGTTCAGCTAATACCATGTACAATGAGTAAAAACAGACCATCAGCAAAGGATAACATCATAAAATTCCAGAATTGTGGGGCTACAGAGATAACCCAAAATATCCATAGCCAAAAAATACAAAAAAAAAGTAGCTTGGAATCAGAATCCATTTTATTTCTGAAAAGGAGATACTTGAAGCAGAAAGAATGGAGAAAAGCCTTCAAATTTATTGAGAAGGCAATCTTTGACTTAGGATGTAATACCTAGCCCAAGCTCAATGAAATATGATGGGAAAATAGAGTCATTTTCAGACACACTGAGTTTCATAAAATGTATTCTTCCTGCATTCTTTCTGAGAAAGCTACTATAAAAGATTTTCTTCTTAAACAGGAAAGATGGATACATGTGATCAAGGATGTGGGACTTTAACAGAAGAGAAGCCATTGAAAAGTTCTGATGATGTTGAAGGGAAATCCCAGTAGTATAAATATGTCTAGAGTATAACCATCCTAGAATGAAGCAGAGGGAAACAGGGCTGTGGCAGAGATGCCTCCAAAAGAAAGAAAATGTGCAATGGATGATTGCTATATGACCTTGTACAATATTTAGAGATTGTGCTATCAGAAAATTTTGGGATGAATTTGAAAACTAAAACCAAAGAGAAAGAGAGAAAGAATGAAAATTATTAACTTCAGAGTAAAGGAAAAGTTGGGCAAGAATTATATTTTAATCATGGTTCATTACATGGCTCAACTGTGAGCAATATTTACATAGTCCATTATAATGTTAATAGAAAATGTTAATTTAACTCCCAAATTGACAGAATGATAGGAAGCGAAATGTGTGAAGGACATTATAGGAAAAGATTGTGTGTGTATCATTGCATCTTAAGAACAAATGCAATGCAATGCAAAGTTGAGGTCCTATGTAGAATGACAGTATTTTTAGAGAGGAAAGAGAAGTTGCATGCCCTCTGGTATAATTGCCCTCTTTAATAGAAATTGAAAACCCTGTGAAGTTAGCTGATTTGCTTATGGAAGTGGCAGAGCAGAAATAAGAACCACAATTTTTTTGTCTGCTTCTTTTATTTCCCTGTCTAGTACTCTTCCCCAATAGCTTTAACCTGGTCAAGCATTTCAAGACGCACACTGGAGATTTGAAACAGGATTCAAGGAAGATCACCCTTGGTATGCATGCCAGTGATGTTCCCTCATTACCACTTTCAAGTTGTTGATAAGCACTGCAACTGCCTAGTCCCAAAGACCCTCATATTCTCTACATATTGGTAGCAGATAGCATGGCTATTAGGGCTTCTATCATCGAGCCATATGGGATTGAAACCACTCTACCCACTGTGTGTGTATTGTGTTCCATCATTACAATTTGTGTGTATTTATCTGTGTGCGTGTGTGTGTCCTGTCTTTCCACCTAAAACTGGAGTTCCTTGGGAAAGAAGCGGCATCTTGTTTTTCTATATCCCCCACAACAGTAGCCAAAGCCTCAGTAAGAAAGCAAAGCTGTGAGGAAACGTTTTACATCATTAAGCCTAGGTCTCAGGGGAAACAAAACACATGCCCAAGGAGAGTCTGCATATAAGGGGACCAAATTACAGTCATAACAAATAAGATATTTGCAATAATCATGTGAAATAGGATAACTGGTTGCTTCCAACCAACTTGGTGCTAACAATGTGCCCAGTGCTGTTCTAAGTGCCTTATGTGCCTTACCTTATTAAAACAGCAAAAGAAAACCACAAATTGAGTACAGTTATGATTTTCTTTTGCCAGGTGAGAAAACCAAGGTGCAGTGAGGTTCAACGTGACAGAGACAATGAGATGGGATGTCTGTTCCTTCTTTTTCCGAGACCATGTGCCTGGAACTTCACTGGGGACTCCGTCCAGGATGTTCTTCATTTCCATGTCTGATCCCCCTCCAGAATCTATAACCTGAAAACAGGCACATTATCTCACACATCTCTAACTCTCGAAATTATAAGTAGAGTACCTCACATGCAGTGAGCACTCAGCACTTATGTGTGAGCTGAACAAACGAGGAAGCTGTGATGGATGAGGAATCCTGCTGTGCAATTGCCATCACAACACAGACTAATGGAGTCATGAAAGATTGGGCAGATGTGGTGCCAATATACCATCGACCATTAAGTGATCCTAAATAACTTCAAAAATGTAAGTGCTATTCAAAAACATTTTATGTGATGTCAGTAAAAAACTATTTTGTATAATTTAAAATTTTTCAAAAATCAAAATCAGTATTTATAGTTATTTGTGTTAATTTGTATTACTGATGGTTTATCTTTTCGGGGTTTGAATCAGTGTGACTCTAGCGAGTTTTTCGAAACAGGTACAAAAAATGGCTTTGGCTGAGTTTCAAAAAAAGAGAAAGAAAATCTGAATTAAAAATGGTTTTACTCAAACATTTTGTGTAATTTTGTTCATTTCCCACTTTGTCACATATATAAAAAGTTAAGAGATTTTCTTAAAGAGATAGATCAGATACTGGATTTCTTTACTCAAAGCAACAAAACAAAACAATGGTGCATAGCTAAAAGCTCTGGTTTGTTAAATTCTGATTAAATGGAATTTTTTTTTCTGTATAAGGCCTACAATCAATACATGCTTTTATTTTTATCTTTACCAAGCTGAGGGACTTTCAAATTATTGTCTGGCTTTAGTGTCTCAGGTGTGAGGCATTTCACTCTGAAAGACTTCAGAGTCCTTTGCTCTGTGTGTGTTAATTAGAGTTGGTTTCATGATCTTTGCTGTCAGTTTCCTCTGCTCCACAATTTGAGAGACAGTGATTCTAAACCAATCCCCAAAGGTCTCTGGAGACCATTTCCAGTTGCATTACTGATTTATTTTCGTCTTGACCAGATGGCTCCAGGTTCCTGTGACTGTACGGGAGTCCTTTTGATTACCCTATTTATCTCTCCCAGCGCTCAATTTAAGGGTCAAATCTCATGTAACACATTTGCCAGCAAGATAAACTATTCAAGCCCACTGCTGTTTGGACACCATACTTCTGACATATGCTCTGTGCCTCATTACACACCGAAGTTATTAGATTTAATACATGTTTTTATAAATTCCATAACAAAAGCAGGCAGGGTTTTTGTTGGTTTGTCTGCAGAGTCTTAAGAACTTGCAGCCAATGAAAGGGCAGCATTCAGGAGGACTCAGCAGAGAGGAAGGGACTCTGCAGGTCCCCCAAGGCTCCCTGACTGAGGCTTTCCTTGCCTTTATGGAGGTGGCCATGAAAAAGATGAACAGAACATTTTTAATGAAACCAATAAAAATGCAAAGGAAGATTTAATGTTTAAAGAAACAATAAATCAAAAGTGACAACTGAAATGCAATATTTCACCATGAGATTGAGGAAATCAATTCATCCAAAGGGCACACTTGGCTTCTGTTTAAAAAAAAAAAAATCCCCACACATACTCACACAATAAAAGCTATCATATCTGCTGAAGCTAAAAAAGCTCTAGTTAATGGATTTTGAAACCTTGAAAAACATGCATGAAGCCAAATACAGAATCTCATAGCATTCGGATACACACACACACACACACACACACACACGGGTATCCCACAATATCTTCAATCCAAGAAGCATAAATTGCTATGATTAAGAATCTAAGTAAGGGTTAGATAATCAAAATCAATCAATCAATCCGTTGTTTAAGATGCTCTCTGAACTCAGGACTAATTATCAGATTAATTCCTAAATCATTTTCTTTTAAGACTTCTCATGCAACAAAAAATATTAATTGAATTCTAAAAGTAGAAGTAGTAACTTGGGTTTCATTCTCAGGAAATAAAACACACACACACACACACACACACACACAAGAATCAGATGCTTTGGGTCTATCTCAGCAAGTGTATGCAAAGTGACCCTGGAGGAAATTAAATTTAACAATTATTCTTGCCTTATAAGGGCTCACAAGTCAATGAGACTTTGTCACCTGCTTTAAAAATTATAATATAATTCAGTTTATGGCAACAGCTACAACAAGGTTAAAAAGTACAATAAAAATGGGCCTAGGAATCTTGAAATGGATTGCAAAAGTGGTGTGATTCGATACAGATCTTGAGGAATGAGATGGAAGATAGCAACTTGATAGATACAATCTGGAGAACAGAAGGAATAGAAGGGTAGAGAGCAATTTCTATGCTGCAATTAGATAAAGATTAGAGCCATGGTAGTTCAAAGAATATGTGGGAGACAAGGAACATGTGTGCAGGGGGCAATGCGAGAGAGTAGACAATAGAAGGATGATGTCAACAATGGAAAATAGTGGAACTAATAAAAATGGCTAGAGATGGGATGCTTAGTCTTGGCATTGTCCCAGGTGGTCATCATGCATTTTCACATGTCATTCTCTTTATAACTTTTCAAGGTAGGTATTAACTTCAAGGTAGGTATATAAACCTAGGCTCTGTGGTGTTATTTCAGTTGCCCCTTGGCCCAGAACTTTGAAGTGGCAGCGGTGAGATTCTAAACCCTCTGTGTGACTCTGATGTGGGGGTGCTACAGAAATAGGCACTGAGCCGGAGGCTTCTGATTGTCCAGTCGGTGCATTCACTGCTGACCCTGCTCCTCACCACACCTATGCCTTCTTTATACATCACCTCTACCATGCACCCCCGCCTTTGCCCTTTCTCCAACTGTCCAAGTCCCAGTAACACCACAAAACTGCTCATTACATGTCCAATCCACAGTGACTCAGTTTTGTTAACTATAGCAATTAATCTTCCAGGCAATACTCAGTCATCTCCCTGGATTATTCTGGAAGTGTTGGTTCATCTGTGTATCTTATCTTCTATGGGCTCAATGTTTGTGTTCTTCCAAAGTTCACACCCTGAAACCTAATCCTCAGTGTAATAGTTTTAAGAGCTAAGACCACTGGGAGATAATCAGGTTATGAAGGCAGGGTTCCCATGAATGGAATTAGTGTCCATATAAAAGAGAACCTAGAGATCTCACTTGCCCCTCTGCCACATGAGGACATGGTAAAAGACGTCTATCTACAATCCGGGAAATGGGCTTTTACCAGGCACCAAATCTGTTGGTGTCTTGATCTTGAACTCTTCAACATCCAAAACTAAGAAATACCTTTCTATTGTGTATAAGTCACACAGTCTATGATATTTTGCTATAATAGCCTAAATTGACTAAAATATTTTCTTAAATAAACTTGTATTTCTTTAAGGGAAGAAATATTTTTTCAGCCCTTCTTTTGTATTTTCCTCATGGAAGAGTTAAGTTCTTAAGAACTTAACCCAGCTATGATGATTTATTGATTCCTTTTTCCCTAAAGATTATATTCAGGCCCCCCCATATGCTTGTGAAATGCCTTACTGAACATCTCCCTCAACAACCAAGTCCTGCAACACAGATTTTCTACATAAGAGCCTGCAATAGACTCTGAAACATACAGTCTCACTTAGTTCTCACCAGGTGTTGCCTAGAATTCAGATATTGGAATATGACCAGAATCACTTAATGCCAATGCAGAGAAGGAAGGGCTTATATTTGAATATGGATTTATCCTGTTATGGAGCCAAGATCTCCTCCCATATAGCCCTGTTTCCTCTTAGTTTATATTTTCACTGGATCACGACACTAGTAGGTTTTTCTTGTGACTTGTGAACTTTTCTTAGTATCACTAGGCTTGTATAGTTAAATAAACAAGCATTTTCATGGTCTTCAAATAAGAGCATAAACAAGAACTGATTCATGATCATATGAACATTCACGTGGATGACACACAATTTTACCTGAAATACTTAAAATAGGAAGCATACACAAAAATGTTTTAAACACCTGATATTCTCTGCTTCTAACAAATTTTGGCCAGTTTTGTAGCACATCTTTTAAGAATATGTGCATTTTGTATTTGAACAGTAGTTATTGAATACGCTTCAAAATCTGTTTTTGCAGACATCAAATTTTGTACCAAGAAGCAATATGGTTGTTCATTGTTTTCATTTTTGTTTTTTCCACTAATTACATGTCAGCTGTCACTTACCCTGCTGTCATCAGGCATATATCTAAGAACCCACTTCTAGGTGACTGCTTTTAGCTCCTGTGGGAAGACAATAGTTAATGAAATCACAATGCCTGAATCAGAGCCCAGGGGAGCAAAGAGCATGGTTTAGTGCATGGGCTTTGTCACACCTGTTTTAGGACCTTAAAGACCTTCTGCAACATTCTCCTTGTCTATATGGAGGTTGTGGTGACTGAAATCTGCAGATACCTTGGACAGATGCTGTGAAAAATATAAGTTGTGCAGAGTCTTGAACAAGGTCTTTGTTTTGAGATAGCAACAAAGCAACAATTTCTGGATTCTTAAAATCGTAATCTAATTTTGAAGAAAACAACACATCATAGGTACATTACCCATGGAGAAGGTAGGCATCAAAACACTATCACTAGGTAAGTGTGGAGCCAATGTTCCTTTGAAGAGGTGATAAAACGGTCTGGAACGGGCACTCCAGGTTGGGCAACGGAGGTGCTACACCAAGGAGGTCACACAAAGGGTCTTAATAACTTGGGTGGGCTTGATGTCTAACCAGCAGGAGATACAATGATCTTTTTTCCTTCAGAAGAAGGTTAGATTTAAGAATCACTACATCTTTCACGCACAGAGTTCCTTTGCCTTCATGTGTGCTCAGAATGACTTTGGGATTCTTATCGGCTGCTTCTAATTTAAACCTGTGACTGTCGGCTTTTTCACAGAGCCAGCGCCTCTCTGAAGTCACTCCTTATGAGGCTTTGTGAAAAATCTGGACAGCTTAGGACACACACGTACATATAGGAGAGGGAAAAAAGTGATGAGGAAGTGGGTACATTTTATTTTTCTGCAGTTGGTCTTTATTTTTTTAATAACCTTGTACTCCTTTTCAATTTCCCCTCAAACAGTTTTCCTCTGCCTGCTCCCTTTTTCTTCATTATTTTAATGGCTACATCTTTGCTCTGATGTGTCAATGGGAGTGGAAAATCCTGTGAAGCCAGGGCTTAATGAAACACCAGCTGGAACAGAGGGATAAAGTTTCTTTGGAGCGGCTTCAAAGGGATGCAGGCTGGGTGAGCTCAGGGACAATGATGCCCAGGTCTGAGGACACAGACAGCCTGGCCAGCTGGCCCAGCCTGGCCCTAACGAGGCACGAAGGGATGGGGACCCATGTCACTGTGCAGTCGAGGGTGTGGGATGGAGGATTTACGAACACGCACATAGGCTGAATTCCTCTATTTCACAACAAATGGTTTTCTCATGAAATGAGGGGCCAAAATGTGACTTCTGCCAGAAGAAGCCTGAGCTAATTTTACTCAAAAGCCCTGGCTTCCAGAATTCAGGCAAGCATCTCCCTCCCTACCCCCGTTTGGAATAAATTTTATGTTTCTTTTTATAGGAAAATTACCACGGAAACCTTAGTTTTGATAGGACTTGAGAGAGATTTATGAACATTCATTGGTCATTTTTGGTCAGGTGGCATTTCTCTTCTTTTTTGTGAATAGGAAAAGCGACTTGGAAATAGGCTATAAATCTAGAAGGCTCAAATGCCATGTCTGGTTGTCAGCCCCATTTAGGCCTTGGCTTCAGAGGCTCTTATACTTTGAATGACATCAAACATAATCAGATGCAGTTTGTAGCCAGAAGGGATTTTTAGAAAACTACAATGTACCCTGCCAGTACCTGGTTTATTCATATATATTAATGTGCTCTGTATAATACTTACTACTGTCTTGCTTCTTGTGTTTTGCTAATGAGGGCATTTGATTAATTGCATTGACTAGCTCATTTTATTAACTTTCAGAATTGCTACAACTGTTTTGTTTTTATGCTTTTGCAAACTGAGTCTTCTGAAAACTAAGATACTTCAAATCCAAAACAAGCACAGAAAAACATTTTCCCTCATTTCCTTTGCTTGTGAGAACTGACAAATATGGGTTTAAGACATGTTTTATGTTAAACCAAGCAGCAAATATTTACTGAGAAATCAAGATTAATATGTTCTCTTCTCATGGTGTAGAAAAATAAAATATGGACTTTTATTCAGTTCAGTTCCATAAGCAGGTATAAATCACTCACCATTTACAGCTTTTGTGATACCTGCTAAGAAATAAACCCAAAGAGGGCCCTGTCCTACCTTCGAGAGACTTCCCTGTGGGCAAGACAGACAGGATTCTACATAAGAAATTCCATTTTCATTGGTCAAAAGATCAGAACACTATATATCTTATACAATCTAATTTAGCGGTACATTTTTAAAAAGAAATATGTATTGGATTATGTAACTTTCAGCCAAGGGTTCCTACAGGAGGTGATATTTTAGTTCCATTGGTTAAAAAAAGAGAGAAGGATATGCCAGAAGCAATTCCACAAACAAGGGCCTAAAAGAAAGGAGTGACATGGTATATGAAGGAAATTACTAAAACTCCAATATAATTATTTAAAATAATTACAGGAGGCAGAGTGTCTTGGGATAATGCCAGAAGCATCAGTAGGACAAAGACATGGAGGACTTTGTATGTCAGGCTTGGGCTGTCTTCTGTAGATCATGGAGTGGTAAGGAGAATTGTAAATTACTGGAGCTGCTGGGTCAAATGTCGTATGTTGGATGAATCATTCTGGCTCTGCTTTCACACACGTACACCGTCTTCTGCCAGGGGACCCCTGCAGTCTGCTTTCCAGGCCTCTTGCCATCATCACCTCTGGCTGGGTCTTGATAATGCAAGGCATTGACAAAAGACTGAGTTACTCAGAAGGAATAGTTGGTGAATTTACTCCTTCGTCTCTCCGTGCTTGCCCATTATCAGTAATTGTTCCTCTGTGGTCACAGCATCTATCACACTTTCTCCAGCACCTGCTATCACCAGAATCCTTCAGGGTTGGTACTGGCTTCCTGAAGTTACTAGTTTGGCTCCATCATCATGCATTTTTTACTTTCTTAGCACTCCCCTCACTTGTGAGAATAATCTTTTTATTAAACTCTTCTGTTTGAGCCTAGAATCTCATTCATTGCCAGAACTTTGACAGAGCCAGAGATGAAGACAGTTTAATTATAAGAATTCCATATTTCAAGTAAGATAGGGGACTGGAGTGCAACAGATGTGTTCTAGGAGAATGTAAATGTTAGTGACTAATTAGACTGAATGCTATAAAATCAATCAATGAGAGGTCAATCTTAAAGAAGAACAATCAGAACACTAGGAAAGAGTCCCCAAAGGGCAGAAGTCAGTGTTCAGAGGATGACAACGTGGGGGTAGAGAAGTGAAGATGAGTACAGATGCTAAGACAGGAATCGTTTGAGTCTTGTTGACTTCAAAGTCTTATGATGTTCTCAGTATGATAAAGCACTATGTCCCCAAAAAAGTCTAATATAAAATTGTAATGATTATTGCCTTTCCTTTACATGTTTTTATGCCTAGATTAGTATGTCTTTATCATACAGAAAAGGAACTTGGAGGTCTGCAAGTGGACAAGAGATGGTATATTTCCTCTTTAACTAAAGCTATTATTGCATTTAAGATCTTGTCACTTCTGAAAATACTCAGCCTTGTGTCTGTCCATGCATTATTGGCACATACGGTTATTTGCACTTGAAGAAGAGCAAATAACATCAACTATGCCACATTATCATGGCACTGTCTCTAAAGCAGCTTTGGCTTTTAATGGCATTCGATGGGGTAGGTGTTTTTTCTGAGTAATGAAAAGGCCATTAGGAAATATACTCGGGACGAGACACAGGGTGGTCCCAGATAAAAAAAAAATCCAACCAAGACAGAATAGTCCAGCATAGATCTCAACAGCCTCTTTAACATAGCACATATAAATTACACAGCAAATAATATTTGAATAATTAGCCAATCATTGACTTGGCTTCACCACTCTTAGTAAAGCTGCCACCATCTTGGTGAAGCAACCTATGCAAATTAATAAGATGTTCAAGATATGTTTATAAAAGTTATTTCTTCTTTGTAATAAAATTCTTCCCTCCACTATGGGTGTCGTGTGGGAGTCTGACCCACCGGTGTGTGCTGCGGTCCTCCCCTGCCTTTGTCTGGGCCTGGAAGCCTCCACTTAAGGCCACAGCAGACAGAAGTAGTCAGGTCAAGCTGCCGTCCTATAGTAACAGCCGTTCATCCATGCTCAGAGATGCCTAACTTGCAGTCTCCTGCCGAGATCAATATCTCCTGGCCCACAAAAAGCCCTATACTATGACCAAAGCCTTTAAAAGTCCATTTCACAACTCAAAATCCCACCTGGCCTATCATAAGCCCTTTCAAACCAAGATGAAAATGCCCTGCCCACCCATTCACAGTGAAGGCCCAAAGCTATACGCCTGACCTCGCCACAAGTCTCAGCCACTACACATGGTTATTTTACTCTGCCAGATTCCAGTCTTTTATTTCTCAGGGTCCTCAGATAATGCACCAAGATATTGAGATCCTTAACTTACTTCACCCAAAAGTACAGTTTTTTCCTGTGCCATTGCTGCCTTAACTACTAAGTACAAAATGTCAGAAATTCCATGCTTTCTTTTATGGATATTCCTGCCACTGTGATTGGCACCATTCATTTGATTGTGATGCTATACAGAGTTTCATTCCTTTGATATGTTGACCACAGCTACAATGTTGGAAATACCTAAGTTCCCGGGTATGAAGAGAAGCCCTCCCTGCATTTCCATTCACTGGGACACCTGATAGAAAACCTGGTAAAATTATTGGGGACAGGATAAGCTCCATTTCTTAGAGGAGTGAAAGGTTCATCAGAAATTTCTAATATTGCTGCTTGCATCTTGCTGAGAGGTATTTATCCAAAGGCATTTTTGTAATTGCTAGCATTAAAACTGATTACATTTCAGAACCAGTTTTCAGATTTTATTTCTGGGTTAATTTTTATAGACAGAGGTGTTTGTGACCATGTTCTCACCATGCTTGATGGACTTTCATTCCTTCCTCACTGGGGGACTACCACCTGAAGTTCTCAGAGGACATTGCCAATCTATATTCCCACTGCTTCCTTTAATTTTAATGGAAATGCATGACTTACCTGAAAAATCTATACTGAACATTTTATAATTTCTGGTTGTAGGGAAGGGACACTCAATTCAAGTGTTCAAGCTAGAATCCTCATATTTCTGCTTAGATAAAAAAGCAGGTATGAAGATATTTCCTAAGACTGTCATCTGAATAGTGTTGACTATTCTGGGACATCCTTAAGAAGGGCTTATTGAAAATGAATTTAGTACAGACAATATCTCAAAGGCATTTGAAGACGTATTTGAATACCAAAGATTTTTAACCACATAGAAGAAAATATATTTATGAAATAATAAGCATTATGCTTTCATAAATTAGGGGGAAAATGGTATTATTTGGGTAGACTATTTGTTGGATTCAGATGTATTTATATTCTCAAAGTCACATGAGCATTTACAACCTGGCTCAGACTAGGCCACACAGGCAAGAAAGAGCCACTGTCATATTCTCACAATATCGGGGAGAGAGAGAAGGGAGGGGAGGGGAGGGGGTCAGGAAGATAGCTACATTTGCCCTGGCACATTGAACATGTATACCTTGTTCACACTGTTACTCACTGATGCAATCACATGTTTATGGTGACTGAACAAGGTAGCCAGCCTTGGGATACATCAATGAGCGAGATAGAATGAAAGTCCTGTCCTCACAGAGATTACGTTATCCTCTACAGGAATAATCTTTCTTCTTGCCCTCCCCTACCCTACCAATTTACCAACCAAAGTAGAGACCCACCTCATCTGTGAGACCTAAATATTTTTCATCTGAAAGGTTGCACTTTAAAAGATGTGGATTACCTGTTTAGTCTCCAAGAATCAATGCTTCCATTGTGCGTGAGCTTACCTGTGCATAGCCATCACATCTGCTTAGCATGATGCACTCCTTTAAATTGTTATGATGTGACCAGATTTCTTCTGTCTCTCTACAATACCTATTTGGTATTCAGGACATTTTGATTGACTGATTATCATATACACTATATTTTCTTATAATAGCCATCGGAGAAACAGTCTTAAAGAAATACCTTGCTTTTGTGTGGCATTTTAACCTTTGTATTAACATATATTATCATAGTACATCCTCAGGATAATCTCTTCATCTAAGAGGTAAGTAGGAAAAGGGGTATTATTCCAATTTTAAGTACAAGAGAGCTGAAGAAAATTCAGTGATTTGCTCAAAGTCACAGAGCAAATTAGTCCCCAAACTAAGAGCAGATTTGAGGTGTCTTGGGTCCTATCTTGTGTTTAGTCCTTCCACTTTTCACAGAGCTCCAGCGTTATGAAATAGCCTTCAATGAAGTGCAATCAATACTTTAGGTAGCACAGAATGTGGCATGTAAGAACTTTTAATTACTTGTGAGAGAGTGGGAGACATACAACCGCAAATAAAATCTGCAGCTCATGAAGACTTCCTTTAGTTCAGCATCCTCCTCCACCAAATGGAGACAATGGCTTATTATGATACCCTTTTCTTCTCTCTCAGATCATACATTTGTGTCTCTGGAAGTCAATTCCATTCCTACTGCCCATAGTTACAGATCCTATCCTCATGGAGAAGGTTGTTACATCATCTTGAGCAAAACCTGTTTACCTAAAGGTAAAATGTGACTAATAACCCTTTCCCTAATAGCCTCATGAAATAATAGGGTTATAGTGAGAATCTGATGTAATATTGGTTTTCACAAAGTTAAAATGAAAGTGATACTCCAAGACTCAGCCCCAGCAAGGAGTATTTTCCAATTACTAATGCAGACATAGTTTTTTTCCTTCTCTAGACTCATAGGGTACATAAACATTGACTCCACTGAGGCAGTTTTTATGGACAGCCTGGTGCATTTTATACATTTTCTTATCTTCCTCCTTCATGGTAATTCATGTAGTCATGCACTGTTTTCAACGTTGTTTCTTCTAGATTATCTCACTATGTACTAAAATAACACGAATGTTTGTCCAGCAGGTTACTTTAATTTCCATCTCTTAGAGTCAGTGGTGACCTGGCTGTCAATTGGTACAGATCTGCCCAGTTAGTTGGTGAAGATGCAGGACAGGAACCCTAAAGCTTCACATCTTAGGTATTGATCTCTTCTCAGGGCAGCACCTCAGTCATTCTTATGGGATGGGCACACCAAAGGGAGCCTTTGTTTTTCCACCACACAAAGCCTTGCTCACAGGAGGACCGTCACAAACGATTAAATTTTCTACTCCCGATTGTATTATTTATCACTTGTTAAAGGAAAACAAGGGCTTTAATGCCTTTTGTTTATTTTCAAATCATTTATTTTCTGCTTTACCTAAGTACAATGTGTAAGTTTATTACAGGAGAAAATGTGACATTCAGGCAATGGACATAATAAAAAATTTTCACATATGACTACCTCATTATTATACCAGCTTCAAACTAAAAATTTCTATACCCAAAAGGGAAGAAATATGTGATTGTAAAGGTTATTATTTCTATTTAAAGTATGAATGTGTTTAAGCAGCTAAAACAGTTTTCTTTAATGTGTTGAGAAGATGGGTAGCTTGGAGACCTGGAGGCTGTCTCTCAGTTTTATGACTGAGAAGCTGTGTGACATTTGTCAAATCAATTAACCTCTCTGTGTTTTAGAGTTTCTATGTTTTGAAGAGGCTAAAATAATACTTGTTTTCTGTAGCTATCTACACCCACAAATTGAAAGACATGTCTTAGGGGAGGGAAGGCAATTATTTAGAAGATTCAGGCCAAAATCAATCCTGCCATGAAACAGAAGAAAAAAAAATGTGCATTTGAAACTCAGCTGTCCAGATTGCCTGTCAACATCAATCAAATTCACAGAATAAATGGTTCAACCCTTTGTTTCCTTTTGCTTGTGTTACAAAAGGACCTTTGGGGGCATATTTGCTTGTTAAGACCAATGAGTAAATCATTAATGGCTTCAGGCCACTTTGCATACATCCAAGAATAGTTGAAACTCAAGGAAGCTCTGGATTTCTAGAATATCTGGGTTTCAAAGGATGTTTGTCTCCCAATGTCACCTTCAAAATTAGCATCAAAAGAGAAGGGGAGAGAAAAAGTAATCCAGATTTCGTTTTGTGTCCGGTATCTGCTGGACATTATGCTGGGTGCTTCATCGTCTTACTTAAGTTGATATTCACAACAATATGAGATTGGGAGTGACAGAAGAGGAAATTGAGGCTGAAAAAGAATAAGGATCACACAATCAATAGCTGGCAATGAGTCATGGACCCGATTCCAAGTCCATGAGCTAACAATTGTATTATACTTGCTTCCAGCTCATCCTGGTTTGATTCAATAAAATTCATCATCACTGGGCTGCTGCAAAGTACATATGATGCCAGGAGCTGAGCAAAGAAAGATGAATAAATGCAGTCCTACTATTGTGGGCCCTGTCCTGTACTATGCAAAAGTGGTACATATTAACCCAACAGTAACACTGTATGAGCCACCTGTATGGGTGTGCAGAGAAGGAGCAGAGCCACAGGATCCTAGAAGTCCCTTTAAATGGCATTTGGGGAAGTTTTTTTTTTTTTTTTTTTCCTGGGCCCAGAATCTATTCTCTGTATCGGAGCAAAGGCCAAGTGGAGAGACAAACCTAGGTGGGTTCACAGTGCAGAGCAGGGAGAACCTGGCATGTAACCATGGATGCTGGGATTTGAATCCCAGCTGCATCTTTTACCATGTGTTCCACAAAGCACAAGCTGCTTAACTTCTCCGAGACTCAGAGCCTGTCTTGGTAAAAGCACTATGAAAATGGCTGCTTCATAAGACTACTATGACTCAGAAATAATGAGAGGAGAATGCCTAGTATGGTGCCAGGCAGTCAATGATTTTTTAAAATGCCACTATTATTAGACTGTTTTGTCTTAAAAAGAAATGTATTTGATTGGAAGCTTAAAAAGAGGCCATAAGGTCTATTTGTAGAATAGATTCTTTCTCTTAGCAATTTTGTTTTTGAACTATTTGTGAATGAATCAACCAAAAATTTATATATTTTAATTAATTATAGGTGAGCTACTGTACTTGACACATTGATTATTCGTCACCTGCCAACCAGATTCTGACATTCTAAACCATTTCTGGTTTAGCCCTGGTCACTCCTGCCAGAAGTGAAATTATGGTGCTGTCACATCACCTCAATTGCCATCTAAACTCTTCCAGACCAAGGGCCCTCCCCTTTCTCTTATTCCATATTTTCAATGCCTGCAAGTCCCCCTTCACATCCCTGGAACATAAAGCAGCCTTAAGTAATAGTACTAATTGTTTTTTATGAACTGCTGATGTCTGTGATTTTCATCTAAACAAGGCTGTTCAGAGAGCCAAGGAAAAGCAGAGCCTTTTCTTCACAGACCAGTGTCTTTAGGATAGAAACTGGGCCTTATCCAGTTAAAATTTCCAGCTAATGACCAAAATACAGGAAGTGCTTCATGTATTAATCAAATGGAACTCATTTTGAGGAAAAGAGGAATAGAATCAGATCAAACAATCAAGAGTGTACTTGAATACTCTACAAAAGCATTGTAGAGACTCTACGAAGATCTACAAAAATAGCATGAATAGGGAACAGTGGGGATGGCTCTATTCTATACGGTCGCTTTAATGTTCATGCTGGTAACAGAGTGTAGAGGTTGAGAAGATGTACACATTTGTCAGATTCTCTTAAGGATTATCAACCAGCTACCAGTAGGTTCAGAGGCAGCATGTAATTACACAAGCTGACCCAAGTATAGACTGTTGATATGCCTGAAACCCTTTGATTAACTAGTAAACTGACCATTCTGATAACATGACCCTATGAGAATCCAGTCATTGGGAAGCAAGGCTAGAGGTGTCCAGGAAGCTTAAATGAGACCCCTGGCACAGAAAGTAGACTGGTGGTTGAGCATCATAAAGTAAACCATTCTCAGTGATCTGTTAAGAATGCAAACAAAGAATTTTACTGAACAATTAAAACTTGGATGTAAGTGAAGATATACTGATTGGTGACATAGAGCTAGTCAGAGAGGCAAAAGGGGTTTGAAAGGCCTCCTCTGCAGTCACATTAAAAACTAGGGTGGTAACAAGGCCCTTAGATTAGAAGCTACTCCCCAAAGACCTCAGGATGAGGACTGCAATCAAATAAGACAGATACTTAACATGCAAAATTGCAACCAGAAAGAGGCTAATGAGATTCCAGGCTGCTTGTCCACAGGGCCAGCCATCAGTGTCACCAGGCAGGGAGGCTGCTGTCCCTCTTATAACCACTCTTCCGAAACTGCATGTGTGACAGGGCATCTGATTCTCACTGGCTTAATAGTGACACTGTCTACTTAGTCTAGCTAGGCTGTAGCAGGGGGACAGGGTGCTGATTAACTGGATGGAGGGAGATACCTATTGGAAGGTTGCAGACAGTTTGTTCATGGGACAGAAAGCCATGGTCACCAGAGGCACAGTGAGGAAAAAGAGCTGCCCATGCATGGCTCTGCAGCATAAACCTGGGTTCTTGGGTTTGAACTGAGGAGAGTGAGGGCAATATCTAAATTCTACCATGAAGATACTGTTCGAGTTTCAGGAAACCTAAAATAAGAGCAAAATATAGGAGAAATTGCCCTCCTTCCTTACTGGCAAAGTAAATTTGTTCAGCATTTGGTTTAATAGTTTACCAAAAACAAAAGAAAGAACAAATTAACAAAACAACAAATGAATATACACCTGTTTCTACCTAGACGATTGGAGTTCATAGATTGGCAGGACTAAGAGATAGTGTTGATGAGAGGAAAATCAGATTAGGACAGAGACAATTGGGCAGCACCGTAGCTCTAAGATTATTCACTATGGAACAGAGCCGAGTCTTTTAATCCTCTGAATTCTCAGTCCCATCATCTGTCCTGTAAGCAACATTCACCTTTATGGGGAGGATCAAATGAAATAGATGTTGAAATGGATTTGAAGCATGGCAGATATTATATACAAATAAGACATCTGTGATTAAAGCATTTTATCCATTGCTTTGCTAATCAAGTGTTCAAGGGAAGAAATTAAGAACATTGTTGGGAAGGGGTGTGATAATAAGTACCCTGTCTTCATAGACATCATGCTAACTCTGTTCTTGAAAGGCTGATTTTGAAATTTCAGTAGCTATTAACAATGAGATTTAAATCCTGAAACTTTGGAAAGAGCTTGTTGACATGGTCCATATTCACTGGTCATTTACTAAACGTTCTTATATAACCATCTTCATGGTTAAAGTTTTCTCCTTTAAAACTACCAAGTTGTGTAGGTGACCATTTGTCATGCCTGGGAAGCTCTGAATGAGGCTGCCATGTACAGCTATAGAGACTGTGCATTATACAATTCTGCTGAGGTATTCACATAGACTTCGAGTTTTTTAATGAGATATACTAATTTTGGAAATAATGGTAGATGAAATTTTTAAAAGAATTTTTAAAGAATGTTAGCCTGTATTTTAGAAATTTTTTTTAGCCTGAATGTAACCCAAGTTCTGTTAAAATCAGTTTCTTATAGGTTACCATGTTTGGTTTCTTCTACATGTAACAAATGTGCAAAACAAATCTACAAATCTTTTTAGGGTGTTTTGGAAGAGAGCTGCTTTTATCTTCCTGTGAAAGTAATTTCTGTGCTTGCATCTCTGACATAGGGTCGAAAGAATTAACTCTAATGTGTAGAAATTCAAGCATGTGGCAAACAGGCAAGGAGTGACTTTGAGGGGGTGGCTCACATCTATACAAAGTCACCTAATTATCCGAGTTTTAAAATTCCATTTTAAATTTCCAGCCAAAATAAAAGCTTTCAAGAAAATGGGAGTATTTCATTTTCCTTGATTTGCCCGATTCTTATTACTATCAGTTGCTAAGAACTGATGACACTTTTACTATGATGATGCCAAATTGGAGACTGATGATGCACATTTTGGTATTACGTAAATTATTCTTAATGAATTAGTGCTTCACAAAATGCAAACTTTATAAAATGTACTTTTTTGTTTCTTGTTTATACCTTTCAGTATATGCACTTAATTGAGACTTTATTGGAAATTGTTCTTTAGGCCAGAGTTTTCTACCATCCCCATGATACTGCTCCACCTTCAGTGTCTTCTATCCTTCAGTTAGAAAGGAGATGGCTAAATGCTATCTGATAGTTTCTGTCTGTGCTACCCAAACTTCACATCTCTGATATTTGCCAGTCATTTATTTGCATGGAGAAGTCTTAGCCATATTGTTCTTTAAGCCGAATTGTAGCTTTGAGAAACAATGATGGTGGATTTTATTTTTCTCTACAAAGTAGCATCTCCAGAGACTAGCATTCTCCATCTAGCTTCCAAAAAAACGTAAAATGTGTTTGATTAATGTTATTTGAAGCACTAACATATTCCGAACTCCTTGGTCATGTATTTTAGCAAATAATTTTAGTTCCCAAGCATTTCGTTTATGTTGTGTGTTTCTTGTATTATTTGTTATATTTTCTTACCTGTTCCTTTCGTTGTATTTGAAATCATTATTTCCTCCCTAATTTTCAGATCTTTTATTCCTCAGCTCTCAAATTACACTGCTAATTTGTAAAATCTCTTCATTTTCTCACAGAACTATGAAGTGGCTTATAAAGAAACATTAAGAGTATATTCTCTTTCTCTGTGGGCTACTGAGAACTGGAAAGTCTAGACATTTTTAAAGAGCGTTCTGTTCACTTGAGCTATTTTTCTTTTCTTCTCTACAGACATTATTGTGTCAAATGAGAAAGAACTAGCTTAAATTCATCTTTTGAGATTTTGATTATTGGTAATAGCTTATAAAAAGATTACGTTCCATTAGATGCCATTTTGAACAGATTTGTACTTTTTCTGTGACTGTGATAGCTTGGTGAAAGAAGGTCATATAAACTTAAATATAGAAGCAGCAGCTTAGTCATAATACAGGATACAATATGGTAGTAAACACATACACTTTGCAAACAATTTTTAGAAAACTGATAATTGTGTCTAGAACGATCAATATTGTACCTATATTTCCTTTCTGTTTTAATCTGTGGTGATTTCCCTTATATTTTGTTCTTTGTTTATTGACTGGACACTTATCAGGAATATTTGAAGACATTGCAGCTGGAACTTATGAATCTTCAGTGTCCATTTTTTTTTTTATCAAAGAGGCAGTCACTCCTCAGTGGGGGGTCAATGTGGCAGGGGTATCAGTTATTTCACTCCGTGTGGATATCATGGACTGTTCTTTACTGCACGACCTACTCACAAATCGTGTTACTATAGTCCCTGTAGGTATGAGCCAATAAGGACAGATGTGTCAGTATAAACATCTTACCTTACTTCTATAAGTTTGATGGAACTGTGGCATCAAAACGTCAATTTTACTATAATAAATTATAGTTTAAATTGTTAAAAGTATGGAAGTTTATCTTCCCAACAAATGTTATTAGAGGATCTACTATTTGCCAAGATCTGGGTTCAACTACCAGGGTAGGAGTTAGCAGCTTTGCTTTTCTGCTTTTACAGTTTATTCCTAAGAGCTAGGATTTTCTGAAAATAGTTTTTGATAGTGATAGAAATATTACTTCCAAATATTCACCAGCTTGAACTTGCTAACATAGTGTTCTAGGTGTAGCTTAAATCTCACCTCTATCAATAAGTCTTTCCTGAATGATATGGTTTGGATGTGTCTCACCCAAATCTCATTTTGAATTCCCACATGTTGTGGGAGGGACCTGGTAGGAGGTAATTTAATCATGGAGGCAAGTCTTTCTTGTGCTGTTCTCATGATAATGAGTAAGTCTCATGAGATCTGATGGTTTTAAAAAGGGGACCCTTTCCTTATACTTTATACAGAAATTAACTCAAGATGGATTAAAGACATAAACCTAAGACCTAAAACCATAAAGACCCTAGAAGAAAACCCAGGCAATACCATTCAGGACATAGGCATGGGTGAAGACTTCATGACTAAAACACTAAAGCAATGGCAACAAAAGCCAAAACAGACAAATGGGATATAATTAAACTAAAGAGCTTCTGCACAGCAAAAGAAACTATCATCAGAATGAACAGGCAATCTACAGAACGGGAGAAAATGTTTGCAATCTGTCCATCTGACATAGGGCTAATATCGAGAATCTACAAAGAACTCAAATTTACAAGAAAAAGACAAACAACCCCATCAAAAAGTGGGCAAAAGATATTAACAGACATTTCTCGAGAGATGACATTTATGCAGCTAACAAACGTATTAAAAAAAAAAAGTTCATCAATGGTCATTAGAGAAACGTAAATCAAAACCACAATGAGATACCATCTAACACCAGTTAGAACGATCATTAAAGTCAGGAAACAACAGATGCTGGAGAGGATGTGGAGGAATAGGAACACTTTTACACTGTTAGTGGGAGTATAAATTAGTCCAACTATTGTGGAAAACAGTGTGGCAATTACTCAAGGATCTAGAACCAGATATACCATTTGACCTAGCAATCTCATTAAAGATACATGCACATGTATGTTTATTGGAGCACTCCACAATAGCAAATATTTGGAACCAACCCAAATGCCCATTAATGATAGACTGAATAAAGAAAATATGGCACATATATACCATGGAATACTATGCAGCCATAAAGAATTAGTTCATGTCCTTTGCACGGACATGGATGAAGCTGGAAACCATCATTCTCAGCAAACTAAAACAAGAACAGAAAAGCAAACACCACGTGTTCTCACTCATAAGTGGGAGTTGAACAATGAGAACACATGGACACAGAGAGTGGAACATCACACACCAGGGCCTGTTGGGGTGGGGGATTAGGGGAGGGATAGCATTAGGAGAAATATCTAATATAGATGACAGGTTGATGGGTGCAGCAAACCACCATAGCACGTGTATACCTATGTAACATACCCGCATGTTCTGCGCATACATGTTGCTGTACCCACTGTTAAAGTATATATTAAAATAAAGTAAAAAGGAGTTTCCCTACACAAGCTTGCTTTTACCTGCTGCCATCTACGTAAGATACGACTCATTCCTCCTCGCCTTCTGCCATGACTGTGAGGCCTCTCCAGCCATGTGGAACTGTAAGTCCTTTAAACCTCCTTCTTTTGTAAGTTGTCCAGTCTCAGGTATGTCTTTATCAGCAGTGTGAAAACAGATGAATACACTGACCAAACCTTTTAAGCAATTTTTCAAAGAGGATGGGATAGTTTTTATTTGGGCAGTATCTCCTGGCTAGGAGGATAATTTTTCATGTTATAAGTGCTCAGTGTCTATTTATTATCTCCATTTTTCAAATACAAAAATAAAGTCAGACTACAAAAGGCTAAGTAGCTTATTCCTCTACACACAGCTAGTTACCCAAAGTTAGAAACCAATCCCTGAGCTGCTAACTCAAGGCCCTTTCTACCACATCACGTCACCTCTAAGGCCCTCCTCACTTAGCCCGACTTAATCTGAGGCACTTGAGGGTAGAGATGTGTCTTTTCCTCTCACAAGAGGACTCTCATGTTTGAGAACTGTAAAGCCGTTCCCTTCCCACTTCTAGTGCAATCTGAATATAAAATGATACCATGAGGCCCAAGGAAGGGCAGAAGGACTGTGAATGTGGGCATCTCCACACAATGGATATATGAAAACAAGTGTCTCCCTAGACTTACCTCTTAGCATTCTCACTTAGCTCTTGGTCAACTTCTTCAAATCTAGCTTTCTCTCTGGATATCCTTTATATAGAATGCAATATTATATATATATATATATATATATATATATATATATTCATATTCTAAGTCCATCTCCTGGAATTCTTCTGGTTTACTCAAATACCCATAACTGTCATTAACTGAAAATCCCTCCTCCTCTGAGAAATTCTCAGAAATGTCATGTATTTCACTTCCTTTCTCAGACTTCCATTTATTGTTTAAGAATTCATTTTTACTATTAATGCACAGATTGTGCTATCTTTAATATCGGGGATTCTGTATGTTATTTCTATATTTATATAATTTGCTTTCAAGTATTTTTTGATACCTCGATGCTATCTCATAAATTCCCCTTTTGTACAATGCTGTGAAGCCTAGTGGTGAAAATTTGTTTTTAAAATAAATTTTTGCTCAACCTATAAACGAGTATGTTTTGAATACGTGTTTTCTTGTTTGCAAAGCTGAGTCCCACTGGGTGGGTCATAGGGACTGTGCACACTGATTTGTTTGCCAATATGTCTAGAGTCAGATATTAATCCATTGATTCCACAAATTCATGTGGAGCTCCAAGTTTGTCAAGACCCCTGTGCTGGGCCCTGCTGTTATGAAAGATTCAATCCTGACCAAAGATAAAAACTCACTTGTAAATACGTGGGACAAGCTTTGCCCAAATGATGTACAATTTTTCTTACAGAAATTTCCACCTCCACATGAGTTCTTTGTATATACAAAGACTGGCAAATGTAGTATTTAAATGGCCATATCCATTTCTATTTTCTTTTCTTAAATGTATACTCTAAAGTAACTTAAAGTGTGCTAAAATAATGATGAAATCAAGGGCAAAAACATTTCTTTTTTTTCATTTTAAAAGCACCAGGTGTCCTCTGCTCTCCTCTAGCAACCCACTTTCATGCCAAACAACATAGTCAGATGTCTTTAAATATAAATGCTCTCATCCCTAAGGAACACAGAGTCAGAGAAAGGCAGCAGAAAGGAACGTGTGCTGAGAAAGGCACTGGTACCCTAAGGGACAATTTTTATCTCAGGAGAACTGACCTTTCAGAGAAAGCAAATTAAATTATCTTTCTCATCCTTTGCTTTTGCTGTGACATCATTAAAATGCATGTTACATACCAACACTCATTGTTTTGTATTCATAACCTTAAACTAAAATTAATCAGTTGTCACAGGGACTTAACGCGTTTGTTAATGGTGCCTAGCCAAAAAAATCTGTATTGTTACAAGAAAAGCAGCTTTATGTTTACACCCTTGAGAAAAACAACAGAGGAGAATTAACTGGTGGACACTGAACATCCTTGTCTCTTGTTCAGCAAGTCCTCATTCTCTTCTCTGGTTATTGAATTAGTGCTCCGGCTTTGATGTTTGACATGAAGTTTAGTACCTTGAAAGGAAGAAATGCTTTTGTCTAAGTCTGATTAATGTAGACTAGGTCCTACTAAGTTTAATAGATGAATTTAGCTAGTAAGTATTTATTAAGCTCCAATATGGAGCCCAGAGTCTTATCATGGATTCATTACTCAGGATGTATTTATTGAGAACTTAATCAGCTGGTTAAGATGTATTTATGAGTAACCCTAAGTCACTGCTTTCGAAAAGCTCATAGTCTTCACAGGCAAAATATGAGTAAATAGTTAACTTATAGCACAATGTTTTAAGTGCTCTAAAAGAAAATCACATTCTCATAGGAGGAAGCCTTGGAAACAAAGGAAGGACCCTCTCAAGGGGATCATCTAAGCTAGGTCCTACATAGCATGAATGAGAGCTGGCCTGGGGAAGATGGCGTGCTATGCACCATGCTGGGCAGAAAAGATGGCACAGATGAGGACCAGAAAGGTGTGCTGTGGTCAGATGGCATTCTGGGTACAATTTAAACCACTAGAGAGTGTTAGGGAAGAGCGTGACCTGATCTGATTTCCATTTTAGAATGCTCTCGCCAGGAAGGAGAGCAACATAAAAGGAAGAAAGACTAAATTAGTTCACTTAGTGTGTCAAATGAAAGATAGTAGCAATGTGGCCTGTCTGAAGGTAGAGACTATAAGGGTAAGAAGAAGGTGTTGAACTTAATATGCCTTAGTATACAGTATAAGAAGGAAGAAGAATCAAAGTGGTTGAATGATGAAATAGGAAAGGAGCTCAGATGAGAAAGATGTAACACCCACCCTCTAGTACTTTATATTCTGTTCAAAAAAATACAAGTTGGAAATGTATGCCTTAGTATTCTTAAGCAATTTAATGTTGTAGAAGTAGATGAACTTTGTAATTTGCTAAATATTGCGCAATGTCACTTATCAGCCTTGTGGCTGGCAATAGTTACTTTCCATATTATGACCACTAATGTATAGAAAATACATGGCACTGAGAGGTTCCATATTATGACCACTAATGTACAGAAAATACATGGCACTGAGAGGTAATCTAAAAATACCAGTAAATATTGCTGTAAAATGAATAGTACAAAATGAGAAAGAGAACACTAATTATATGTTAAACAGTTAAACCAAAATGGTTAATATAGTTAAAGGCATTATTTTTCCTGTATGTCTCTGAGAAAAAGAATGATTCTGTTGATGTAATTAGGAAAGTGAACAGACATGTATACGCTCCAGAATATCCCTGGGAAACAGATTACTCACCTCCCTAGGTCAATATTTGATCTTTATTAGTAAGTTCTTTAAAAAAAAACCAAAAAGTCAACAAAAAAAATATTTTACTAACTCAAGGAAATGTTTACAGTAGGATGTTAATTTTAAAAAGCAATATAGTTTTGTATTTTTAGCTTCTTACAACAGGTATAAACAATACCCTGTATTTAGCTACATCTGCAAGCATGTGCCAATAAAGAATATTATATACTTTTTTCTGAAGATACATATGCAGAGACAAATACAAAGATGTATCAAAATGTTAACTATGGTTAGCTGTAGGTGAAATTGCAAGTAAGTATTAATTTTTTATACATGACTTAATTTTTAAATATTTAACAGATAAAGATTGTGTATGTTCAAGGTGTGCAATTTTATATAAGTATACATTGTGTAATGATTACCATAATCAAGTTAATTAGCACACCCTTTACTTCAGAGTTGCTGTGCGTGTGGGGGAAGGGGTTGAGGAAATGTAAAATCTACTTCTGTAGCAATTTTCATACATTTCTATCAACTACAGTCACCATACTGTAAATTAGATCCCCTGAACATGTTCATCATGTAACTTGAAGGTTCTACCCTTCAGCTTCTCTCTATTTCCCACCCTCAGCCCCTGACAACCTCCATTCTATTCTCTGCTTCTATCAGTTTGACATTTTTCAGACTACACACACAGTATTTGTTTTTCTGTGGCTGGCTTATTTAGCATACTATCACCCTAGTACATCCATATTGTCAGAAATGACACAATTTCCTTTTTATGTGTCTGAATAATATTTCATTGTTTTATGCACACACATATATACTCATATATATCACATTTTCTTTATCAATTTGTCAATGAACATGTAGGACGTTTCCATATCTTGGCTATTATGAGTAATACTACAGTGAACCTGAGGGTACAGATATCTCAAGATACTGGTTTCATTTTTTAAAATATATACCCAGGAGTGGGACTGCTAGACTGCATGGTAATAGATTTTTTGACAAAGCCTCATACTGTTTTTAATAATAGCTGTACCAATTTCTGTTTCCTCCAACAATGAACCAGAGTTCTCTTTTCTCCACACTTTTACCAACCTGACAGGTGTCTTGTCTTTTGATAATAGGTATCCTAACATGTATTAATATACTCTAGTTTCCCTTCAGATCATATACATCTTTTACCTTTTACTAACAGGTGTAGATGGTAGCTCATTGTAGTTTTGATTTGCATTTCTCTGATGATTAGTGATGTTGAACACCTTTTCATATGCCTGTTGGCAGTTAATATGTCTTCTGTGGAAAAATGTTTATTCAGGTCTTTTGCCCCATTTTTAAAAATCAAGTTACTTTTTTTGCTAAGTAGTGTGAGCTCCTTTTGTATTTAGGATATTAACCTCTTACCGGATTATTTGCAAATATTTTCCCCAATTCTGTAGGTCGCCTTTTTACTCTGCTGATTATTTCCTATGCTATGCAGAAGCTTTTTGGTTTTAGGTATTTGTTCTTGTTGGTTTTATGCTTTTGGTGTCATATCCAAAAGTCGTTGCAAAGATGAGTGTAAAAAAGCTTTTTCCTTGTTTTCTTCTAGGAGTTTTAGTTTCAGATCTTACGTAAGTTAATTTGTTGTAAGTTTATTTTTTGCATATGGTACATAAGAGCCCAATTTCTTTATGCAGGTATATGGATATCCAGTTTTTCCATCATCATTTATTAAAGATACTTTCCTTTCTCCCTTGTATATTCTTATTACACTCTTGTTAAAGATTAGTTGACCATATATGCATGGGTTTATTGCTAGGCTCTCTATTCTGTTCCGTTGGTCTATGTTTCCATTTTTATGCCACTATCATACTGCTTTGATTACTATAGCTTCATATTATAGTCTGAAATAATGTAGTGTGATACCTCCAGCTTTACTCTTCTCAAACTGCTTTGGATATTGAGGGTCTTTTGTGTTCTATGCAAATTTTAGATTTTTCTTTTTTGGTAAAAATTGCCATTGGAATTTTGTTAGTGATTGTAGCAAATCTGTAGATCACTTTGGGTAATGCGGACATTTTGAAAATATTAGTTATTTACATCCATAAACATGGCATGTCTTTCCATTTATTTGAATCTTCTACAATTTATTTCATCAGTGTCTTGGGATGTACAGATCCTTCACCTCCTTGGCTAAATCTATTCTTATTATTGTTGATGCTATTATAAATAAAATTGCTTTTCCAGTAGTTCATTTTTACTGTACAAAAGCCATATATCATGAGCCCACAGTTAGCATTATACTCGATGAAAAACTGAAAGCTTTTCCTCTAAAATCAGAAAGAAAAAGGGTGTTTACTACTCTTTAGACTAAGCAATTAGGTAAGAAAAAGAAATAAAGGGCATCCAGATTAGAAAGGAAGAAGTTAAAATGTCTATTTGCAGATGACATTTTAAATTCCTAAAGACTCCACCAAAAAACTAGAATGGACTAAGTAAAGTTACAGTATACAAAATTATTCTTACAAAAATTAGTTGTTTTTCTATATACCAACAATAAATTATTTCTTGTATCTGACCTAGACCCTCCAGCTTATGTAAATCCTTTTGCTTTTACTGTATCTGCTCAGATTTCTTCTCATTCTGCTAAATGTAGTTACTCTCTTTGTAGGGAAGTTTATCAGTATAATTTTATACAGTGTTGTTGAGAATATGGTTATTTTCATAACTCTGAAGAACATGCTAGATATTTCATTAATACTTGCATATGTTTTCTACATATACCTCAGCTAGTCACTGCTATACACTTGGGAGAGGGGAAAGCAACAACTTATCTTTACTATTTTTTCTGAAGTTTTAACTTTTAATTTTTTCTCAGAGAAACAAATATGAATTTTTATTTCATGCAACACATTACTCAAGTCAATATGAGCATCTCTAGTGAAGTCACTGCATATCCTTGGTACATATGTTTGACCCCATGTTCTAGATGAAAATCTGGGGAAAAAGAACCTGAACTCCTTATATCACATAGCTCTTAGATATCCACATTTACTTGATCAATAATCAGAACACATCTGACCAAGGCAAATTGTTAATTTGTGTTTTTTTTCTTCTTCTTATGCTTCCAGCCTTTTCTTTCAAGAGTGACCTTCAGCTAGTCTATTTTCCTATTCTCTCATGAAACTTACTCCCAGAAAGGAGGCTTGTCTAACTTAGGTATGTATTTCAGACTACGTAGTATAACTGCCTGGGGGATTTTATTTTAAACCTTTTTCATGTTTGTGAAACGGAAGATATTGTTCCCTATAAAGGAAGGCAGGCATCAGCAAACAGGCAGTGGGGGCATAGTAGAGACCTTTAAAGCTTTCCAAAAAGGCAAAGTCTATTCTGCCTCTATATAAGGCAACTGTACATCTAAATAATGACTCAGTTCTTCCCTCCAGCTGTTAATGTTGGTGACCCAGAGAGTCTGAATTTAGAATCCAGTGCAAATTCTGAGGATACATCCCTCATGATAGACAATAAGAATGCAGTGTCTGAGCTATGCAACAAAGCCTGGACTCAGAACCTGGATTTTGGCCCACTGATTGCAGGAGTACCTTTGGTGATCTGCCCTGGGGCTCGGTTTCTTCCTCTTTCTTCGGTATCACTCCTCAGTGTAAGGAGTGTAGTTCCTATTTCACAGGTTTACTCATAAGGATCAAATGAGCTCATGCAGATTCCCAGCCTGCCATAATGCCCAGATTGTTGATCATTATGAAGTATCCTTTCTGTTCTTCTTCTAAGTCAAAACCCCTAATCTTTGTCTCTTTTTGTTTAGCTCATGCCCAGGGTCTCAGTCTCTGAAGCATGGAACAAGACTTCAGGAGGGTGGGATGTTTAAAACAAGTTATCACGAGCAGCTGCGATTTATACTGACTGCAATGCATCACAACCTTTCTAGTAATCTGTAATTTATACAGCTGATCAGCTTCTGGATTGCCCAAAGGAAACACACCAATTCAGATACATTTTTGAAGTGTCCAGCATATGTGTTTCCTAGTCATCTGTGTCTTTCCAAATCTCTGAACTTCAAGTTCATCTGGTCTACTGGCATGGCTCTAGCCAGAGCAGCATGTGCATAGACCAATTACCTTTACACACACAGGTATATATAATCTAAACCTGACTTTGCAAATATCTTCCCAGGAAGGCTAGCACAGAATCAAAATTGGGAGTCTAGTAATTGCATTCACTCAGAAATCAGAACCACCAGTTATCACAATGCTGAGCAACAGCTAAGGACTTTCCTTTTAGGCCAGAAGACTCCCAGAGAAGGCTTATGATAAAATAATGTCAACACTAACTTCTGTTCCATGCATTATAACTATAAAATGAAATGGAAAGAAGAAAGCCATCATGAGGCTTTCATTTCAGTTACATATATGTGGGGATATTTTTGGTCCAGGATTCACAGATAAAAAGGATTTACAAGTTGATAAAATGGCTCAATTATCAAATGCAAAGTATGAAAGGTGCATTATTAAATGTATGGAAGGTGAAGACATAACAAAGTCCTCCTCACCCATTTGTTCTGAGGCTGTGTGTGTGTGCATGTGTGCATACTGTATGCACAAGTATGTGCTTCATGAACCCAGAGTGGCCAGCTTTTCACAACCACCATCCCATAAACATTTGCTTTTCTAAGTCTACCCCACCTCACTGGAATAAAATTTAAATTAGTCAGTATCTAAAAGCACTATAATGCACGTGGGCCCAGTTGGCAGTTATTTTATGCCTATTAGGCCTTGTAGCCCACAATAAAGGAGGAGGGAGCTGGGCTTCTGCCAGCATCACAATGACACACTGTTCACACTTCAAAAAGCTATACAACAGACACAGTTGATATTCACGGGTTCCTGTTTGCATGATGCCACTTTGGTGGCTCATCTGAGGTTTTCTTTGAAGGAAGAAGGATTCAAATGTGTGGAAATGTTGATAATGAATTTCATCCTTCCTTTTCAGCAGAGCTAGAGGGTATGATTTCCAAAATGAGCCTATCTGAAATTTAGATAATGTTTGACTCTTCCTACCCTTCTCAGAGAAGTTTAGCAGTGAGACCTCTGCTCAGAGATACGGGAATATTCACAAAGCCCCCTGCTTTATTTCTTGGAAAGGACTCTGAATACTATTCAGCCTGGGCATGCTTATGTTTAATATCTTTTTATAGAAGCAAATTTGCATTGGGTAATAACAAAATATATTTCCGTTATGTGGTTTGCTAACTTTCTCTCAACAAAGGACAGATTTTCAAAATCTCACTAAGAAAAATAAAGTTTGTGAGGAGTCGGGGGAGGGTATGTGCAATCCAGGTTTCTCCGAATTTCTCCTTGGGTAAAACCAGGAGCACTTGAATGCCATTAGGATTTATAACCTTGACTGTGAAATACACTAAGGTCCAGTGTGCACGTGTGTTTCCGTAGGATGGATACAGTGAATGTTCGAGTATTTACTATCAAGTAGTCATTGATGCACTGCAGTTTATAGGGTAAAATTCATCATTCATACAAGTAATATATTTGTCCAAATTGGACAAAGTACAGAGAAGTGTCACAAAAATGATTGAGGAGATGGAGGCCTTAACATATGAGGCGAGATTAAAAGGATGTAGTGTGTGGAGCTTCGTGAAGCTGCTGCTGAGGAGATATGCTATCACTGCCTATGCCTCAGGGCTGTAAACCCCCAAAAAGGAATTTGCAGGGCAGTAAAAGGGGCATTACAGAGAAGAAAATGAGCAGAGAGGAGTTGTCTGCATATCAGAGAAAAAAGTTTGTTGGAGTGGAAGCTATTAGGCAGCAGAATTACATCCCCAGGGAGACAGCAGTGTCTGTGACCCCATTACAGAGAGCCTAAAGCCCAGCTAGGTGATCCAGCTCCCCAATATACCATAAGGAGGGCCTTCTGAGCTCCTTGGAGACCTGGAGTGGATGGAGGGTGGAGTGAGACTCTTTCATATCTTACCATGTATGATTCCAGTTTGGTGCTGAGATGAATGCTGAAGGCAGGATTCCTCAATTACCTGGATCTGATGCCAAAGTTAGATTTTATATTTCTCGAATACATATTTAGGGATTATCGTCAAACTTTTCCCAAACCTTTGACATATTTAAATGAAATAAAACCTCTAGGTACTTTGAAAACAGCATTTTTGCACATGCTGTTATCTGGAGACATTTTCGCAAATGTTTTTAAAAATGTCCATGTATGTCCCTTGGGAAGACGGGGAGAAAATGAACCTGTTTGAACTGCAATTCATCGTGAAGTTTACTTTTTATGCAGCCTATCTTCTGTGTGTGCATGCCAAATCTGCAGCCACGCTAATGGAATATTAATATATTCTTACTAGGATGACAGATTTAAAAGGAAACAAAAATAAAATTTAATACAATATGAAGGGAAGAATAAATGAAAGAAATTGCAGCCAGTTGGATTTCGGGGTCTCAGCTACAACCCCCTGGGGGAAGGACTGGAGAAAGAGAGGCAGTGCTTTCTCTTTATCTTGCAAGCAATTACTGGCAATTTGTTCTGGCCAGTAAAACTTCTGATATTATCATGGTTGCTGAGTAATTTATCATCAAAGTTTAATGTGAAAACAGGTGACTGTGTAATCACCAATCTAGGAACAGAAATAGAATCGTTATTATTTCTGCCTGAAGAGAGATTTTTTTTTTTCTGTCAGTTGACTTAACGGCCAAAAGGCTGTTCATCATATCACCATGAATTATAAAGCCTCTATTAAATATTCATAAAAGTTTTGAAATGAATGTGTGATAGAGATGAAAGCTGGGCTAATTTAAATACCTACCAGACCTGTCTTAATTACAGAGGTAAAATGAGATATAAAAATTATAGCAGCAAGGAAAAAAAAAACTGGAAACAGTTCATTCCATACATTACAGAAAATGCTTTTGCAAGCCACCATACACAAAGCTGGAGCTCTGATTTCCATCTGCCTTAAAGCAGTACTGAAATGGAGGTGGTGATGTCTGTCTTCCACAGGAAGTAAAAGGGAGGCATCCTTGGGACTTCAGACCAAATAATTTTTGCTGTCTCTTCAAAATGTTAAAAAAAAAATCAACTGTAGAAGTACATCCATATGCACCTTCTCAAATTCAAATCCTCAGAAAAAAATCAAGTGGGGATGAATGAAATTCAGATGTGACCGAAAAGGGATTCAATGAAAATTTCTTATTTTTCATACTATGATTTGAGTGGATTTCATGGGCTTATAAAAATGGCACATGGACATTTTATGTATTTTTAAGCTTGAACTATCATAACCTCTTCTGCCCTCTTTAAGAGAAACATTCTCTAGATATCATAGAATAACATCAAGATAGTTTATCTGAAGCCAAGGTATACTCACGTTCCCAACCTCAAACATAATTTGCTAAGCAAAAGCCTTTCCTCTTCCTCCCCAAATCGGGCTAATAGGAATGCAGTTAGAACACTGACCTATCTTCAGGCAAATGTCAAATCTGACATTAAAGGCTATATTATTTTTAAATTGATCATTTGGACACAATTGACATGTGTCTAAAGGTGATCTTGTGTTCTTAAATATGTTTTAACTGAACACAGATGTGTTGATGGACATAAAGAGGGAAAAAGAAAAGGATATTTTGTGGACCCAGGGCTGAGTGATGGCATGATAGATTCTCCAGCTAGAAGTCAGGTGCTTGACTGTAAGCAAGGTGCTTTACCTCGGCAAGTCCCAGTGCCAACATCTAGAAAGTGAGGGGATTAATTTGGTAGTGGCTACAGATTTATCCAACTCTAAAATTCTACAATTATAAATAGGATAAGATATTCTCTGGCTCTTAGGCCACCACTCAGAAGAATGAATTCCAGTTTTAATTTCTTTTTTGATGGTAGAAAATCTGAAGACAGGCAAGCTTAAATGACCCACCCGAGGGCCCAGGGCAATCAACAATGGAATCACAGCCTCAGCTCACAGCCCTGGTTCTTCGCTTCCAGTTTCAAGTTATTGAAGTCAAGTCTTTCAGGCTGTTTGTTAACATCTTCTTGGCCTATTTCTATTGGTATCCTGAATGATATCATTGATTTAGTGGAAATGTTCCTATTTTTCATAGCATTTCATATGTAGATATTGCCTCAATAAAACTTTAGGCTCCTTAGCACAAATGTAAGATATATATATATGTAGCATTGTGCTTGTTTAATGTTATTTAATGCCCTCCTACTAGAATTTGGAAAAATTTATATTAAAAAAATAGAAATTATATTAGTAAAATTCAAGGAGGAAAATTTGGGCTGAGAAGTCACCGAGAAGCATATCAACATCAATAGAAGGTGAAAATATATATTTCTCCTTTCCTTCATCCTCAATTCCTTCTTTCCTCTCTTCTTCACTTGTATATATTCACTTTAAGTTAATCATTTTTTTCAGTCCTTTGTTTTTTTTCCCTTGTTGGTCTGGCAGTACCCTTACTGAGCACTGTTTAAGCACTTCTGATTGCTTCTTGTAACCAATTCAGATGGTGGACACTTCTCAGAGCCTTCCAGTGACATACACTATCTCTGGCAGTGTTTCAGTATGCTAAGAGCTAGCCTCCTATGGCAGAGTTGCCAAAAGTCAAATAGTGACTATCAACTTCTAATAGTGAATATATATGACCATGATACTCTTACCAAGGTTAGTCCTGAGCCAGAGCCACATTATTTTGTAGAAAATGACCAGCTGCAGATTGAGACTTGAGTCCTAGGCTAGAGTGCTATAAGGAGACGGGAAAGAATGACCAATGGGTAGAAACAGAAAAAGGCAATAAAGTATGTCACAAAGACATAGTCAGATGAACTGTGTGAAGACAGTGACTGCAAGTGTGCATGGTGGATGCAGAATGTGGACACAGCAGTGCCATTTAATTTTCCAGTCTTGCATGTGGTTGTTCTACATGCAATCTTATAGTTGTTGGAAAATTTGATTGAATTTTCATTTAAGAATTTTTATTTTACATACACTTAGGTAGGTTAGGTTCCAGAAACTAGCCGAATGGCTGAAGTATAGATGTCACTTGATATATGTCCTTTGATAGATACCTTGTAGGTTATCTATTGCTGTACAAGAAACCAAAACTCAGCAGCATAAAATAACCACCATTTTCTTATTTCTTATTATGATGTTGGTTGCCTGGACTCACCTAAACAGCTCCTCTGCTTCCTACAATATCACTGGATTTGCAGTCATCTGGGTGCTCAACTGTGCTGGGTCTTCCAAGACGCTTCACTAGATTTTGCATGATGAATGACTGGATCTTGCTGTCAGCTGTCAGCAAATGGTGCTGGTGGTCTGGTCAAACAGAAAACCATGCTTCTCCTCCATCTAAGCTTTTCATGGAGTTGTGGCATCTCACAGCATACCAGTGGGTTACCAAGAGCATTAAAGAGAAAGCTCCTACCCTGTCTTGGGCTCAAGCCTAAAAGTGGCAGAATACAACTTCTACCACACTCTTTTGATGAAATCAAGTTAAAAACTCAGCCCAGATCCAAGTTGAGGGGAGGAATCAAAAGGGTGTGAGGCATAACTCACTTGGGTACACAAACATAATAGCCATCTAAGGTAGATAATATGAAATATAAGCATAAGAATATAGTCACAGTAGAAAGCATTTATATAAAATTGTGGAACTATATACACTGATAGATGTCTCCAAGAAGGGATCCTGCAAATAGCCCAGACTGACAGACAGTACAGAGGATACTTTTCTTCTGCTTAACAGCACATTAGCTAAAAGTATAATTTTCCTAAAAGCAGATCTACCTGGCCCATTCTTAACTGGCCTTGCTGACAAATGATGTTAAAGGCAAAAGCAGTGTCTTAGTGTACTATTTTCTTGTGAATGTATTTCAAATCAATAAGAGCTAACCCCTTATGAAAAATGTTGGAATCAAAAGAATTTTTGCATGTAAAGATCTTCAACTAGTTAAGAGTAATATTAATGTTTTAAAATGATCAAAGGTTTTTAAATTAAGTGGTAAGCAATAAAACAAAGGATGAAATTAGTAGGGAGAAAGAGCTGAACTTAATTTCAGAGAATGCTTTCTGAAAATTAGATTAGTCTCCAATGGAATGTGTGGTTGGTTTTGGTAGTGAACCTACCGTCATTGGAGTATTCAAATCTCATTAGGCTAATAATAATTTCAGAGATATTGTCAATTTTTCAAATTGCAAGGGTTTGGATAACCTGAGCTCAGATATAAAATTGTTGAGGGAATTTTAATCAGAAGTCAAGCTAAAATACTGCCCTACTATTTTTTGTTATGGACAAAAAGGGATAAGAATTACCAATGGTATTTAATATTTAATACTCATGTGATAAAAAAGACTGGAAAATTGGAAGAGAAAAATGAACAAAAAAAGCTCTGGAAATGTTTTGACTGTGCATATCATATACATGCTTCCAAATAACAGTGCTATCTACATAAAAATATAACTTAATGCAAACCAATCCACATTCCTGTCAAGTAGCTTGATATATTGGCTGCAAGAGCTATCACCTAAATTTCCCTAATGAATTGGCAAGTCCTTTCTCTTTTAAACTTTTCTCTAAAGTGGGCTCCCTGACAGGCATGGGGGGATGTCATGGGCTCCGCCATCCCAAGTATAGAACAGGAACTGGAGAACTCACAATTTAGCCATCCACTTGCAGGCAAAAAACCCACCAGAGTGCATGTGTCTTTCTATAGCACACCAGGCCAAGTAAGGTTCCACCCTCCAGGACATTTTGTATTTATCTAAAATAGCTGCCAATTGGTGACCCATTTGTACTTTTGTGTGTGGAGATGGAAATGTCTGGTTATAGTTCTTCCTGTACTTATATATTCAGGCTATGTCTATGCATATAATTTGCTTTGGAAAATTATAGTTGAGTTGATAAATATATTAGCAACAGGTTACTAATTTTTTTTAATTGATGACTTTTTGCCAAATTCAACTTTTGAGATAACAAGTTATATGAGCAAAAATTGCTATTGAAATGACATCCTGAGTGTCTATTTAAAATTATTCAGTGTTAATTTGTCATGTCTGACTTAAGCCTATTTTATCTACAAATTTCTGTAACACGTACAAGCAGCAGGTTGCCCTTTCTCCGTATAACACAATTCTAGTATCTACTTTGAAACACTAGCTGGGGTCATTGTATTGTAGAAATGATGAGCTGAGACCTCAAAACGGCAGGGTGTCAAAATTGATTACCACTCATTTGAGCTACCTACTCCCTCTTTGGAGATCTTTTATCAGCACCCCTGAGGGTATGCAGCCCCACATCCAGAGACGGAGAGACAGATGTTGAGGGAACTTGATGTGAACTCACAGGGTGCTATGTGCTTGGATACAACCACAATTAAGCTGCACAACCCCCATATTCATATGCCATGTACAAGGTGAGAAAACAAGAGGAGACATGAGCGCTTCACTGACTTGTCCAAGGTCTCACAGGCACTAAACAATCTTCTTTCTTGGACCGTTTTGACTATAAACGTTGTTTGTTCTAAAACTGAGCCCAAATCGCTCTCATGATTTTTTTGATTCTAATTCTACTACTTAGGGATATAACATTTTATTTTCTCATCCTTATGCCTCCAATTCACCATCTATCTTTATAATTTTGCGTCTTATTTCATAAAGAAATTAGAAAAATGACAGACAAGAACTTCTTCAGCTGCCAAAGACCAAAGCTCCTACCAAGGTGCAATTGAATCCACACAGAGAGGTGCACTTTCGAGTCTATGGCCTAAATCTACATATTGGCTCACTTTTCTGCTCCCCTTCAAGTAAAACTATTCAGCTTTTTCTAGATTCATTGTACCAGATTTCTCATTCCTCAATCTATCTTTAATCTATTCCAGTTGAACTCTAGTCTTTTATTCTGTCAACTAGTCAATGTTAACAACATACTCTATTTTGCCAAATTCAAGAACTGTATTTCTGTCCTTATTCAAAAGGATGGCATACTTTTACATGCTTAAGCTTTCTTCTTGAAACATTTTTTCTTGGCTTCAGTAACACCACAATCTCCTGGATATTTTCCTACCTCACTGGCAACCACTGCTGCTCCCATTCACTGGTTTTTCCTATATTACCTGACCTGTAAATATTAGAATGCTTCAGGAATCAATCCCAGGCCAAGTTCTGTTTCAAAAAATTTAATTTTCTAATCATGCATGAAGGTAATTTTTTAAAAAAATCCCTCAAGTTGTGCTATAAAACGTAACTAACACTAACATTTCTTCTCCCATGGCTCAACTCCCTACTTCACTACAGGCAACTAGTCTCAACTCCTAACAGTTTCTTCTGGTAATTTCTTCCATATTCTGTTAACACTCACTTTAAAACTTTTTGATTTACCCATTTTATATTGATTTTTCTACATGGAAGTTTAAGTATTTCACCCTCTTAATGTCCCTATTCACCTTTTCCTATCCTTCTCAAAAGATATGATGTATCAAAAATTTTAGATCGCTTTGTTATTTAAACCATTATTATTAAATAGGGTTGAACCAAATTGCATATCAGTATTTTGTTCTGTTTTTGTACTGTTTGTTCTGGTGCCATTCACTCCTCATTTTTCTTTTTCATTTTGTTAGCCTTCCATGTTCCTGTCATTAGTATTTTCTTCCAAAGTCTTCAACAGGGTTAAATACATCTTAATAGTTTTCTTTTGGAGAAGCTGCAGTTACACTTACAGGCTTTCTTTTCACAGACACTGGTAGCTGCACCAGTAAGAAGTATAGTAGTGGGGTTCCACATTTCGTACAACTTTATCCTCAAGCTCATTATGATAATATGTACTCTTAACAATGGCAGCCATTTTCTGGAGCCCATTAATGAGAATTTAGAGGAGACAAATACTTGTTATAAACAAATCTTAACTGAACAGGGTTGTACAGAATGGATTGCTGGGACTATGTATCATGACAGTCTAAGACACACTATCAATATTTTCCTTCTAGGTAACACATGAAAGTGACACTATCCCTGTTTGGACAACTACATTTTTGCAGTTTATTTTGTAACAAGCTCAAGTTTTCAAACGTGACTTTTGTGTCATATTGGTGATATAACGTTGTTGGACAAGGTGAAGAACACTGAGAATGTGGCGTTACCGCAAGGGTAGCGGGAGGGTGCATGGCTTTGACTGTCTCAATATTCAGCTTAATGTATAAATTCAGGCTGTTTGAATAAAGAAGGAAAATCTAATAAAATACATGGATAGTTGTTTAAGTGGAAGGTTAAGAATTTGTCTAAGTTGAACCATGGCGTCTCCCGGGAAGTAACAATGACATCACTGTATAGAGAAGTGGGTATGCCCTTCTTGCTTACTTTGTTAAAGAAAAATAACCAGATGGACTACCATAGCCCTTCCTCCTACCTTGTTCCACCAACGCCATCCTTACCCCTGATCCAGAGGACCCAGAGTGAACTACTAGCTTTATTATGTTTAGTTGTGTTATAAAGAGAACAAGAAAAATTAGGTGGTATTTCAGAGAAGCTCATTGACATCTTTATAATGTGTTAATTTTTTCTGAATGTTTTTAATATGTACATATAAACCAAGCCTTTCTGGTTTCTCACAAAAACAACTATAAGAACACCAACTGACGTTATCTGTTATGTTTATTTATACTATGAGTTAAATTATGAAGACCAATTAATTATAATAAAATGTAAAAGTATATGAGCAAGACCCATTTTATATGGTCCCCCTGACCATATATGGCCCAGAGCACAACTGCTGAAATGTGTATTTTTCTTATTAGGGATCTACCCTCCTTGCCATCCAACATTGCACTGTTTCCTGGTTACAGAGAGATCACTACTATTCTGTATACTTCAGAGATATGGATGGAGAATCTGTGAAACATAATATAGTTCATTGCCAGTGTCTACCTACATACTCCATAAACTTAAGTTTTTCTGTTTATAAACTTTCTTCAGGGCAAAAATTATCCCTTGATGAAGAGTTGGCAATGCCCAGAATCCACTCAGTGGAAATCCTTCCTGTTGTCCCTTTATGTTGTTGTTTCCCTTTCATTTTTTAATATGTAATGAAAAGTAAAATGCTTTCCTTTCCAGAGACCACTTGGCCATCTACAGCAATCAGCTAAGTATCACTCATTAGCTGCCCATCATTGGGTCAGACACATATGAAGATATACAAAAACTCTGTCTGCCCTCAGGCACCTTACTATTTCTTGAGAAACTGATACCATACATTTAGATAATTATTTTTTGTGATGCCATTTGAAAAGTGTGTGCATGAGGGAAATATACTAATAGAGTTCAGAGAGGGGGAAAAGATCCTTTCCATTTGGGGAGGTCAGAAAAAAATCATCATACAAATAAATGATTTGGAGTATGGGTGATAAATCTGTGATGGGACAAGCTTAGGAAGGGTGGAACTTCAGGCAGCAGGTGCACCAGGTTTAAGGCGAAGCTGTGGAGATGGAAAGTGAGAATGCTGGCCTTGGTAGAGTGGATGGGTATATTTATTAGGGATGGGAAATAACTACATTGTAGGAACTTTCATGTTTTAAGTACTTACTATGTATCAAGCCATGTGACATGTGCTTTTAATCTATTGTCCACATAATATTCACAAATTTATAAAATGTAGTAATGTCTAGCAGTCATCACACCTTTAGATCCTCCAGACCGAGTCTTAAGAAGGTCTTTATTTGTAGTGGGCATGAATGTACATTCCTGTCCTAGATTAGCCTAAATCAATTATAATACTCCCTTTACACTATAGCTGACAATTTGTGGATGCAAAAGGCCTATGCTAATTTGGATCAATAAGGAGAGCTCATTTGGAAGCTTCCAGCCACAACATATTTTGCTGTGAGGGGAAAGCAAAGGAAACTTGCCTCTCTTTCCTGGAGGACGTGAATGAGAACACATGCTGCCAGGTGATGCTAATAACATCTTAAGATGAGAACGGAAGACAGTAGGAAATCAAACCCCACACACATTGGAGAGATGCAAAACAACAAGGAGAAAAGGAATTGAGCCCTCGTTATTTCAGGAGTGCACCCTATATTTGGCCATCAGGACTAAAACCATGTTATTCATAATTTAGGGCCATTAGAGTCAGATTCCTGAAACTGGAGTCAGCTACAAGCATTCTAACACATAATTCCAATAGCAACCTTATGACATATATTAATATAATTCCATTTGACAGATTAAAAAATTGAGGCATAAAGGAATTTTAAAAATTTAAAGGCATACAACTATAAATATTATAGCTAGAGTTTTAACAAGGAATGTGTGAATACAGAGGACATGCTTCTATTCCCTTGTTCTGTTGCCTAGGCAGGTGTATATACCATTCCCTCCTGGAGATGTGAAAGCAGAGGTACAAGACTACTGACCAGTTATAAATCCAGCTGTGTCTGACTCAAAACTCAATCTCAGTATGAACTTCTAGACTCTACCACCTCTTACAAAGATGATGATCTCCATGATGACACTGGTGATGATACTAGCTGACATTATAGAGATTTTGCAATGTGCCAGGCCTTGATCAAAGCTCTAATTTAGTCTTCCTTAATCACTATGAAATATGTTTGATTTTTTTCTTTTGGAAAGAAATACAGTGAAGCACAGCAAAATCCATGCCTATAGACATCAATATCCAGAACAACCAAGTCCTGAGCATTCTACTCCAAACTTTGGCAGGCATTATTTTAAATTTTCTCCATAGTCCAATGCCAATGAAACAATATCAGTATTTTATAGATGAGGAAAGTGAAGCACAGAGTTTAGTAACTTGCAAAACACACAGCTCCTAAACAGAAGAGTTAAAAAAATCAACCTAGTTGGTCTCCAAATCACCTCCATCATGGCCTTGATTTTCTACGGAAATAGAGCACTCAGTGATGATATCTTGGAAGCATAGGCCTTGGTTTCTCTGGACTCTGTGCCTTGGAGAAAAGCCCATCTCCCAGACTCCTGGGCAACAAATACTCTAAGCTGCAGGAATCAGCCGATTCTTTCTTGCCTAATACATCTGGAGGTCTGGCTCTCAGAGGGAGAACCCCAGACATATGCCTTTGTTTTAACCAAGTTGGACATGTGGGATGAGAAGCTTCCCCTGTGGTATTTCTATATTTCTTTGTCTGGCCCCAACTTACACACAGAATCATGATGGAGCAGGGCAAGATTTCTTCAAAGGGAAAAAGAGGTTAGCAGAGTTTCTTCCTGCATTTTCAAACCGTGGCTTGAGCAAGTTTTTATTCTGGTGCTCGTTTGATCCATGTCAGCTCACCTTCTCTGTGGATGTGCACCAGCAGGTTGGTGGCCGATATTTACTTTGACAAGACTCAGTTTCCCAGTGAGCATAGTAGCTTAGTGCAGGGAAAAAAAAAAGTTTGCGCAGCCAACCCCATACTGACACTGTTTCTCATCCATAAAGCTTTCCAACCTGGCAAACCTGGGGGATAAACTTCAAAAATTATCTGGTGTGACTGATAAAGCTGGAATGTGCATCATTCTATGATCTTATTCTTTCATGGTTTTGGAGGATTTCACATAAAAGGGAAGATCATATCTCAAAAAGTAGAATGTTAGAATATTAGTGGTGGAAGGGACCTTACAGATGATTAAAGCTTTCACTCTGGAGACAAACTGAATCTCAGGGAAGTAAAGTGCCTTCTTTGAAATCACACAGGCTATTTTAATCAGATTCAAGCTAAGACTCAAAGTCTAGCCAGTCATTGGTCATCTACCTTTTACCTACATTACGTTGTACTTTCTTTTGTTTCATAATTACATGTAAAATCCATATACCCACGCTTCACTACATAATATGAGGGTCTCAGGTAGCACACGAGAGCTAATGTATTGCACAAGCCAACTGGGACAGAGAAAGGACAAGTAGGGGAGTGATGGGGCATGCACAATAAAAATGAGATCAACCACATTTTTTCTCTTTTCAAAGAAGCCTATCAATTTTCAATGAAGTACTTATTTTGAGTTTTAACCAGAAAACGCATTCATATATCTAGAAATAATCATAGCTTTCTATATCAAAAATCAAACTTTAACGTAAAACCGTTTTAAATGTATTAGGCCAATAAGGTAGCCGTTTTGGGTATCCAATTGTCTATCAAAGCCCACAAGAGGCCTGTGTTTAGCCAGAAGGTCGAGGAGGTGAAGGATGGTATAAACTGTTAACAAGAAGATGAATGGCAATTTGAAGTGGGCAAGCTGACACTTGGAAATGGCAAAGGAGCCTAAGAAGGACCAGATCACCCCAAAACACGACTGCTCATTTCATGGGGTATGTGGAGATAGACAGTTCTTTCCTCTGCAATAGATTGCGGGTATTTTATCATTAGATAAAAACTCATAATGTCAAGCATGTATCACCAAGAGTTAAACTGTTATATCTGGGTTATATTTAAGAAGATAGAAAAGGAGATTTCCTTCCCCCTGCCCACTCAAAGAATGAGAACAATTTAAGGGGTAAATGTCAATTTTCTAGAAATTACTCATTTTATTTTTTGAAATCACTGAACTTTGTTATTGCTGTGACCAGAGTAACACAAAATACCATTGAGTCCTTAGAGAAATCAGAAACCTGGAAAAGAAGGTATCTGATGGAAATATTTGTCTTTTTTGATATTGAAGGCAGCGTACCTTAAAGGCCCTTTTTGTGGAAACATTTGAGAGAGAGAGAAAAAAAGGCAAAGTTAATTTCCTTTTTCCCCTACCTTTTTCAGTGTCCTTTTGTCGCTGTCAAATCACCATCTCCAATCCCCTTTTTTGCCCATTATCAGTCAGCAGATCTGGACTTGCCCAACCCCAGGGGTTTGGGAAAATTGCATTAGAAAGATACCCGTTTTATAAAAACAACACATCTGATTTTGGTGGGAGATTTTAATTCCCCTGATTAAAAAATCCCAAAGAAACATCACATTTCTCATTTTGTAAAGGTATAGGCACATAGTCATTCTCATGTGTGAATGTAAATTAAGTATTCATTATTGCAGTACTTAATATGTGATATACAAATGATACCCTATTAATATCAAAGTTGTAATGTTTATAATATTAGATTCTGTTGGAGTTTGAGTTTGCTTCCTCAACTGAGTTATGTAATTTTTCTTATCCTCAACCTTATATTTAATGAGTGGAGAGGCAACAGCCTTTAGTTCTCTGGAGTTCTCAGAAAAGACCAGTGCTCATGCAGACATTCAGTTGCTCCAATTCATGCCAATGTCTAAAGTTTAACATTTCCTCTCACAAAAGCTTAAAGTTTTCAGAGGATTTACAGAAGATGGCAGAGTAGTAAGTACTAAAAATCTCATCACTTAGACATTTTGTACTGGCAGAATTTGTCTGATAGAAGTAATTTGAGACTCAAGTCAATTGAAGCTTCTAACATCCAGAAAAAGAGAGTGAGACATCCAAAGGAAGATTTGGATTGTAAATTGTGGCTAGTTATGGCCAATTCCCAGTCTTAGCACCGTAGCAGTTATTCATTTCCCATCTCTGTGGCAGATAGCTGTGCATATGTTACTGGGAAAGCTTGCACCCAACTGGAAGAAGCCAGAGTAAGTAATAAGAAACTCTGTTCTCCAAACATTGGGGATTTGAAGAACAAGAATTGAGAAAGTGCAGCTATTCAAAAAAAATAAATAAATAAAATAAACTAACAGAATCTATCCATGTGAAAGACCAGATGATGAACTTACCAGACAAAACCTTTAAAACAACTATCTTAAAGATATTCAAGTCTTTAGAGGATTTAAGATAGCAGAGTAGTAAGAACTAGAAATTTGTGAAGATGAAATTTGTAAAAGCACTAGAAATTTGTTAAAGTGAAAGAACACTAAGCAATAACACAAAATATCATAAAATTAAGGGGAAAAAAGCAATCCAAAAGGATATTAAACATTCAATTTACAATAGCATAATAAAACAAATTAAAAAGGCAAAAACTTTGTATAATGAAAACTAAAAAACACTGCTAAATTAAAGAATCAATAAATAGCTGTCTAATTTTTATGGATTGGAAAACAATTTGGTTGAAATGGCAACTCTACCCAAAGCAAGCCAAAAATTCACTGCAATTCCTACGAAAACTCCATGATGCTTTTGCAGAAATAGACAATCATAAAATATATACGGAATTTCAAGGGACTCTGAATAGACAAAATAACCTTGAAAAAGAAAAGTAAATTTGGAGGACACTTCCTGATTTCAAAAGATACTACAAAACTACAGTAATCAAAACGGCATGTTACTGACTAAGACACATAGTCCAACAGACTAGAAAGTCCAGAAATAAATCCTTACAAATACAATAAAATGATTTTAAATAAGGTTATCAAATCCATTCGATGGGGAAAAGACAGTCTTTTTAACAAATGACATTGGAATAACTGGATAGCCACATGCAAAAAATGAAGGTATAACCATGACAGCATATATACAAATTAGCTCAAAATAGATTAAAGATCTGAATGTAAGAGCCAACCTATGAAACTCTTAAAATAGAAAAAGCTTCACAACATTGGATTTGGTAATGGTTTTGTGGAAATGACAAAGTCACAGGCAACAAAAGACAAAACAGATAAATTGGACTTCATGAAAAGTAAAAACGTTTGTGCTTTAAGGATCCTATCCACAAAGTGAAAATGCAACCTTCAGAATAAAAGAAAATGTTTACAACTCATTTAATATCCAGAATATGCAGAGAATTCCTGAAACTGTGGAACCAAAGGGCAGTAAACTTAACTCCTAAATATCTAACACACAAACAAGGAACTCGATTACAAAATGGGTGAAGGACTTAAATATCCATTCTCCAAAGGATAGGTGAATATACAATAAGCACATGTAAAGATGTTCACAATCACCAATAATCAGTGACTGCAAGTCAAAACTACAGTTATATACCACCTCACACTCATTAGGGTAACTACTATCAATAAACAAAAATATTGTTGGCAAGGATGTGGGAAGATGGAAACCTCGAGCACTGTTGGTGGGAAGGTAACATCATATAGCCACTGTGAAATACAATGATTTCCCAGAAAACTAAAAATACAATTACCATATAATCCAGCAATTTCACATCTTGCTATAATACCCAAAAGAATTGAATACAGGTTCTCAGATATTTATCTGTATACCCATGTTCATAGCAGCATTACTCACAATACCTAAATATGTAAGCAATTCAAGTGTCCATTGACAGGTAAACAAAATGCAGAATATGCAAGTAATATTTTTCAGCCTCAAAAAAAAGGAAAGTTGGACATACGTTGCAACGTGAATGAACCTTGAGGATGTCATGCTAAGTAAAATAAGCCAATAATAAAAAAGAGATTCTATGATTTCTCTTATATGAAGTACCTAGAGGAGTCAAAATCATAGAGACAGATGATAGAATGTGGGTTTCCAGGGCCTGGGAGGAGGGGCTAGGAGTTATTGTTTAAAGTACAAAGTTTCAATTTTGCAAGACTAAAAGAGCTCTGAATAAGGATGTGGGTGATGGTTCTACAGGAATATAAAATATACTTAATGCCACTGAATTATACACTTAAAGATGCTTAAGATGGCAAATATGATGTTTTACATATTTTATGACAATTTAAAAATTTTAAGTGAAGGAAAGTCATTAAAGCTTTTAATAAAGTAAAATTTTAAAAAAGCTTAAAGCTTTATAAAATAGCTATATCAAATGCCAGAGGGAGAAGAAAACTTGATTCAAATATGTCACGTTATAGATGAGACCACTGAGGTCAGTGAGAAAAACCACCAACTACTCAACCAATAAAATCTGTATTAACCATAATCTATATATTTAGTGCTAGCCTAATTGATATATGGGCCATCATAGATGTTTATATCATTCTTACTCTTATAAAACTTAAAATCCGAGTTTGAAAGTAATTGCTACTCCATGTAACTCAACAAATAGAGTATCATGGTATTCCTAGTAAATGTCATAACACCATAGAATTGATGTCAAGCATTACAACATCATTTTGTAAATGAAGTTTTATTGGAACCCAGCCACACCCATTTGTTTATATATTGTCTATGGTTGCCTTTATGATATAATCAAAGAGTTGAGTAGTTTTCACAGAGATGCTATAGCTCCCAAAGCCTAAAATATTTACTATATGTGGCCTTTCATGGGGAAAAAAATGCTAACTTTGATTTTTAGAAAATTAATAAAAGGTTTGAAATGCCTTACAGAAGAAGTGAAAACAGACAGACATTTACAGATTGGCAGCATCTGGAGTTAAAAAGAAAGAGCATGCTTGTAGAAGGATGCAATAGGAATGAAGCCATGGATTGAAAAGCAGCTACAAAATAGAGATTTCTGGATGAAAGGAAGCAAATTTCTCATGGAAAGGTAAGGTAGAGGATAACCAGGTGGCATGAAGCCAAACCACTGAGCGCCTTGAGCCAGGCAGAAAATTACCAACTACTCAGGCGAGAAATAGAAATTGGTGGAAAAATTTGGGGTGTGTAACATGGAGAAAGCAATGTTTAAAGAAGTTTAATCTGAGACTGGAAGTGGAATATGATGCCACTCTGATGACTCAAAATGGTAATTGCTGCAGATTAGAAAGTATTCTCCAGGTAAGTTTCACATCCGTTTTGGGCCTCCCAGATGCAGCCCCAAAGCACTATGGACTACTGAGGAGAAAAGGAGGTCGGGAATAAGGGAAAGCTCTGCTACCCTGGGCTAGAGGAAGACTCTATTCAAGCTATAGATACAAGGCAACCAGGGGTTGTCTTTTATCTTTGTTTTTTAAATAATGTTAGTTAATATTAATTGAGTACTTGCAATAAGCTGGTATTAGCTCATATATTTTTTTCTTTCAGATGAGAAAAGATGATGCTTAGAAACTAAAGAACTTCCTAAAGTTCCAAAGGTCACAGGTCAGTAAGGTGGACACTTCCAACTAGAAGGGTCTGACCCCAAAACCACCATGCTACCCTGGCAGCCGATTAATGATCATGGATTCTGTTCTCACTAGAGGTGTAGGACTTATGATTTCAACTCAACTCTCACTTTGAATAATGAGAAGGCGAAGATTCAGAGAAAAGCAGCAAACCAATGTGCAATCATTTGCACTTTGGCAATTTCTTGGCAACTGTTATGCTAGCAGTTCTGGTATCCCATAGCCTAGGTTTGGGGTAGTTGATACTGAACAAAGAGGTCATTTCTGTGACCTTGTAGGACTTCTTATAATTTGGGTTAATTGTCGGTAAGAAAGGACAATTTTCATGGGGTAACATCATCAGTATTTGACCATGTCTGATGTGAAATTTCTTTTAGGGAAGAGGAAAGAAAAAAAGCAGCAGTTTGTAGCTTTAGCAAGAGATGCTTTCTCTCACAGGATGACGCTGACCTCAAGCCAGCACTTTAGGGAATTACGAGAATAAATTACTGAGATATGATTTTAGAAGCGATATCCCAGTTGAGCCAGGAGGTCTTTGCAATTAGAATGTCATTTGCTTGGTTAACAATATTGCCACAGACCCAATACCGCTTTCTCTCAAGCCACGATAGAGAAAATCATCCAAATAAGCATGGGTTATTTTTTAAAAAGGAAAGCTGAAGAGCATTTACTTAGTCCTTAGTGGTGCAGCAGGCAACGTGAAATATCTTTCATCTAAATGAAAAATTGGAAACCTAACTTTTATGCCTGGATACTATCAAGGAAATCAAGATATTAATATACAGGCTGAGAGAAAATGAAGCTGAAATGAATTCTCTTTTTATTTAATGGCTAAAGTTCAGAATTTTTTTTCCAGTGGAAAGTAAACTGAACATCATTTCTTTGGGCTAATTGTAAGTTCTTTGTGGACGGGACTATTTGAATGCTTCTATTGCATTTGAGAGCACATAGTGCTAGAATGCGAAGTGTTTTGAGATCCAAGCACTTTACTAAGTGGTTTATACACCTGAGTTTTTAAAACTGTTGGCCAAACAAAAAGACATTCGTGGAGGTCCTATTATGGAGCAGGTCTCCCTCAGGCATTATTTATTGAGGAGACCCAAATATATTTTAAACAACATGAGCTGTGCTGAGACAGATGTTGGGCCAGATTCCCAAACCCCTGAATCCCCCACTGGCCATCTGATGCCAGTATGGATTTAAGAATATGAGATACTGAGTACGTGTTGGGCAAATGTAAACCCTGTTTACTTCTCTAAGGTTCTGCATCAACAGTCCACCCCGACTGCTTCAGCTCATTCTCTTCTTGGCTCCTCCATGTTAGAAACTTCTGGTATAGAGAAAGACAAAGAAGGATGGACACAAGAACCACTCCAAGAACTAGAACTAAAGTACAGTTGGCAAAGCACACTGACCTTGGAAGGTAATAGCTTCAGAACTTCTGAATACTCCAGGTTCATGAGAACATCGAGAGAGAGAGACAACCCTGGAGTAAAGTGCTTACTGAAATGAAGGAAATCTTTTCAGTATTTTATTGTGTGACACTGAAAGCAGAGCCCTAATATCTTAGTATGTCTCCCCTCCTCGGTAAATGAGGGGAAATGGTCATTGTTGAGAGTTAGGATGCTTGTACTACTGCCTTTACAGGATGCCTTGCAGAAAATATTTAATGTGATTGGATAATACACCTGTTGACCAAATTCAGTGGGCATTCACATATCAAAGTTGGAGTCCAAGTCTTCACACTAAAAGCCAGTTTTGAACATTTGTGGAGCACTATCCTAAATGACTCAGACTTCATTGCTTAGTGATGAGTTTGACCAACGGAATAAAGCTAGTGTTCCACGAGGTTGTGACTGAACAGTGTGTATGAGTAGAAACAAAGAAAATATCATCAGTGTCCTTGAAAAGCACACAGATAAGTAATTCAGAAAATGAGAAGAGTGAAATTATACACGGCTAGGCAGGAAGGGAAAGGAGTATGCACTATTCATTTATACAATGGCATGGATGTAGAGCTCATTAAATTGAGGGTCACCACACAACTAAGTGGGGCTTCTTTATCTCTTTATCCTCTAGGTCATGACTGGAGATCCAGTTGAGGAATAGTTGGGAAAAATGATTTTTATGGGAAAAGGACTTGGTTACACGATTGAACATTCCCTACACCTGGACATAAGAGGTAGCAGTGGGAATGCACGTGAATAGATTCTATCCCACCATTATATTTTGACTGAAATGATTTATGGTCTGCCAAGTGTCTCCTAGAGCATCTTAAAGTGTGGCCATACATGCATTATTATTTCTATGGTGAATAACCTTAGAATTAGAGCTTTCTTTTAGGGAAATCTGAAATTAAACCGAGTTTTGCTGATTCCATGCTGTACAACTTGGGACCAGTTGTTTATCCTTTGAGCTTAAGTATTTTCACATGAAAAGAGTGAATTATAATAAATTGGGAGCTTTGAGTATGAAAATGACATTTATATATGCATATCAAGAAGGCATTCAGTGAATGCAGGTCCTTTTAATATCTTTGTAGGATGAGAAACAGCAGCTGGAAGAGTGGCAGAATCACTTGATGTCAGAGGACCTTGATGTTACACGCAGTAGCTAACTTGGGTGTGGTCTTACATAAAACAGGGCAGACTTTCTGTGCCAGTCTCTTGGCTGGAAAATGAGATGATTCATTCTAAAAAGAACATATGAATATCATCAGGCAGGCACATGCAACACAAAGCTGTACAGTGGGGGAGGTGACACAAAAAAGTTACTGGCAAGAGAGAAGGTATCTTTCAATATCTGCTGAAAAGTTTGCCAGGATCAGGCCTTTATCTCAAAAATTTTGCCTATAGTCATGTTTTTTTTTATGGAGTACATAGCCTAGTAACAATGTGGCTGGAAACTAAATATTTTTTTAGTGCACTCTAATATTAAATAGAAGATTATTTATGAATGCACATCTCGACCAAAACAAAGCTGGTACTTTATACACAGCATATTCCTCTTTAATGAGCCTATTTTAGAGTGAAGAAACTGAGTCTCAGATAGGTAAGTTCATATTTTAATGTCCCACAACTTGGAAACACGGAAATGGAATTTCAACCTAGGTTTCTTTGACCCCGATTGTAGCCTCTAAGCCAAAACATTTCTAGGATTCAAACTAATGTTAGCCTTTTAACTTGACACCATTGAGAGAACACCTATTCAGTTCTTACAGTCAGAACCTAAATCTTTTTTGAAATTCCTGTTAATATATTTTGTAGAGCACCTAAAGAAATCACCCTTATCCCTTTTCACCCACATACTGTTCACAGCCCAAATCTTTCCACACTTATTAACCAGGCTGGATTCCTATTTTTATTGTGAAAAGGAGAAACCACATTCAAAATACAAATCTTTGCCGTGATTGATAATAGTTGAATTAATGTGCTTTGTGTTTTGAAAACTATTCTAACAAGGAGGTCCTAGAAATGGCTCAGATCTCTGAAATGAGTATATGGGTCCTTAAGTTGACTGCTTTGACTATGAAAATATTTTTAAAGTTTAAGCACCGACACATATTTTAAAAATTAAGCCTCAGTGCCTCATTAAATTCCTTTCTTCCCCTACTCCTAACGACATTCTGTAACTGGAAAGTGTAGAATCTCTAAATTGGTGGACAGATATATCAACAGAAAGATTAGAATGGAAAATGAACAAACAGGGTCTGTCTCATCTTTTATATTATTTTTCTAAGTTATTTACTCTGGAAGCAATGGCATTAATCAGCAGAGTTTTGTTTTTGTCCTAAACAATATAATCTAGAGCCCCCCGCCACCCATGTTAAAACCAGAAAAATCTATTGCTACATGTGTAAGGAGAGAACCAAGATTGACCCATTAGTCTCTCTTTCTAGTTGTGAGAGGCAAACCAAAAAAAGATACTCAAGGTACCTGGAAGGCTTTATGGGGTATAATTTTAAAACATTGCTGATTTTCTTTATACACCAGATCCTAAACTCTTGGACTTCAGTTTCCCCTTTCAAAATGAAGAGGCTGGAGTATATGGCTTCTAACATCTCTTCCAATTCTAATAATTTGTGATCCCAGGTTGCTTTGATGACCCCAACCAGAAAGTGAAGTGATGGGCTTTCTCTAAAAAAGGTTATCACATTAGAAGTTTGTTCACAGGCATATTATGTGGAAGTTGTGATTCAGGTACCTTTCTTCCTTATTTCCTCCTTACTAGGTCCTTCTAATGATAGGAGTCTTCAGAAAAATCTATCATTATGTTTTATTGTTATTGTACGGCTCAACCTCTATACGTTTCCTATATTGGCTCATTCCATTCATTTACATTCAAACATTGCATCAAACATGGAATTTCTACCAGGTCACACAATGTATCGAAAACACATGGCAAATAACGCAGGCAATTCAACATTTTTTGAGAAAATTACAATACATCTTTAGAAGTTAAACGAAAAGTTTGTTAACCTTTAAGCTTCTGTACAATCTAAAGTACTCCTACCAATAATTTATTTAAAATGACCTGGTTTAATGAGATGAACTTTAAGGTCTTTTCTGGCTCTAAAATTCTATCAATCTCTTTGCTAAGTATAGAATTATATAGAGAGTAACCTAAAACAAATCAGACTGAAAAAGCTAATTGGGAGTCCCTTGCAAAAAACCCTGCATGCTCATTAGACCATTTTGTCTATGTCTTGTTGCCAATAGATTTTCTGAAGGCTTTCAAATAGAAAAATACTGCTTATAAAAGTATCAAATGGAATAAAAGGAAATCCACAGGGGAACACAGTAATGGAATGCAGATACTTTGTCACTAACCAGGGAATTCCTCTTGGTAGGGAGGAGAGTTGGGCAGATTTGTGAAAAGAAGATGAAATAATCTGTTGTATTTCACCTTTTCATTGTTTCAACAAATGAATTAGATGTTTTTTGACTATTTGTAAATTTGTAGTCAAAAGTCAAGAATATTGAGAAAGCATAATTATATATTTTAAAAATATAAATATATCTCTCAAATATCTGCCAATAGAGTCATTAGAACACCCACGCCTGCTTTTTCTTCAAGGAAATTTTAGGGTCAAAATTTGCAATGCTCCTATGGGAATCAAAGTTTGTAGAATATAATTAAACAATCAGGTTATTTTTCTAACCATGATTTCTTTTTTTTTGAGACAGTCTTACTCTGTCACCCAGGCTGGAGTACAGTGGCATGATCTCAGCTCACCGCAACCTCCACCTCCTGAGTTCATGTGATTCTCCTGCCTCAGCTTCCTGTGTATCTGGGATTACAGACACATGCCACCACAGCTGGCTAATTTTTATATTTTTAGTAGAGATGGGTTTTCAACACGTTGGTCAGGCTGGTCTCCAACTCCTGACCTCATGATCCACCTGCCTCAGCATGTCTGATGCAATGTTTGAAAGTAAATGAATGGAATGAGCCAATATAGGAAACATATGTATAGATGTTGAGCAGTTCAATAAAACCCCATCTCAAAAAAAACAAACAAACATATACACACACTTTACAACTTCACCCTCTACAACCTATTCTCTTGCTATGTTTTGGTCTCCTTTTTCTCATGAAGTTGTGAAGCTGATTGTGCTAACTTCATAGATTCATGAAGATCAAATACAACAATCTCTAAGGTTAGTTTTTGTGACTGCTCAGATTTAAGGTAGGGTTCCACCATTCAAATGATGATGACTTAATCTTCAACACCCAGTTTCCTTGTTCATAAAAATAGAATACCGACAGCAACTCCTTCTTGGATAGTTGTGAGGAGTAAGATCACTTGCATACAGAAGAAACAACGCCTGGCACATGGTCAGTCCTCTATAAATAAGTTACCATATCCATAACTTATGAATATTAACATGCATGGAAAATAGAAAGTAGCAGTCAGGTTTTGATTCATTTTAGATTGTTAGGTTGTAGGAAACAAATACTACACTGGCAATGAAACAATCTTAGTACTAGATCCCTTAAGAAATCAAACTGCCTTTAAAGAAGACAAGAATCTCATCAATTTTTTAAAGAAACTATATATTAAAAAAAAAACATACAATGTACAATGACATACTCCAAATCCTGTTACAAAACTTTCTGGGATATTTTGTCTTTTGCTCTCAGAATTTCAATCATTCCATTATCTAATTATCAAAGTAGCACATTTTAAGAAACAATTTGAAAAGCAGAATAAAGTATAAAAGATGAGTTTAAAACCTGCCTGGGAACTCCCTACCAAGAGGTAAAAGACTTATTATATTTGAACATTCACTTCCAGTATTTTTACTTGCATTTACAGTTGACTCTTGGACAGCATGGGTCTGAACTGTGAGGGTCTACTTATACACCTATGTTTTTCAGCCATATTCAGATTGATTCACAGGATACCTACATATAAAGGGGGCTGTGTGTACCTAGGTTCCACAGGGCTGACTACGGGACTTGAGTGTGCCTAGATTTGGGTATCAGGGAGGATCCAATCCCTTATGTATACTGAGAGATAACTAACTTAATTTTCCATAAAATGTAGTATCCCTAATTTTATTTAAAATTATATTATGGACATTATAATTTATAAACTTAAAACATGTTAAATAGTTAACTATTATCCAACATTTTCAAAAATCTAGGTAATAGATGACCTTGTTTCCCCACATGATTTCTATTCTCAAGGAGGATAAGAAATTAGCAAGTGAATACATATTTATTGAGAACCTAATAAGGGTCTTTGTATTGCACTAGCCCTGTGGGATGGAGAAATATGGATTATTTGAAAAAAATACAAATTCATCTGAATACAAGAAATCAGAGTTTAGGACTGAGAGCACAGATACTGGAAGGAAGCAAAAAAGGAGGAAGGTACATGCAAGGGAGGAGACTTAATGATGGGAAGAGAAGCCAAGAACCCTGAAACTGTCAAGCTGTAGATTCTGATCCATAACATGTTCAATATTTTAAAAAATAAAAATGAACATAAAAGATTAGAGATCATTGAACATACTGGTAAACGAGTATTTATGAATTTTAGTTTTATTATGCTCTGTCATGATAGAAAATTTGACTGTAGATCTTGAAGGGAAGAAGTTTAAAAATACTTAGACAACTAAATCTACAGCTTAATGCTTACATGGTTACTATCATTCACTGAGCCTATTCCTTAATTTTTAAGACTTTGAGATCCAGAGAAGAAAAACTATTTACTGAAGGTTACGGGACACATGGAGACAGAGTTGGATTCCATTTTACGGACTTCTGCACACTACACCAAATACGAAGCTGTGAACTGGTTTTGCTTCTGTTGAATTCACAATTTGTTCCATCTCCAGTCCTTGCTCAGTTCCCTCCTTTCAGATTATTTTTAGTTCTAGTGCAAGTCTGATGACTAATTAGAGCCATATATGTCTTGTTTGTCATACTGAATGGAGGACTTGCACAAAGCCATGGTGTGGAGACAGAACTAAAATTACAATTTCTCATTCAAGGACATTTGCATCTCTAGCCCTACAGTATTTTTATAATCTTGTTGTAAATATAGTCAATATCAAGTCGTATAGTGATTACACAAAGAAACATTCTCTGTGTCAACAGAACATTCTCAAGTATTATGCCTTTGAGTTAAAAGTTATCAAAATAAAATGGGGATTATAGAAGTATAATGCAGTTTGTACTCTTCAGAAGCCTTGCTCAATAAGTACTGAGTTTTGATCGATTGATACAGTGTCATATTTGACTAAAGAGGTGGGGAAGTTGCTACTGTCGCTTTGTGCTGGATGGCAGCAGAATGCACTATTGATTTTATATGTTGGATGGGTTGTCAGTGTATAGTGCATTGTTGATTTTGACTTTTATAGCCAACATGTTTCCTTTAATTGGATCATTTGTAAAAGAAAGGAGGGGACCTGTTTTCTTTTGACAGTGACTGATTACAATCATTTCATGTTTGTCAATATTTGATAAACCCACTGTTACCCAACAACATGGCTGCCTTTATGCATCTGTTCATTCTGGTTCCACTTCTCCATTTTACCTCAGTATCAACTGGTCTGCCCCAAGTTTCACTTACAATTCAGTCTTATATTTACTCTTTCAGCAACAGTCCAGTTTTTGAACTTTGCCAATCAAATATCTTCTGACAATAACAACCAATCTACTGCCCTAACAATGTTTTCCTCATCAATCCTTACTGATCCCCTTCACATTGGAATCTGTGATGAACTATCATTACACAGGGTATTACAAATATGAACCTATAGTTTTCATGTTTTGAGCTATCAGATCCTAGGAGTTCCCAGAGGAAAGAACAATCCATTGCAATTGGTCGTCTTTGTTCTTTCATATTGGGATTATTCCATACCTGTGGATCACAGCCTGAGTGGAGACTATGGTTATTAGAAACTTTCAATTGTTCTCTGCCAGTGAAATTATATGTAATTAGGAGGATTTGTGGACCAATATTTTAACTGTGTCCTAGATGCCCATTCTTTGATACTTGCTGGTTTTATCTGTAATGCTATGTTGAGAAGTAGTGTATATACATTTCTTTTAATTCCAGTTTTTGCAAAATTTTTTTCTTTTTGAGACCGAGTCTTGCTCCGTCACCAGGCTAGTCTCTTCCCAGAAGGAGAAAAGGATTACTGATTTAATTACTGTTCTTGTTCTCTTTCACAATGAAAAAAATATTCCTGGTCCCCATTTTCAACTAAGTTCTTTACACCCAGACTTAGAAATGTGCCTTGGGTAAACAGAGGATCTTAGGAACTGGAATTAGTGGAAGAAGACTAGACTATAGATAGAAGACCTAAATTATGATCCTCTAAATCTTGGACAAATCATTCCACTTATCTGCACCTGAATTTATTCACCAATGAATTATGAAGTTTACACTAAATTAGCTTTGAAGCTCGCTGCTACCATTCCCTTAATTTCATCATTTTCATATACCAGGCTTCAGTCTGACCGAAGCTTGCAGGGTAATCTATACATTTTTCACAAAGAGGGTACCTAAAATAGTTAACTAATTCAGGAAAGTCAGGCATTCTACTGTTCACACTCAGTGGACAAATATTGTAAACTGCCTCTAGATGTTCCCCAGGTAATGATGGATGATAACATTATTCTTTTTTAAATTTTCCTCTTCTACAAATCATATGCTTTGTTGACAGAGTTTCCTATCTGTGCCAAGGATGAGTGTTCCAGAGACCAATTCATTTTAATTAGAGGATTCTGACAGCACATAGTCCAATACAGCGTACTGGTTATTTGTAGGTACAAACATTCATTGTAATATCATTGACATGAAAACAAAAACACCAATAGAACTAGAATTAGTGAGATTCAGAGAAAGACATTATTGGTCATATGGAAGACAATAAATATCAAAACGTGTCTTTGTAGACATTTCTCACCTAGCATTGTATGCAGGAAGACATTTTTATGTATTAGGAAAAAAGGCAAATGATCTCATGTTTTGAAATATATATTGTCTAATTGAGTCAAACTAAGTTTACTAAAGATAAATTTGAAATACTTTTTTCTTATTGTCTTCAACTGTGCTGTCAAATTTCTCTTTCTCTTAAAGATATAGAGGTAGCTCCAAGGATTAACAAAGTCTCTTTTTCGTAGTTAAAACACAATCCACTTCATTAGGAAACATTTTTAGAGAATAGGATCTGCCCTTCTACTCCCTCTCTCTCATTTTGCTGCTTCTCTTTCTCTTCTAGTGGGTTGATTCCTGGGAAATCGGTGGAAAAAATCAAGTATTCCTTACATAATTATGAGCCTGTAGAGAATCTCTATGTGGTGGTCATTCAATAGTGATTCAGAGGGGCACATGTTAAGTCCTAAAAGAGATAAATTCCATAATGTAGAGGATGTTCTCTATGGCCTAGCTTCTCATCACTCTCACTTCTAATCCTGGGTAATACAGAGACTACAAAAAGTTTGTAAAAACTGGCTGGGCATGGTGGCTCACACCTGTAATCCCAGCACTTTGTGAGGCTGAGACAGGTGGATCATGAGGTCAAGAGATCAAGACCATCCTGGCCAACATGGTGAAACATCATCTTTACTAAAAATACAAAAATTAGCCGGGCGTGGTGGGGTGCACCTGTAGTCCCAGCTACTCGGGAGGCTGAGGCAGGAGAATTGTTTGAACCTGGAAGGGGGAGGTTACAGTGAGCCAAGATCATGCCACTGCACTCTAGCCTGGTAACAGAGCAAGACTTGGTCTCAAAAAGTTTGCAAAAACTGGAATTAAAAAAAAAAATAAGTGTATACACTATTTCTCAACAATCTCTATCAAGTTTAAGACACAGTTCTAAGTGATCTAATCAACCATTTAGTCCATCCTCAAAGAACTGAGAGTCCTGAGAATTTAACCATGTCAATACAGTCTTATTTATATTACTAACTGAAAAAAAATGAGTGCCTTTTAAAGATTATTATTATTAGGGGGAAAACAAGTCAGAAGATGCGAAATCAGGAATGTAAAGTATATGCCTAATAAATTCCCACTAAAACTCTTGCAAAAGTACCTTTGTTTGATGACAGGAACGAACAGGAGCATTGTCACGGTGGAGGAGAACTCTCTGGTGAAGTTTTCCTAGGCAATTTTCTGCCAAGCGCTGGCTTTTTCAGAACACTATACTAAGCAGATGTTATCTTTATTTTACCTTCTAAGAAGTCAATAAGCAAAATGCGTTGACCATCCCAAAAAAACTGCCATGACCTTTGCTCTTGAATGGTCCGCTTTTGCTTTGATTGGACCACTTCCATCTCTTCATAGCCATTGCTTTGTGTTTTGTCTTCAAGATCAAGCCATGTTTCAGTCTATTATAATTCTTGGAACAAATGTTTCAAGAGCTTGAGTCACTTAAAATTTCCAGTGAGTGCTCTGCTCTTGTCTAAAGTTGACCTAGGTTTGATGGTCTTGGTACCTATTGTGTGGAAAGTTTTCTCAACTTTAATTTTTCAGTCAAGATCGTGTAAGCTGAACTAACTGAGATGTCTATGGTGGTAGGCGTTGCTTCTGCTGTTGATCATTGATTCTCTTCAATTAAGGTACAAATAAGATTAATTTTCTCATTGCAAATTGATGTGCATGTTCTACAGCTGTGGACTTCATTTTTCAACATTGTCTTTTCTTAAATTATTCATATAGAAACTGCCAATTTCTTTGAGGCATTGTCCCCATAAACTTTTCATAATGTATCAGTGATGTCACCATTTTTCCATCCAAGTTTCCCCATAAATTTGATGTTTGTTCTTGCCTCAATTTTAGCAGAATTTGTGTTGCTCTGATAAGAGCTCTTTTCAAAGTGATGTCTTATCCTTCTTAGTGCTTTAAACTAGTACAAGTTTATTTTGGAGCAAAAAATTTAAAATCTATGTATTTTCTTCAAATACACATTTTTCATTACATTTTCAAAGACTCCTTCTATATACAAAGACCCTTTGGCATGGGAGATCTTCCAGTGCAAGAGATGTTGGATATATACAAATCATATCAAGCCTGCTTATGCTTGCTGTATTAAGTTGGCCCAAGGGAAATTCACTTTATACAACTTTACATCACTAATATGAGTGCATTGATGTTCTCTTTGTCCTACAGATTCTCTCCAATTCCTTTTTTTCTGCTCAAACTAGCCAATAGTCAGATCAGCTAGAAGTATGCCTCAGCAAATGTTTAACTGGAGAATGAGATGCAGTTTTTTTGGTAGGCACCATCAATATCTATGAAGAGCTGGACATCAAAACATACCTTCCTAAAAGAGGGAGAAAATAAAACGATGTAACACTATCTCCTGTGATTGAAATCAGTTAAGTGAATTTTCTAAATTCCTCATCTTCTCTATAGAGAGGCTGAAGGATGATGACATGCGTGACACTTTACTTCTTTTAGAATGGTGTGTACATGAGACTTTTCAGGGTTGTGGTTTTGGTTTAAATTCAAGTGGAAGTTTCCATACATTTTCATTCTATCTAATCTGGATTTGTGCTGTATTAAGTCTTACGTACTGAAAACTTCTTTGTTCTTGAACTGGCCAAATAGATTCATGAAAAATTTAATATTTCAACTGAAATTACAATAGAAATACAAAAATGTTTATTTAAGTACCAGCAGTTTTACCCATCATTGTTTTACTACTGCTTGTGAAAATGTCAAGACAATTAAAAAGGTAAATAGTATCTTAGTAACAGTAAGGATCTGTTATCTATACTTAGGACAGGCACCTTAAATATTATCATAATTACACTTAGCCAGATCAAACAAACTTAAGGATTAACAACCAGAGCGCCTATTTAGAGTTGTATTTAGCATTTCACTTATGGTTAAGTGATTAGAGGAAGCAAAATCAGAAGTCACATCAATATTGAATAGTAGTTGGTCCCCATTGTGTGCTGCACACTTTTAGAGAAAAACAGTAAAAGTTTACAAAAATAGTTCCTCTGAAAGATTACAAAAATAGTTCCAACCTTTCAAAGAACATAGGCCCATCAAAAATTTCCCAATACCACATATGACAAAGTTCGTGAAGAAATGCTACAGAAAGTATGTATCATCCTTATTTAGGCCAAGAAGATAGTGTGGAAAGAGAAGTCCTATACATCCAATGGATGGGTAAAATAATACCAACCAGAAAGAGGAAATGATTCCCAGGCAGGTTAGTTTCCCCACCTGGGATATGCTGTACTTGTTGCTTCTAGATTTGTAAAGGACACATCCGTAGAAGCCTAGTGTTCAAAACTCAGGGCAGGCAGGGAATCCTCTCCAGCCTTGTTGGCTTTATTTTTTCCCTCTTTCTTCTGCTTTTATGGGTTTCAGACATTTTTATTCATTTCAACAGCAGGTGTAAAATAGTAGGCTGTCATCTGCCTTTTTTGTAGTGCTACAGGCCAAAATTATAAATGGGTTGACATTAATGGCAGTCCAGAATTTAGTGCTGTATTGTAGATGGGATTGAAAATGTTTTGATATGACAGATGAAATGCCTGCAAGTGAAATTTCAGTTTGACTTTAGCTAGGTACATCTGGCAGCTTGTTTTTTAATGTTTTGTTTTTGGTAGCTAGTTTTTAAGGCATTTCTTCATCTTTAATACTCTATTCTTCTTTCTCTTTTCTGATGTTGAATCCTCTTTTCTCTGCCTTCAAGTTTCCATATAAGAGCTAACAGCACATGAGGATGGTCTCATTCAGCTTGAAAGAGGAGGGATTGACTAAGACTCAACTCCTTATTCCTTGTCAAACCCTTTCAAGAAGGAAATGTCCAAGGCATTCAGAGATCTTCTCTGCTGCCAGCACAGATCCTCTTCCTCACACTCACAGACACATAGAACCTGGTTAAAGTAAGTATCAGGCGAGCCCTGGCAGGTAGAATTCCCTGAACCCAGCTGTGTAGATTGCTTTGCTGAAAAATAAGTTTAAAAACATTTGCAAAATGCTGGTGAAACAAAGATGAATGAATTTCTTTTCTGAAGAACTTCTCAGAGCATTTGAAAAGTGACTTTCATTGTCTCCTTTCAGTCACTTTGGTTGCTAGATTGTTACTTTTTGGGGTCTCTTAATTTTAACTTCTCAATGGAAAAACTTGCTCTATTAACCTAGATAAATATTGACCTTAACCACTTTATGTAAAAAGATAACTTCCCCGTATTACTTTTCTAAGTAGTTTCACACATAAAATATTTTTTTATTTTAACCTTTTTGTGAACTCTATCTTGCTCACTCATGCTTTTCTAAATTGTATAAAGTAGGCTCTGGTCCCAGTGTACCTCCAGTGAAAATTTGCTATTGTCTAAGTTGTTAGAAACTTCAGTTTAAAGAGTTACAAAAAAGCTCTCATTTCTGAAAAATTACAAAGATAGTTCATTCCATTCATTTTGGAGACAGTCTCATTCTGTCACCCAGGCTGGAGTCCAGTGGCAGAAACTCGGCTCACTGCAACCTCCACCTCCCAGGTTCAAGCAATTCTCCTGCCTCAGACTCCCTAGTAGCTAGAATTACATGCACATGTCACCATGCCTGGCTAATTTTGGTATTTTAGTAGAGATGGGGTTTTACCATGTGGGCCAGGCTGGTCTCAGACACCTGACCTCAGGTAATCTGCCCACCTCAGCTTCTCAAAGTGCTGGGATTACAGGTGTGAGCCACTGCACCCAGCCCATCCCATTCTTTAAAATGGGAAGGACATTTGCTTTTAGTTTTCAAAATGTCTTTTTAAAGATATGTGCTGTTATTTTCTCTCTAAAATATCTGAGAACTAACCTTTTCCTGAGATTGTCAACAGAACAAATCTTTACATGTAAAAGTTCTCAATCTTTTTCCTTTAAGTATTTTTAGATTGTTTCAAAAAACATTTGAAAATTCAGATTAACTCAGTTTTTATAGCCAACATAGGTCACATGGAGTACAATGAGACTATTTTACAGAAGAAAAAAAAGATGTGGATAGTTAGACATTAAATGTAGCACTCACCCCCTTGAGAGGGGATTGTAGGTGGGGTAAGGAGGGTGGAGGCAGTATGAAAATGTCACAAACATCACCTGATAAAATAAGGAACAATGAGCTATGTGTAGTGCTGTGACAGTTCTGAGAACAATTAGTTTATTTCACATGTGAAAGAAGTGAAGAATTCATGGAGATGGCATTTGGATTGGACCCCGAGAATGAGTAGGAATGGTCTGAGAATAGGAGGACATTTCAGAAAAGAGAAAACAGCATGAACAAAATGAAGCCCAGAGGCATGAAGATCTACAATATGCCTGGAGAATTTCAAGCAGTCCAGGTAGGGTGAAGCATAGTGTATACAGGTAAAATTGGGATGAGTGACACAGTCCCAGGCTTAAAAATTTGTTTCAGTTCAGAATATGAAGGCAATGAATTGCTGATGGGATTGAACTTTATTTTGCAGATGAAGTTAAGCTAAAACGAGTGTGGAACCAGATAGGTCTTATTTGCAGATGCATGTCTGAGGTGCTCTTAAATGAAAGCAATGAAAAGAGTTAAGATGAACTGAGAGTTAAGATGAACTTTGATGGAACCAGAACAAGAGATTGAAGGTTTTTTTGGATTATTTTAAAACATGAACTTATTTGTTAAATAAGAATAGCTGTTAATTAAATGGTATTGTATTCTTTTATCTTGAGATCTTTTCTCGTAGTTTTCCTATGTTTTATATGTAGGTTCTATAACATTTTTGTTCTAATATATACTCGTACTGGACATTTTGGAAGGCTTGCATAAATTGAAGCACTATCTTGGGGTTCATGATGTCAGAAACATCAAGTATATTTCAGAATTTTTCAAGGCAGTCGATTCCTGTCATAAGAACTAAAATGTCGTAAGACAGAGGTAGAATAACTGGGTAAGATGTCTGAAAATGAGCATCTCTGAATGTGGGCAGATTCTGCATTTGGAACGTATTGCTTGTGAAAATTATATGATGTTCTCTCCAATTATCATGGGGAAAAAAACAGGATTGGAAGAAGGAAGGAAATGAACCAATGTTGCAATGGGAAAACTTTACCTAACATTTGTCATCAAAATGTGCATTATAAAGATGGGCCTCTTTCAGCTAACCCAGTTTTAATGCATCTGATGGTCAGACTAGTCTTAGTCCTCTTCAGTGCCACACCTAATAAAGACAGGATTATAGTAGCATTTTTTATTTTAAAGAGGAAAACTATAAAGTTAATGAAGAGAGAAGAGACCAAAGTCTGTGATACCAGTGATGTCAGTGATATTGGTTGAAATTCGGGGAAAAATTCATCATCTACTGCTATTAAATTACTCAACAGCTGTTTCTTAGTGGTAGTGTTGCTATTGGTGCCTGTGTGAACTTTTTGGGATTGGTATTTACGTGAAATTATAATGCAATGTCGACAGTAGCATTCAATAAATATTGAGAGTTCAATGAAAAAATGGAGTGAAAGATCAACTGATTTGCATCATCCTCAGGCTTCATACACAATAAAATAATTTTGTGCTGAGTTTTAAAATGTGAATTTAGTTTGGCAAAACAAGGGAATTGTGCCTTTCTTGAAGCTGTAATGTGGTATAGTCTAAGAAAGGTGTATGATGACTATGGGACAACTAAGCAAAGAGTGGCAGAAACTACCTAAGAAATTAAAGGAGGAGCCATTTTATGACTAGCCAGGTATGCCAACCTCGAGAATGAGACCGATTCTTTGGAAGCCACAGGATGGCATTAGAGATTTTAACCAGGGACATGATGTGAAAAAATGTGTAGGACATGGAACAGTTGTATAAGACTATATGAACACTAACCTTTTGGTTTTATACAACTTCAAATGGAGCACTGTAATTTACCTAGTAGAATCTTCTCCCATTTCAGACCTACTGCTGAGGAAAACAAGTACATCACTTCACAATCATAATAAACAAGTAGGGATGCAATTGCAGAGTCTAAATTCTTGAGAAAAACCAATGATAATTTTAGAATATCTCTAGAAATCTATTTAATAATCCTCCCATATATTAAACTTGATAATTTACATAAGTTTAATACATACACAAATTCAATGATGTTTTGTTGAGTGTATACCATATGACATGTACTTTGTGAAACATCAGCTATAAACCACTGAACATGATACAGTTTGAATATCTGTCCCTGCCCAAATTTCATGTTGAGATGTAATCCCTAGTGTCAGAGGTGGGGCCTGGTGGAAGGTGTTTGGATCATGGAGATAGATTCCTCATGAATGGCTTGGGCTATCTTTTGGTAATAAGTGAGACCTTAATCTGAGTTTACATAAGATCTGGTCCTTTAAAAGTATGTGTCACCTCCCCTTCCACCCTGACTCCTGCTTTTGCTATGTGAAGTGCCTGTTCCCACTTTGCCTTCCATCATAAGTAAAAGCTTTCTGAAGTTTCCCTAGAGGCAGATGCCTCCATGCTTCCGGTATAACCTGCAGAACCATGAGCCAATTGAACATCTTTTCTTACAAATTACCTAGGCTCAGGTGTTTTATAGCAATGCCAGAATAGCCCAATACAGAACACAATAGTTTTTGCCACTAAAAAGTTTCAGCTTATTAAGGCAACCAGGTAGGTGGAGAAGAAATTTCCAACCCAATGTAGTAACTACTGTAGTATGGAGGAGTAAACGGGGCTCTGGGAGAACCCACACATCCTTAATCTCATTATTTGGAGAAGAGGGGAACTGGCCAAAGGAGACATGTTGAAGGAAGCTTATCCTTAAAGGTTAGCAGTACAAATACATTACAAAAGTAAAACACGTATTCGTTTGTAAGAGCTGTCATAGGGAAATACCACAGAATAGGTGACTTAAACAACAAACATGTTTTCTCACCGTTCTGGAAGCTAAAAATCTAAGTCAAGGTGCCTGTGGGGCTGGTTTCTCCCGAGTTCAACATCTTTGGCTTGCAAATGGATGCCTTCTCACTGTGTCTTCACACAGCCTGTCCTCTGTGGATGCACACCCCTGACATTTTCTTATAAGGGATCAGTCCTATAGGATTAGGGACCCATTCGTATGACTTCATTTAACCTTAATTACCTCTTTAAAGGAACTGTTTCCAAAAAGTCATATTGGAAGTTACAGCTACAATATGAGTTTTTAGAGAATATAATCACCTGACAGATTCATCGTGCCCACTACCCAGAAAAGCCAATGCACTGAGAACAGCAGGTTTTTGCAATAGAGAGTTTACTAATTGCAGGGCTAACCAAGCAGGAGGATGGGGTTTATTGTTACTCATATCAGCCAAGATAGAGAGACTAGGTTTTATTGTTGTTTTTCTAAGGATTTGGTATGTTCATAGCCTAGCCAAAAAAACCTAGAAGGGTAAAGGGAAGTCATTTACTTCCTACACCTCTGTAGCTTATGCAAAGGGCCATTCCTACAGCACTGTGCTGTTGTAACAGAAGGAAATCACAGAACATGGGCTCCATCCTTCCCTTGTTCTGGGGTGCCACAACTGTATGCACACCATTTATTCAGATATTTTGATGAGAAAAACCACCATGGATGCACACATATATACAAACAGCAGCTGAAGTCATATTCTCTGCTTCTATTCTAGGCATGGGTGATCAAGTGCTCACAAAAAGTGGTCCTGGGCTGAAGAGCTGGTAGAAAGGCTGGCCAGGCCTGGGTGGAAATATTTACATCAAAGAAAGGAACGGAGAAACAGAACCAGAGTGTCTGTGCCTGCGAACATGCAACAGGAATTTATTGCTGAGGAAGCACCATGAAGGACCAGAGCTGAGATTGCTCTCGGAGAGTCCTTGAGGTTCTGGGAAGCTGATCTGGACAGATCCGTGGAGGCTGCCTAGTGGATCTGAGGGTAGGGCTCCGTATTAGTCTGTTCTCATGCTGCTAATAAAGACATACCCAAGACTGGGTAATTTATACAGCAAAGAGGCTTAATTGACTCACAGTTCCATATGGCTAGGGAGGTTTCATAATCACAGCAGAAGATGGAGGAGCAAGTCACATCTTATAGGGCAGCAGGCAAGAGAGCTTGTGCAGGGGAACTCCCTTTATAAAACCATTAGCTCTCATGAGACTACCACAAGACCAGTATGGGGGAACCACCCCCTGATTCAATTATCTCCATTTGGCCCTACCCTTGACATGTGGGGATTACAATTCAAGGTGAGATTTGGGTGGGGACACAGCCAAACTATATCATGCTTTTCCTGTTTGAGTCAGAGTGGCTTGTTTCCATGGATTAACCAGCTGGATTTCTGGCTGTGATTTCATTTGAATAAAGACTAACACATTCTCAATCCTCAGGTTCTAAACAGAGATCTTCAGGAATTATGGATTAACCAAGGGAGGTCAGCCTGCAGACAATGAAGTTATGTTTATGTAAGCAGTTATGGAGACAAGCAGGAAGATAAGTGGTATTTTCTGTGGATTTCCCTTCCTCCTCTGGCAATTGAAAACCTGTTCAACTCAGGATCAACTTAGTACTCACCTCCATTAACATCCCATTTTATGTTCACAGCTTGAGTCTGTGATATAGCTTTTATCATCTGATCACACACAGACTGCTTAGTTTCTAACAGGAATATTTCCTCCCCAGTTAGAGTTTTATGGGTGGGCAGCAATCATACATTTTTCATTAGCATTCCACTGGGCATAATATTGTGCCAGGTTAGTGGCCATCCATTTATTCACATAGGTATTTAACATGCATTTATTAGGCACCTACTATTTGGCAGGCTTTTTAGACTCTGGATTTTTAGGGTTGAACAAAATGTACAAATTTCCTGCTCTCATGGAATGTAACCAAAATTCCCAACTAATTGACATGGGAATTGCTGTAATAATGTCAAAGATGCATCCCATAAGATTCAATGTTGTCAAATTACAGTTAAGTATACAAAGAATAGCAACAGACTCCGTTTCTGATGTTTGTACAAACCCAATTCCGGATTTCTTGCCCTTAAGAGCATGAGAAAACTACAGACCCCCACCACAGGCAGAAAAATCCATCACAAGGGACCTAGAGGTACGCTGGAAAGAATTCCAACCAAAGAGATTTATAAGGCAGTATAGCCATGCTCAGGGGAGGGGAGGGGACTGCTATAGCTTAAGATGTTTAAAACCTGGCTGCAAGAGAAGCAGGAAAATGCACCACGGGGAACAATTCCCTGCCAGGTTCTGAGGGATGAAAAAATTACTTAATGGCACATTCACTGTCTTGACTTACGTGATTTTTTCCTAGCAAGCAGACATCTTCTATAATTCCCTTTGTAAATAGACTCATAAGATATAGATGTGCCTTTCTCTTATGTGACTTATACAAACCACTATTGTTGTTGGCTCACAAAGAGTTGGAAATTCATAACTGAGGGAAAAATGGACTCGACAGGATAAACTAAAAATCACTTCATTTTCCAAGTCCTGGGTCAAATAGTGCCCAACTCCAGAGGCCAGGGGACACAATAGAGCTACAGAAACTCAAGTTCATGGGGTCAAAAAAATTGGAAGGGAGTTTGGAGGTTATCTATTTGAACCTTTAACATCAGATGTCAGTGAGCTGGAGCTTTTCATTACAGCAACTATGGACAGAAATATTTAGGTTGGAGATGGAAGAGCTGCACTGTATTACAGGTTCCCTGGGCATCTGACTCCAATCTTTCTAACATTACATCCCTAATGTGCCTTCTGTTCCTGCCAGAATGCCCTCTAGTGCCCCAGTGCCCATGTGGATATCTTAAATAGTAGTACATATTTACAACTCAAGTGCTCCCAGGACTTCAACTGAGGCTACCCTGAGATTCAATTCAAATCTCTCCTCCTTCAGAGGAAGATAAAAGTAAACAAAAGAAAACAGCAGCAGCAACCACAAACTTTCCGAGCCAAGTAAGCTAACACTATTTGCTCATTCTTTTGAATTCCAGTGAAATGCCTTGTGTGCTCCACCCACTTGGAGCTGGAATTGTTTTGTATTGCGGACCATCTTTTGTCATGTGGACAAACTGTGACCATTTTCTGTGTCTCTGCTGGCTCCAGCATGGTAGGGGCTTGATAAAAACTTTAAGGATAATAGAAAGCTTTTATTAATGCTGGAGAAACTGCCTGGAAATACAAAGCAGTGTGAGTATTTTGGGTTGCTCTATCAAATCATTGAAGGACCGCCACATTTCCTTGCAATCTGCATTGTTCCAGATCACAGAAAAATAGAAAGTTTTTGGCTGTTTTATAGCTAGCACAAAAGGCTACCAAACTTGATCATACACACATGTATGCACACATACATTACAATCACATCTATATACTGGCAAAAACACTAAGTATTAGCAAATAAAATCCTATACCAAATCAAAAGATTGACACATCATTGATATGGTTTGGATCTGAGGCCTCACCCAAATCTCATCTTGAATTGTATCTCCATAATTCCCACGTGTTGTAGGAGGGACCCAGTGGAATAAAAGATACTTGAATCATGGGGGAGTGGTTATCCCCATACTGTTCTCGTGGTAGTGAATAAGTCTCATGAGATCTGATGGTTTTATCAGGTGGTTTTGCTTTTGTACCTTCTTCATTCTCTTTTCCTGCTCCCATCCGAGATGTGACTTGCTCCTCCTTGCCTTCTGCCATGATTGTGAGGCTTCCCCAGCCACGTGGTACTTAAGTCCAATTAAGCCTTTTGTAGATTGCCCCATCTCAGGTATGTCTATCAGCAGCGTGAAAACAGACTAATACAATAATGATCAAGGAAAGTTTCCTCCAGGTGAACAAGATGGGCTTACCCTTAGAAAAGTAATAAATTTATCCCATCTGTAGGTCAAAGGAGAGAAACAATATGACTTAACAGAGGTGACGGCATTTCATCAAGCTGAAATCCATTTGCTACTAAAACTGACAGATTAAAGTGAAAAGCATTTCCAAATAAATTAGGAATAAAAGATCAATCTTTTCTGAACTACGTACACCTTGTTTCACTACACCGCTCTAGAGGCATTCTCAAATTCTGGAACAAAACAGATACCTGCCATCACTGCTATTATTCAAGAAGTTTCTGAAGTTCTAACTGACGAAAGGGTAATAAAAACAATTACAAATTATAACATTGTCTACTCCAAAAGCTTTAAAAATTTATAGTGAAAGAGTAATATTTACGGTTGCATAGTTACACAGAACTCAAACTTTCCATAGATTAGCAAAAAAAAAAAAAAAAGTAGAATTCTAAAGCTTTCCATACATTAGCAAAAACCACTTAGAACACAAAAAGAACAATTCTATTTGCTACAGCAATCATTTAAAAATATTAGGAAATAAGTGTTAGCCAAAGTCTATAAACTTTATATACATGCATTTACAAATGTGTATTTTTACAGATCTTTACAAAATTTTAAATATATTTACAGGTCTACATGTGTATTGTTTGTATGAACAAAAGGAATAATGCTCTATGATTCTGGAAGGGAAGATACAACATCATAAAAATATTTTTGAATTAAGCTTTAACTTTAGTTCAATTTCAATAGATATTCCAAATATTTAGTTTTAAATATTTGTCCAATAGGGGTATGAAAAATGACTGTGTTTCCCTGTGTTTACATGCTAGGTGTCCATGTAAAGAGTATTTCGTACTGTGGGCCATGATCAAACAAAGTTCTAAAGCCATTGCCAAAAGCACTATCAGAAGACCCCATTCAATCTCAGGCCTTTGTTCTGCCCAGAGGAAGAAAAGGCAGACCAGGAGAGTGGGGGAGGAAAGGGGAGAGGAGGAGATAAGTGGAAAATGTCAGACTTTTCTGAGCAAAACATCTGTTTACAAAAAATTAATCCAATGCCATTTTTCTTAAGAACACCAAAGCAGACTCTGAAATGACACTGACATCGGTGGCCCAAGTGTCCCCTACTGCTTTCTGTTAAGTCTGAAAGAGGAATAAAAGCTCCACCAGAGACTTCAGTTTAATTATGTTCCCTGCAGCCTAAAAAGGAATGGTAAGTGGCGTCAAGGCCTCTAAAAGAAATCTGAACAACCACAAAGGCTTCCAGAATGTTTACTTTGAAGCAAGGTGCATGTATTTTTCTCCACATGAAAACAACAGAAAGTCATCATTCCCCAATCTGAACGCACAGATCAGGAAAAGCCTCCACTAGTTGTCCAGTTTCCCTTGGGAAGATGGTGTGCTGTGATGAAGACAAGCCCTCACCTTCTCCAAAAACACCTGCTTTGCTTCACACCAACTCCCACGTTGCACATAAAAAGCTTAGAGAAAGTGTGTGTGTGTGTGTGTGTGTGTGTGAGATTCACTATTCAAAACATATCTGTGATAATCTCCTTGGAATTCCTGTTTAGGCTTCATAGTTTATAAGATAACGTATTTCTTCTATCTGGATTGTAACCTTTCAGAGAGAAGTGGCTATTTATGTCCTGTCTCTAGTGAATGACACTAACATGGAGGATCAAGGATATGGTATTAAATCAATGAAGGAATAAATGAGAATTCTTTAAAAATCACTATAAGAATTATTGTTGGCCTTTATTTCTTATGTTAAATCCAATTAAATCATCTCCAAGGTCTCATTTTCCTGAAAACAGGGAGTAATATTTGACAATCTCTAGTCTCTCTATACTGTAGAATATTAGGAGCCTCATTCCACACGATGTGGAAACTTCTGTGGTTCCTGTATGATTGGGGTAGAGTATACCCTAAAGATATTTGCAGCTGACTGAAAAATAGCATTATTTTGCAAAGTGTAGTCTGCGGATAGGTTTCATTCGTATCACCTGGGACATTTGTTACAATGGTGCCAGGACTCTGCATTTGTAACAGGCAGCCTAGAGGATTATGAAAAAGATTAATGTATCGTATTAGAACACAATCTAGGGGCAGTCCAGACAGCACTGAGTCTGAAAAAGGAATGGCAGAAAGAGGGGGCAGTAGCTTAGGTCTAAACTAAACACACCTGGTCTTCTAAGGTGCAGTTAACTTATTTTAACACAATAAAAGGGTCGGGGGAAGAGCCCATGGTGAGCCTGGGAGTGTTGTGCCGACGTCCAGTTTGACAAAGATCCTCAAGTATTTAGGGGAGCCCAAAGAATAAACTCCTGAGTGAGAAAAAGCATAGGCTTTGCAGTCAGACGGGTTACTTGTATGTAGCCTGTTGAGCTTTGTCTACACAGTGAAGATTCTAATAGCTGTCTGGAAGGTTATAGCGAGAATTCTGTGAGTCTATGAAAAGTGTCCAGTAAATACTTAGACCTCCTGCTTTCATGTCTACTTACATGTACATTCACTTATTCATTTATCTTGATATATTAAAAATTAGAATATAAATTATAGTTAATAATTCAAACTATGCACTGTTTTACAAACATTCTTTACTTTTCATGATGCCCCAAGAGAGATACATAATCTTTATTTCATGGATAAGGGAAGTGAAAGATTGGTGATATATGTTACCTGGATTGATATCTTAGTCCTCCTAATGTGCTAGTTTTGTGCAGGGCATGAAGATGTATAAAACCAAAGAAACCCATTAAAGATTTTTAGGTCAGATGCAGCATATACATGTAACTAATACTAAGCAGTGTTAATGGGTTCCAAGGAATACAAACAGAATGCTATAAGGAGAAATCGGTCATTTTTAAGCATGATAATAAGGGAAGATTTCAAGAAAGGGGCACCTTTTAAATATAGCCTTGAGAGATATGTGGTCTGATAGGCAGAGATGTTGAGAGGTCCTTTCAAGGAAAGGGCAGAGCTAGAATAAGGTTACAGAAATGCAAAAGCATAGAGCATGTTAGGAGAGAAATAAATGAGGCAAAAGTAGGAATTTTACGGGCAAGAAGGTGAAGAAAAAGTAAGATGACTGACATTGAGTAGCTACTCATGAAATATTTATGGAATGAATACAAAGAGTTTGAGGCCACTTGAGAAAGGCTTGAGTGACAGGCCAGGGTTTGGGCTTTTCTGATAGGCACCGAGTAGCCATTTCAGATTTTTGAGTTGGAAATGACATGCTTAGAACACACAACTTTGGAAGCAATTTCAGAATAGCCAGAGAGGGGAGAGGCAGGAACAGTGGTCAGAATGCCATTGTAAAATTGCAGGCAAAGTTATAGTTCAGGAACACAATGGTGCTGGAGATCATGCAGAATGAAGAATGAAAGGCAATAAAAGATTTTTCTCAGTTAGCATAAAACCTTATTTATATACAGAGACAAATACGCACACACACTACAGCTTCCTAACACAGGACCATATATGTTCATCCAAGACAGCAAATATATTCTCCCCTCAGGAAATAGGACCAATGCACACCATTTATTTTTCATTTCCCATTAATTTTAATTACAGAAATGGAATGTATTATGCAACCTTTAAAATTTCATATCATGGATGCATGCTGAGAGCCCTTTCAAACTGAATTTCAAACAATTCAATTTCTAAGGTCTGTGTTAAAGGAGATAGGAAGGAACTGACACTATCGTTTACACATCTGCATTTTAATATGAGTTTTCTTAATGCCCTCCTGCTTGACAAATGACAGCTTTTGAAATTTTTAAATAAATACTTTTGGGGTTTGTGTCCTGGGGGAGGACCCAGTTTAGCTAGAAAGACAATGGACTAAAACCACCAGGCCTTACTGTCAGCTCTAACCTTCCCCAGTGTTTGCAAAGAGTTAGGCCGATTTCTGAACCAGTATTTTGGCAGGTTCCAGCTGTCATGAGCCTGGAAATGTGTTGTTCACCTTCCTTTCCTCGTTACTGAACACCTTGTCCTGCAGCACAGATTTCTCCAGCATAGACAGAAAATACAAAATGCGTAAGTCCTGGTAATGATACAGAGGAAGGCCTCCATTTGCATACCCTTCATAATTCAATTTAATTTTTTTTGTCAAGAGTTCTGAATGCTTTGTGTTTGCTTTAATCAGAATGTTGACATTTACACTGAAGCCAATTTCTCTTTTTCTCCTCCGTGTTTTGTTTAACCACGACAAGTGACAGCAAACTGGAAAGAACAGACTTTTTAAATTGGCTCCTCGCCCGGAATGCATCATTTCTCTTGTAGCTTTTCCCCCCTTCCTATGCATCGCAGGAGGAAATGTGAAAACATGCTTTGCGAACACAAGAGTAAGGTGTTACTGCTTTTAGATAAAGATTTGTGTTGTATTTTAAAACTAGATTGCTGTACAGTTTCGAGCTATTAGCAGGAGCCTATTACGCCATGGCTCCAGCTCCTTGGAGAAATATGCTTAGTATATTTCAGTAATTCAAGGCAAATAGAAAACTACATGTGAAAATACTTAAGGGCAAAATACATCAACTCCTGTAGGCTGCAGAAAGCAACAAACAAGCACGGCACCTGCCATTAACTCTTTTCAAAAACAATTTATCTAATTGCTCCCTGTCATCCCCCAAATTGTGGGGAGAAGAACCAATGTAAAAATGAACCTGTGATATTAGGCATTCAAAAAAGCAACAAGCAATAGTGCAGCAAACATTCTGCCCTCTTTAGCAGAACATGCTATTGTCGGTTTCATGCTTGATCTCTAAAGGCTCTATGAGAATGTAGCTTATGTTTGAATTAGAATTTGCCTATATATCAAATTCGATGGTTTAAATCAGAAATAAGTTTGAATGGCTTTATCAAACGCAACAGAAAAATACAGCACCGAAGACCTACCTAGTTAGGACTTTGTGTCCCTTCATGGAGTTCAATTCTAATTCAACAAAGAGACAGGAAACAGAATGATTTGATTTCAAATGAAGCAGATGTTGACGTTATAGATTACTTTGCTAAAATATCAGCTTTCGAGTGACTGAGGTACCACTCTGCCTTTAGGCAAAAATCTCTTCAACAACCCTTGCAAATGTATCTTTTTCCTGTGTATCAGAAATCAGAAGTAAATCGATACTATAAATATTAAAGATTTACCTGAAGAGAGTAAGATCAAACACTCTCAAACTGCATTTTAACTGAAAAATCATAGAAAATGGGTTTCTACCTAAGTATTGTTGCATGAAAATATATTTTCAATTATGTTTACGCACATATGTATTCATATGTGAATTTAGTTATGACAAAATGTACTTCCTACCATGGGTCAGCAAATTTTCAAAAACACTAAAAACTTAAATACCCAAATATACCTTATCCACTGTGCCTCAAATGCTACAGTTCGTGCAAATACATCAGAGAGGAAGTCTATTTCTGACAGATAAATGTGAGTTTATCAGATGCTTCTTTTGCCCCAAGGTCCCTCTAGGGGAACATAAGGACACTTGGTACCATAGCAACAAGAGGAACAATCCTTGGTATATACAAAAGAAAAAATGTACATTTTAAAAAATGAGTGAAGAGTATTAACGTGGAGGATAGACAAGAAAAGGAAGGTAACAAAAATCACCACAAATTATACCAGCTGCTGCTAAGGAATCTATTCGCGTCTATGAAAGGGATGTGAGGATAGAAGGGGTGGAAAGAGACGCCATCTTCAATAAACAAACTAGGATTTCGGGAGATACGTTGGGAAAGAACCTAAGTATATTAATTTCCTAAGACTGCCATAACAAAGTTTCACAAACTGGGTGGTTCAAAACAAATTTATTCCATCATAGTTTTAGAAGCCAGAAGTCTGAAATCAAGGTGTCAGCAGGATCATGCCCTCACTGAAGGCTCTAAGGAAAATCAGTTGCATGCCTTTCTCTTAGCTTCTGGTGTTCCTGGCAGTCCTTGGAGCTCCTTAACATTCACTGGCTTGTAGACCGACTCCAAACTGCATTGTCACATAGCATTCTCCCTGTGTATCCCTGTCTTTTTTTCTCTTTTAGTAAGAGCACTAATTATACTGGATAGGAGCCCACCTGAATGATTTTATCTTAGTTTGATTGCAGCCGATAAGACCCTATTTCCAAATAAACTCACGTTCATACCTACTAAGGGTTAAGATTTCAACATATCTCCTGGGGGGAAATGGTAGAAACCACAACAGGAAAGAAGTTTGAGATTTCATAGGAAACCACTTTTTTTGCTGACGTGAGGGAGAGGAAGAGTAGAGAAAGTTGTACATTTAAAATGAAAATTATCTGTCAACATTAAAGCCATATTCAAGACTGAAAAATTATTCTGGGAGTGAATGTTTAGGTAATGCAAACCAAAAACAAGGCTGCGCAAAATTGTAGTAAATTGTTTGAAACTGTATGACAGCTTATAAGAAAGAATTATGGATCAAAATCTAACAGGAGAAAGAAACTCAGATGTGAGACTGACCTTTGAGACTAATTTTCCCGTACGGGCACCTCTTAATTCTAGAAAAGGAGCTGAGACTCTAAGAGGCCAAGAAGTTGAAAATGGTTTATGACAGACTCACTGAACTAAGGAACAATGAAATTCAGGGTCAACCAATGGAAGCCCTGGTAACTTTTACTTCTGAAGATATTCAGATGGGATCCCTAGGACTACAACCTATGGCTAGAAATAAGTGAGCGTCTGTGGCTATTAGAGCCCAGCTTCAAATAATCTTAATGTCCGATTAGACTAAGGCGCTTCAGGAGTTTTACTACTACCTGCTCAAAGCAAACGTAACACTTTTTGGAAGAAAACATAATATATGGTTTAAATTACCTCTAAATTTTACATGCATAGCATCTAGCAGTCAATAGAAAATAACTAGGTATAAAAGAATGCAAAAATGCGATTGAAAAATAAGATCTCGCAGAAAAAGAACCATAAGCAATCCATACAATGAAGTTATTAAGCATATACCCTAAAAGGTTAGGCGTAGTAGGTTGAGATAAAAGATGAATTTAACCAGACAGCAAGAAACCATAAAAAGAAAAATTCTAATGAAAATATAATGGAATTAAGTATTCCATGGATACATAATACTTAGAATTTTTTTTACTATGTTTTATATGCCTCTAGTGTCTTTCTCTTATGGAAATATTTTACATTGATTTATCTAAGTGTAATTTGAGACTCAGAGGAAGAATAGTTTCAAAGCAAGATTGGAAATTTTCCAAATTGAGGGAAACATCAGTCTATATATTTTAGAAGTGCAACAAACATCAAGTTGGATTAACAGAATAAAATCCTACTTAGATATATCACACTAAAATGGCCGAGAGCCAAACACAGGAAAGAATATTAAAAGCAGTAAAGATGAGAAGAGGCCAGATTCCATTCAGAAAAGCAGCAATAAGACCAAGTAAACAAGACCAAAAGACATCCTATCTACAGAATGGAAACCAAGAAGGGAAAGAGAATCGTTCTTCGAAGTATTCAAAGAAAAATAATTGTTAAGAGTTGTTCAGCCCACCAAAACACCCCTAAAGAATTGTTTATAAGTAGAAAAAATGCCCTATGAGATATTTTCAGACTTAAAGTGCAAACTTTGCTATTTTAAAGACAGAATACGAAATATTAAAAGAAAAACTAGTGTGCAGATCTTTAAAAATAGAACGGCTGTTATAGTATTGTAGATAATTTTTCAAAAGCATTACTAAAAAGCTGAGAGACAGTTTTAAAGAGCTTAGAAATCAGTACCCCATCCCAACAGCAAGTAGAAAGCATCACACACTGAATAAGCGAAGACTGTTTTTATACCCTTCGCATAAGCGAGGTCACAGGTGAAACCACTGACCCCAAATTGGCGAGAGAGAGCCAGGTGGATCCAGAGAACCACAGCTTACCTGAGCAGAAACCCACAAGGAGAAACCTCTGTGGGAATCAGTGCTGAAGTAGGAACACTTGAATTATAATTAATAAATTGCTAGCGTGGACAAGCCTGAGAGGTAAAACTCCACGGGGATCCAGGCCTAGAGGGGTCGAGTTCTCGGGGGTAGGATCCAGTCCTAGATTCTACGTGCTTTTGTGAGGTTTTCCTCCAGGAGCCCTACCAGGTTCTCAGTGAATATAAGAAGAAAACCTCCTCAGGCTTCCGGTAAGGAGGGGGGAAACAGTAACGACTTTTAAATACACCAGAGCATTCTGTTCTTCCTAACAAGTTCTGTCCTCAGGAGAACTTATTTTACCAAAGCCGAATCTGCTGGGGCTTTATCAGAGCCAAGCCTTCCTGAGTGAAAGAAAAGACCCAACTCAAGTCACCTACAGCTTTTCACGTAGGGAAAGGAAATTTACTCAGCCCCCGTTCCCTCTAGCTTTCCATGTGAGGGAAGAAAAATACCCGAGACTAACCATCCCGTCGTCCCTGGGGAGTGGGGGTCGGGAGGGACTGAGAAGCGCTCGTGAAGTTCACAGTGCAGGGGCCACGGGCTCGTCAAAAGACAGAGACCTGATCATTAGGCTATAAAATGATTCTCCCCCCTCCCCCCAACCACATCACTACAGGCTTATTTACAGCTGTTCCTATTACCCAGTACATAATGTCTGGCTATCGAGAAAAATATATATAAAATATACTAAAAGGCAAAACGCAGTTTGAAGGGACTGAAAGAGCAGCAGAGTTAACAGTTGGCTATGGCAGGAATGTTGGGATTATCATACCGCTTTTTAAAAACTGATTAATGTGCTAAGGTCTTTAATGGAAAAAACACAAAAAGACATGCAAGAACATTAGAATTATGTAAACACAGACATGGAGAGACAGAACCAAAAAGAAATGCTAAAGATAAAAAGCACTTGCCGGCGCGGTGGCTCACGCCTGTAATCCCAGCACTTTGGGAGGCCGAGGCAGGCTGATCAAGAGTTCAGGAGATCGAGACCATACTGGTTAACATGGTGAAAACCCGTCACTACGAAAAAACAAAAAATTAGCCAGGCGTGGTGGCAAGCTCCAGTAGTCTCAGCTACTCGGGAGGCTGAGGCAGGAGAATCGCTTGAACCCAGGAGGCAGAGGTTGCAGTGAGCCGAGATTGTGCCACTGCACTCCAGCCTGGGTGACAGAGACTCTGTTTCAAAAAAACAAAGAAATAAACAAAAACACTGTGGAATGGTCTGAATGTTTGTGTCTTTCCAATATTCATAGGTTCAAATCTAATCTGCAGTGGAATAGTATTAAGAGGTGGACCTTTAGAAGATGATTAGGGCGTGAGTGGAATTAGTACCATTATAAAAGAAGCCCAAGGGAGCTTGTTTGCCTTCTCATTATGTGGGAACACAACGAGAAGGCTCCATCCATGAAGCAGAGTGTGAGCCCTCACCATACAACGAATATGCTAGTGCTTTGACCTTGAGTTTCCGAGCCCCCAGAATTGTGAGTAATAAATTAGTGTTGTGTACAAATTTTCCAGGCTATGGTTTATAAATTCTCCAGTCTTTGTTATAGCAGCTGCAATGAACCAAGGCACCCTGTGACAAAAATGAAGACTATCTCTGGTGGGCTCATTAGTAGCCTGGACATAATTAAGGAAAGAATCTCTGCACTTGAAACTATGACAAAAGATGCTTTCAAAATTGAAAAGAAAAAAGGTACACACATACAGGAATACCCGAGAATAGTAATAGGAGAAGAAAGGAACAGAAGCAGTATTGGAAGTAATAATGCCAGAGAATTTCCCCCAAATTAATGTTAGATACCAAATCGCAAATCTGAGCAGTTTGGAGAACATCAAGCAGGGTGATTTTCAGAAAGACTACACTTAGGCATATTATTTTCAAGATTAGAAAAATGTACAGAAAAAAATATGTTGAAAGAAGCTAGAGGAGAAAACAAGAACAACTTACCTATAGAAGAGCAAAAATAGGAATGACATTCAAGTTCTCGAACAACATACAGATTTACAAAGGATAGAAGTTTTAATAGTTCAATGTGTTTGAGCACAACCTCACATCAATAATTGGCTGGCCACTAATCTATGCTGACTCATGCATTACACCTAGGAATCCAGACTTAAAAGAGAAAAAAGAAAAATGAAACTAGATGGTAATGAAAATCCACACAATGAAATAAAAACCTAGTAAAGGTAACCATGTAGACAAATGTAGAAAACTGTGCAAATATATTTTTCACTTTTTTACACTTTAAAAGAAATGCAAAAAGCAATAAGTATAAATTTGAATTTTAGGACTTATAAAGATGAAATATATATGATAATGATACACAGACAGTTATATTGAAAAAGTTTCTATATTTCTCTGATATTAAAGTTTTCATTTGTGGTAGATTATGGTAAAATAAAATGCATATTTAATCCTTAGAGCAAGCAATATAAAAATTACTCAAAGAGTAGTTTTAAAAAAACCAAAGAAGGCTGGACATGTGGCTCATGGCCTATTAATACCAGCATTTTGGGATGCTGAGGCAGGAGGGTCGCTTGAGCCCAGGAGTTCAAGACTAGCCTGGGTAAAGGGAAAGAGAACCTGCATCTACAAAAAATAAAAAATAACAGCTGGGGTAGTCTTGGGCACCTGTGGTCTCAGCTACTCAGCAGGCTGAGGTGGGGAGACTCACTTGAGCCCAGGAGATCAATGATGCAGTAAACTGTGATTATGCCACTTCATTTCAGCCTGGAAAACAAAGTGAAACCCTATCTCAAAAAAAGAAAAAAAAATTATACACTAGAAAATGTCTTTTAGCACAAAAAAGGCAATAACATTGGATCAGAGAAATTAACATAAAACGTATAGAAAACAAATAGCTAAATGGCAGATGTATATCAGACACATATATGATAAAAATAAAAGTAAATGGATTATATACCCTAATAATAAAACAGAGATTTTCATTATATACACATATATGTATTCACACAGACACATGCATATACAGAACCAATTACATGCTATAAACAAGCGACACTCTAAATTTACACAATTAGCTTCTCATGTATCTGGTGGTTATATGTCTGTTTTTCCCTTGTGATAATCTATTGAAGGGTATAATTGTGTTCTTCACATTTTTCTATATGATATTGAAAACTTCTATATATATGTTATCCTTTTGAGAAAAAGAAGCAAAGTAAAATTTAAGAAAATGAAAATGCCCATCATAGTTTGGAAGTTTTTCTATGTACACTTATCATTTCCAACTTGTCTTCCCTTTTCACCGATGCTTCAGCAGAGACAGCCAAGTTTGCACATTTTATCACCATTCTTGATCCCTTAAGAAGGAAGAGTCAATTCTGGGAGTTGAAGGAAAAAGATGATAGTGATATGATTCAGAAACCAGGTATGGCAGAAACAAGCTCATTAATTAATCAGTGTTTCTTTTTTCTCTTAGTCCTAAACATTACATTTTTAAAACTCTCTTGCCATTAACTGGCTCCAGATAATTTGAGTTCTGACTACTGGAATATGTGTGAATGTGATATAAGGCTTTGTCAAGCAAGCCCTTTAAAACCTCCCATGCTCCCTTGGTGCTATTTTCCCTGTCCCCATATCCACACGGCGGAAATATGTCAGTGCTTTAAAACTATATGATTATATATGGTAGTCACTAATTGCATCCAGCTATTGGGCACTGAACTGTGATAATCTTGAGTTGAAACATGATATCACAAGTAAAGTATGCAATAGATATTGAAAACATAGTACCAAATAATACAAAGTACTAAATATTTTCATATTGATGACATGTTAATACAATAGTACACATATATTGGGCCAAGAAATTATTAAAATTCATTTTACCTACTTTTTACTTCTTTAATGTGGCTACTAGAAAATTTAAAATTACACACATGGGTCGTATTATATTTCTGTTGAACAGTCTTTGGGAGGTGGTAGAAATACAAAATGGAAGGTCATGATGGAAAGCTTTGCAAGAGAATGAGCCATCATAGATTTCCCATTTAATAGTTTACAAGTAAAAAATATATGCTAATATGTTTAGTCACTGAATTTATGGATTGTTACAAAACCAGAAGGACTATGAATAGATCCTCACCATCCTGCTGAGATGTATTTTTTTTTTCCTTCTTGGTGAGGGAGTGCAGTGAGAGATAGTCTCACTGTCACCCAGGCTGGAGTACAGTGGTGGAATCATAGCTCACTGTAATCCCAAACTCCTGGGCTAAAGTTACCTTGCTGCCTCAGCCTCCAAGTGGCTAGGACTACATGCCTGCACTGCCATGCCCAGCTGCTATTAAAAACATTTTTTGTAGAGATGGGGTCTTACTATACTGTCCAGCATGGCTCAAACTTTTGATTTCAAGCATTCTTCCCACGTCAGCCTCCCAGAATGCTGGGATTGCACGTGTCAGCCAAAGTACCTGGCCTCTGTTGAGTTATTTCACAGCAAATTTCATTATTCATAAGAAACAGTTGAGAAAGTATACAAGTATAATTTTACATATATATGGGTGTATTTTCACTCTACTAAGTCCTTTATATTTTTTATAACTTTCTAGACATTTACTATTACACTTACAATAAAATTCAAAATTCATTTTATACAAAATGTGGGTCTGATCTGTAGCCTACCTACCTCCAGGATGTTACTTAGATTCTTTCTAACACTTGTGAATACCCATGACAATTCTGTTCTTTTTTAGCTCTGAGTCTATTTTATATGATATTAATATAGTCGTTCATATACTATTTGATTAGTGTTTCCACAAACTATCTTTTTCATTCTTTTATTTTCAACCTGACTATATATTTGAAGTCAGTTTCTTTTAGATAGCATGTAGGTTTGTCATTTTATTAATTCTATTTAACTTTGGCAATATCTATTTTTAATTAATGTATTTTACTTTAACATTTAATATAATCACTAACATGTGAGCTTAAGTCTATTATTTTTGTTTTCTGTTTGTTTTTTGTTTCTGTGTTTTATCTTTTCTTCTGTTCTATAGGTTATTTGAACATATTTTATAATTTCACTTGGTTTGTCTCTGGTATTTTTAATGTTTTTTTTATAGATTTTTAAACATTATTAATAAACTTTATTTTGAATATAATTTTACATTAAAAGAATAATTTAACAGAGTGTGTATAGGGTTTTACATACCCATCTCACCACCATCTCAACTCCCACAAATACTTTCTTCTATTATCACCATCTTAGTTGAGTGTGATATATTGATTATTATTAATGAAACCAATGTTAACACATTATTATTAACTATGCTCTGGAGTCACATTAAGATTCACTCTTTGTTCTATATAGTTGTATGAATTTTCACAAAAGCATAATGACATATATCTGCCATTACAATTTCATAAAGAATAGCATTTATCACCTGAAAAATCCCTTGAGTTTCACCTACTTGTTTCTTCCTTCTTTCCTTGTGACCCATGGCAACTACTAATTTTTTAAATTGTCTTCTCCAAAATGCCACAAACTTGTAATTGAAGAGTATGTGGCCTTTTTAGACTGGCTGCTTTTCTTTAACAATAAGTACTTAAGGTTTCTCCATATATCTTTGAGGCATGATATATCATTCTTTTTAATTTTTAAATAATATTTCATGGTATAAATGTACCAAAGTTTGTTTGTCCATTCACCCACTGAAGAATATCTTTTTTTCCAGTATTTGATGATCATGTACAAAACTTCTGTGAGCATTCATGTGCAAATTTTTGTGTAAATATATTTTCAACTAAATTGGGTAAATGACTTGGAGTGTGATTGTTGGTTTGTATATTAAGATTAAGTTTGGGTTTGTAAGAAACAACAACCACCTTCAAAGCTGCCTTCCTAAAAAAGTAGTACCATTCTGCATACTCACCAGAAGTGTTTTAGCATTCCATTCTTTTTCCACTGAATTGTCTATGCTACTTTGCCAAATATATGCTGACTATATTAATGCTTTCTAAATTACTGTAGCTAATAAGTCTTAAAGTGGTGTGATGCCAGTCTTTCGAATCTATTTTGCTTCTTTAGTTTTGTATTGCTTTTACTGGGTCTTATTTCCTTTCCTCATAAATTTTAGAATTATTTTTGTCAATATCTACAGAATACCTTGTGGGGTTTTGATTGGGATTGCATTGAATTTATATCTAGTTGGAGGGAACTGACATTTAAAATATAGTAAATACTCCCATCTGTGAACATAAAATATCACTCCATTTATTTAGAACTACTTTGATTTTTTAAATCAGAATTATGTAGTTTTCCTTTATATAGGTCCTGTTCATTTCTATTTTTGCTTATTTATTTTAGGAGATGCTAATGTAAATGTTTTTGTTTCTTAATTTCAAATTCTAATTCCTCTCTGCTAGTACATAATACAGCAATTGACTTTTGCATATTATGACCTTGTTATAATCGTTTATTAGTTCCAGAGGTTTTTTTTGGTCAATCTTTAGGATTTTCTAAATAGACAATCATATTTCCTATTAAAAAGAATCTTGGAGACAGAGAATGATGCTAGCAAGAAGAGTCTCCAATGTTTATCTATTCACAGAAACACTGATGTTAACAACCATCCATACATTAAAATAAGTTAATGAGCACTTTTGATCCAGGTAAGAGATTACACTGAGGTGTGAAGCACAGAAATAAAAAAAAAATGATGCATTAAAGTGAGTAGAAAGAACATTTTACATTCCCTACATCACCACTCCTCAAAACCACCTAGCACAACAACAAAGGAAATACTCTCTGTATGGAGGAAGCAAAGTGAAGTGAGCATCCAAATTTGTCACAGACCCTACTGCCAGGCCTACCCACAGTGAACCCCAGGACTTGACCAGCCTGATCAGACTCAGGCTCTAGGCCTGACCCTGTACACTCTGGTGCTCACACAGCCCCTATGGATTCAGGCTGCAAGATGTCACCTACAAACCTAGGCTCTAGATTGGTTCCTGTGTACTCATGTTACAGGCCCACCCCAGTGATTCCTGGAACTAGGCCGGTACTTGTATACCCTGATTCCAGACAGGCCCTCATAGATCCAGACTGCAGTACCACTCCAGAAAGCCTGGTGCCAGGTCAACACCCAGAGATACAGTTTCCAAGTCTACTCAAGTGGATGCAGGCCCCAGACCCACCCCAATGTCAGAAGGGCCCCCATGGTCATAGATTCCACAGAAGCTCTTGCACATTCATGCTCTAGGCCTCCTCCCATGTACCTGGGCACCAGGACAGTTTTCCCAGAAACTTAGGTAGAAAGTGCCCTCAATGGTTTTGCCACATTTCCCACCCAGAATTTCTGGTTATGATGACTGATAAATGTCTTTCTCTGCTAAAGGCAGTGTATAAAAACAAGAAAGGTGTCTATTCCTACAAATGTGTGGACACTAGCACAAGGCTTAAGGAATCAGAAAGATAAGAAAACCAAATGTGTGTTTAGACCAAAATAAAGCATGTATAACTGAACCTAAATAAATGAATATCTATAAACTCTATGATAAAAAAATTTAATCACCTTAAAAAATCTCAGTGAGCTATAGTAGAACACAGACAACTGAATCACAAAAATACTACATAAAAATGATAAATTTTTACAAATAGATAGAAATCACAAAAAAGTAAAGTAATTAAGTAGTAAGTCTAAAGCTAAAAAACAGAATGACTAAACTGAAAAATTCAACAAAGAGTTTCAATAGCAGACTTGATCAAACAGAAGAAAGAATAAGTGAGCTCAAAGACAGGTCATTTGAAATTACCCAGTAAAAGGGTAATTTCAAAGAAAGGAAAGAGTGAAAAAAACTGAAGAAAACCTATGAGACTCATAGGGCACCATCAAAGGAATATATATATCTACATATATATATATATATATATATATATATATATATCTACATATATCTACATATATATATATATATAGGTTTTGAAGGTGGTTGTTGTTTCTTACAACATTTTATGTATGTGTGTGTGTGTATATATATATATATATATATATAGGATGTCCCTGAAAGAGCACAGGAAGAAAACAAAGCAGAAAGCTTGTTTAAATATATGACAGAAAATTTTTTAGGTATGAAGACGAAAATGAACAATCAGATTCATGATGCTCAAATAATTTTAAGTAGACTAAACACAAAGAGATCTTTACTAAGACACATTTTAATAAAATTATTAAAAATAAAAAACAAAGACAATTTTGAAATGATCAGCAAAAACCCAAAATGACTTACTATATGCAAAGCAACTCCCAAAGGATTAGAAGTGAATTTTCTTTGCCAGACAGGAAAGTGAAATGATACATTCAAAGTATTGAAAGAAAAAAAATTGACAATCAAGAACACTGTACCAGAAATATTTATCCTTCAGAAATGAAAGAGAGGTTAAAAACCTTCCCAAACAAACAAAAAAAGCTGAGAGAATTCATTACCAGTAGAAATGCTACAAGGAATTCTTCAAGTTGAAAGGAAAAAAACCCTAATTAGCAATAAAAAAAAATAGTTAAAACTCATGGTATAGTCAATCAGAATGCTCTAGTACTGTAATGATAAGGTCTAATCACCTTCAACTTTAATATACCAGTTAAAAAACAAAAATATTAAAATAATTATAGCAACTATAAATTGATAATGGACACACAGTATTTTAAAAAGTAAATTATGACATCAATAACAAAATGTGGAATAAGAGAAGAAACATATGTGTAGAATTTGTGCATGCAATCTAAATTAAGTTGTTATTTTATAATATGCTGAAACTATAAAAGGTTTTATGTAAGCTTAAGTAATCACAAAGAAAAAAATACCTGTGTAGTTGTACAAAATAGAATAAAAAATGAATCAAAGCCTACTATTACAAAAAGTTGATTTACATCAAAGTGGAACCTCCTTAAAGCATAAATCTCATAGGGTCTGTAAAAAAATAACCCAATGAAATAAATACAAAGTATCTAGGTAACAACTAAATGATGAATAAAACAGTACCTCATATGTCAATATTAACATTGAATGTAAATGACCTAGATGCTTCACTTAAAAAATACAGGATGACAGAATCGATTAAAAAAAATCACAAACTAAATATCTGCTGTCTTCAGGAGACTCACCTAACACATAAGGACTTACATAAAATTACTGCAAAGATGTAGAAAAAGATATTCCATGCAATGGAAACCAAAAATGAGCAGGAGTAGCTTTCTTTATATCAGACAAAGCAGACTTTAAAGCAACAACAGTAAGAAAAAAGACAAAGAAGAATGTTATGTAATGATAAAAGTTTATCTTGTTTAATATAGCTATATGTGTCAGAGGCTTCAATTTCCTCTAGTGTCCTTGTTTTTGCCTTCTCTATAGTTTTGGGTTTCCCTAGAAATTTCTTCTTAAATAAATTCTGAGACTATCAATTCTTTTAGTTTGATCCACTGTTAAACAGATGTCCTATTGATGCAGTAATATCATGTGAAGTGAGAGGAAGCATTCCATAATGCTAGAGTTAGGTCTTAGTGTTTTAGTGGGCCTGTGCCTTTGGTGTGTGACCTTGACAAGTGCTTCTCAACTTTTTGTTCCCCCTTCAGAAAGGAAGGCTAGGAGTGGCTGGGATTTTGCAATTCCTATCCTTCATCCTAAATAAATTTTCAGGGAGCTACTTTTCTTTGTTTGGTTTTTTGAAGTTGTTGGCTATGTAGAGTTTTCTGAATTTATTTCAAAATGTTTTTTTTTCTTGGGTGTATTTCAAAATGATTACTTTTTCCCTTCCAGTGACCAAACATGAGAGGACTTTGCTCCAGTCGTTACACTGAGAAGCTGGTGGGACTCATGGAGGTAAACCCATGAAAGCGTATGGGGACTTCTCCCTTGGATCAGGTCCATTGAAATTTTTAACTCTCAATCTATTCCACTTTCATCCTCTAGGAATTTGTCAAAGTTGCCATTTAACTATTACTGGCTATTGGCATCTTCTGCTTCAGGTGGGCTGATCTGTATCTCTGTATTCACCTACTTCTCTACTTTTCAGGGTGACTGTTTATCCTGTGATCTCAAGTCTCTGTAAGATCTAAAAAAGCCATTGCTAGGTTTTAGAATATTTGTGCAGAAACCAGAAGCCTGTACAGCTTTTTAATGATGGCTCCAAGTATTTTGTCATATATACACATAACTTAGTCTTCTTATGTCATTATTTTACAAATTTGGGTGAAGTATATACAACTTAACTCCCTTTATGCATCTTTATACTCTTTCATCTATAATTGTTTTAAATATTGCCTCTATATACATTTATAGCCACATTGGACAGTGTTATATTGCTAATTTAACCACTTAAGAAAAATTTAGACAACACAAGAGAAGAAGAAAGCCTGTTGTATTTACCCATTGTTGCACTTACAATTCTTTCCTCATTCCTGATGCTCCAAGTTTCATTCATTTTTATTATTTCTTTTCTTTCTGAGAATATTCTTCAGCTATTCCTTTAGGGTAAGTCACTTTGTGACAAATTCTTGTAATTTTTTTTTTATAAGAATGTCTTGACTTTTTCTTAATTCCTGAAGGAGATTTCAATTGGTGTAGAATTCTGGATTAACAGTTCTTTTCTTTGGAACCTGAAAAATATACTACTTCTTTTTGGTCTTCTTCCTTTCTCATGAGAAATTCACTGTCATGTGAACTACTATTTCCCAATACATAAGGAAAGGGACCATGTTTTTCTGGCTTATAATTTTTTTCTTTTCCTTTAATTTTCAAAACTTTACTTGTGATGTGTCTTATGTACTAGCATGGATTTCTTTGAAATTATGCTGCTTGGGGTTCACTCAGCTTATTTGTTTCTTATGTGTTTCTCACCAAATTTGTGAAAAATTCAGATATAATATTTTCATATAATTTTCTAGCTGTGTTATATTTCTCCTCTATGTTCAGGACTCCAACGTTGTGAGAGTTAAATCTTTTGTTGTATTCCTGCAGGTCTTGGAGTGCATGTCGATTTTCTTCCCCTATCTATGTGCTGTTTTTCTAATTAAGTCATTTCTTTTGCTTTATCTTTCATTTAATTGATTATTCTGCCCATCCTCTGTATTCTCCTGTTGGTCCACCCACTGAGCTTATTTATTTACTTTTGTATTTTTCAGCTCTAAATTTGCTACTTTGTTCTTCTCTATATCTCCTATTTCAGTACTGATTATTTCTAGTTTTCTGTTGAGAACTCTGCTTTTTCATTTGTTTCAAAGATATTTGTAAATTGCTTGTTGAAACCATTTATAATGGCTGCTTTTAAATTGTCTGATCATTACAGTACTTTTTCTTGGGTTTTTTTTTTTTTTTTTTTTTTTTTTTTTTAGCATGAAACTGCTGGTTTTGGGATGAGTAGGTTTATTATTATTATTAAAACCTAAAAATTTTTTGTGATATATTATGAAACTATTTAACTTTTTTGTTTAACCATTCTACTTCATCTGACTTTTTATTTTTTATACCACTCCAGTAGGGGAATGGTAGTGCTACCTTGTTAATCCCAGATGGAGGTAAAAGTCTAAATTCCTGACTCAGCCTGAATTGACATTTGAGGTAGCGTTCCTCATTACTGATGGCTGGGCAGGGGTTGGCATTCCAGCCCCATGTGGTCTCCACTGACAATGCATGTGAAGAAGGAGGTGGCCCTATCATAGCTCAGTGATGGTGGACATCCTGATTCTGCTAGTCCTCCCTCTGACACGTCTTATCATGGAGGGAGAGGAGCATATTATTAATGTTGAGTGGAGGTAAAATACAGACTCCTCTTGTAGTATATGATTTTGCTGGCAGGGGTGCTCATTTCTATCCAGGCTCCACCATTGGCCTTCTCTGACATGATCCAGTAGCAATGTTGGTGCATCTCATTACAGTCTCATGAGTTTGGAGATGTAGGCTTCTCATTCAGACTTAGCTCATCAGGGAAGAGGTTCAGCAACTTTTTTTTTTTCCTATGGCATTTGGCTAAAGTATTGGAGTTACTATCCCAAAATGGTCTCTCTCTCTAGGTTCCCCTTTTGCTAGTCTTTTAGCTAGAAGGGACAGGCTTTTTTTGGGACGTCTTGGTTTTGTCTGCACCTGTTGGTGTTTCCGACTTTTTAGTGTCTTCAGCTCCAAATTTGGGATACACAAGGCAAAAATTTAAATAAATAATTAAATCAATAAAATAAAATGAAAACTCAGGGAATCGACTGGTTTATTTTGTTAATGTTTTTATTCAAGTCCTGAGATGTTTGCCCATCTGCCTTATTCTCTCCGTATTTCATAGTCAGGTTTATTATATTAAAAACATTCCAGAGTTTTTAGTTACCTCACATGAATAAAACCGAAAAATGTGTCTATTATTCTCTCCCAGAAGTGGAAATTCTTCCAGTTTTAAAAAATTCCTCAGATAAGCCAAACTTGTTTTCATCTCTTGTATTTCTATATGATACGCCTTCTGTCTGAAATTTCCTTTTCCACAGCATGATGGGGACAGCCTTGGATCTCAGCTTAAATGGTGCATTCTTGGATGACTGTCCCAGATCAAGCAATCTAATTTTTCTTTTACAATGTCATTCTCTACTACACTGCACTGTTCAATTTTATTCATAGTGATAAACTGGATATATTCTTTTTAGGTTTATTTTTCTATTTTGGTATTTATTTCCTGTCACTGAAATATAACATTTATGGAAGCAAAAACCTGGTTCATCTCTATAACTTCTGCTTTTTCATATTTTTAGCATAGTCTCTGGCACAGAGTAAGTATTCAATAAAGATTTGTTGAATTTGAATAATACAATTGTTTTCATCTTACATTTTTGTGGTTTAGTCCCTCGTTACACTGAAAAAGAAATATATTTCATCTTATTGATGACAGGAGCTCCTCTTTGCCTCTCTTGATAATTCAAAGTTACTGGCAATCAGGAGCAAAGGCCTGACTGACAGGCTTATGGCTTTGTGGTTACATTCTGAGGATAATTAACTCTTCTAGGCCAGCTGTGACCCCTACTGGGAGTCAGCCTGTGCCCAACATGTTGACAGAATTGGTCCCCAATGAGGCCACTCCACTTGAATCCCTGGAGTGACTCCTGAGATTTGAATGAACCTAAGGCCCTGCCAAATATAAAAACCAATGCAGAACTTAGGGGCCAATTGATTCCTCAGAGAGCTTTGCAAATGATTTGAGAATTTTAGAAAGCAGATCTAGTGGCCCATCTTTTCAGTTCCTTATGTGAAATGATTCCAGGAGTAATAATACAACGCATATTCCAGTAGTAATAATACAACACATTATGTCCTTGCATTTTTGTCTTATTCCACTGCCTATTTCCCTATCTCTGGATTTCAACAAATAGAAACTTTGTCTCTCAGTTTTAGGCTTTTTCTCACCTTTTTAAATGCAAATACTACAGGGAAGGGGAACAGCTGGTCAGTCATTTTGATCTTACCATAATGAGTTTATTAGAGCCAGCCTGGAGAGGGAATTCTGACACAGTGCATACTCTTCCACAAACATGGCTCTCTTTTGATGCTTGCCAGTACTGGAAAATTTCCTCACAGGAGAATTTCTCAGACGTGCAGCAATGCAGTGACAGCAACACATGCAGATGGAAGGCATAGCATGAAAACTGAGTGATTAGATCTCAGAAGAGACTGCCACTGTGGATTGAGTTAATTTGGGGGAAGGGGTGTAAAATCCCCAGATCCTAAGATATTTGTGTTTCATATAACAAGAGGACAATATGCCTAGTGAAAATCTTGCTTAAAGTTCTGTTACCATTTTATACAGCAGAATTTTAGTAATTAAATATCAAGTAATTCTATAAATAAAATAAAACTGGGTAATGTAGTTAAGAATAACACAGTGAGAGAGAAAATTAGATTGCTTAGTCTGTGATGTCCATCTAAGGAGGTCACATTTGAGCTGAAATCCAAGCCCATTCCTATAGGATGTGGAAAGGAGAGTTCTAGGCAGAGAAAGAAATAAATAGAAATCCATGAAATAGCAGTTTAATGTGTTTGAAGAATCAAAAGAAGGCCAGGATATTAAGGATACTGAGGGTAACATTTTTCAGAGTTATATGATCTTTTAATTATACTTTCTAAAAATAATAACTGCAAATGAATATTTGAAGGGGTATCAGAATAGAAAATAATGTAGGAGTAAAATCTTGTTTATGAGAATTTCCAATTTGGAGTTTGTGAATGTCATGCTTGATAGGAACATTACAAATTTTTGTATTTAAAAATAGCTAATTATGTATTTAAATGACTCCTAAACAGAAAATTCAGAATGACAGCTGAGGTTGGGAGCCATCTATGCGACTGGCAGGCTCTAGAAACTTAAAAGCAAGTATAGTTCTCTGCTTGAATCAATGAAAATGGGCAAATTTGTTTTTTTATGGTGAAGAATTACCAGTAAAAATAACATTAGTTTAAAACCTTCCTTCTCCTTATTTTAAAGTCTTATTTCCTTGATAGGGTATCTGAAAAATGCTCCTAGTCATCCTTCTAACCTCAGACTCTGCCACAGGTAGAAACCACAGATGGATTCCCAAATCACAGCAGCATAGATAGACTTGCCTGCTAGCCTTTCTATGGGGTGCTATCATGGAACTGCCTGAGCCACTTGAGCTCATAGGGAAGGAGGTGAAATAACAATGTGAAAACTCCTCTGTAATTGACCTAACCAATTGATGAATAGCTGCTGAAAGTTTTAAGCATCACTTTCTATCTTCCTAGTATGAAAGAGTAAGTAAGCAGATAAAACCTTAAATGCCATTTGTCTATCTGTATGAAGGAGCTCTTCCATCTCAATAAAATGTTGAGGTTTACAAAATGGCAGTTTTTGCATAGAAAGAGACATCCTTCTTCACATTTTATCAAAAACTTTATGTTAAGACCTGGAAAGTGACATGAGGATAAGGCTCATGTTCCTCCTCCATCTTCCTTTCCACCATGGAGGCTGGACAGAAGGATTAGTCCAACCTGAGTCTCACGGGACTCATGCATCTTGTAAGTGTTACTATGATGGTATAACAACATGGTACCTGAGTGGTTGCCAGAGTCAGGGCAGGTGGTCTTTCCCAACTACTTATCACATGCTGGTGCCTATGGTAGGCACTGAGAGCCATAGAGTAGTGCCCAGAGATTGAGTGTTTCAAAAGTGATGGCCCAGAAAAGAGTAGTGAAGCCAATTATGGGCAGGTATTCTTTCTAAGGTGAGTTGCCATGGTGTTCTAGATACACTATACTGTATGAAGCAGGAGACAGTACCCTTTCTCTTCTCACCACTGCATTTCTCCACCTCTTCTATCAGACATAATGCATTCTGAGAGGTTGCCAGAGTTGGCAGGAGTGAAAGGATTACTTCTAAGGAAGACATTTAGGCAGGACCAAGTCTTAATATAGCTAGTCTTTCTCTTCATCCAGTAGGACTTTTATAAAATATTAAGATGCATAAAAAGAGAGTAGAGGAATATAAAGTGTATAAGGTTAGGTTGGAAGCATGCAAAGCATGAGCTTGACACTGGTGTGAACAAAATCCGGGATGATGTCAGTAAGTGTCAAAAGTCAAGAGAAGCCATGTTCAGTAGGATGAAAGTCATGACAGCATCTCCTCTACTGGGGATTTGTGTGGTTCAACAGGAATCATTGCACCCAGAGCCATAAGACACCTTTCAGTGGATCTCTCTGCACAGAAAAGGCCTTCAGTCAGGTAGACTGCTGTATCTACTAAGTAAGGGTTTGATCCCTATGCCAAGGCCTTTTCCTCCTGGAATGAATCTGGTTCCCTCAGTTTTCCTAATTCCAACCGGCTTTGGTCTCAAATGGAGAGGGAAAATTAAAGGTGCTTTGGTTCATTTTTCTATAGGATAGCCAGACAGTTTTTTATTGTCAGAAAATATTCTTCAGCAAAATGGTCTGTTCAGCCTTGAGCCATCAATAGGAATGAGGGAAAACAGCCTGTTATGTAGATTATGTCCCCCATGTTTCTCTCTTGTATTCCCTATCAAATAAAGGCCCAGGAAAACCAGCTCATGTGACCACAGACCCTCTCATTAACACGCACACAAGCCATCATGAGTTTGGAGGACTGAAGTCTCTATTCATTCTAGTTATATCAACATGCCTTTTCCCTGAAGACTCCTTAGAATAGCTCCCACAGACGTCACTTATGCTGCTTCATGTGCTCAGGTGTAGGTCAAATCGTGTGTTTAGCCGTCAGGCATCCTTTTCTTTCACAGCCACCTTGGCTCTGGCAGATTAACATAATAGCTGTCTTACATGGGCCTGGCAAGCTGACATGTTTTCTGATATAAGAAAGAACCCACAATATCCCCACAGTGGGTTTCTGGAATCAAAAATAAATTAAGTGGCTGCTATTTTCTCTCCCTGAAAGGCAGGGAAAAAGATAACAAACTTCAGTATATCTAGAAATGAAAGCACATCATAGCAACAAATAGCAGAATAAAGCTGGGTGGTCTCTAGTGGTTTCTATCAGTCTCTTGAGTGGTAGCAGAGGTGCTATGGTGTGGCTTTGGATCACAAGGTTGGGTCATGTGACTGGCTGTGCTAACCTTGGTGCACATCCTCTGAAGCATATCTAAAACATGGAGCATAATGCCAGTTCATTATCCCCACATACGTGACAGGCAGAGACCCTAGTTAACAAAGATCTCTGGCTTTAATATCACATTTCTCTTCCATGGAATGGGGGTCAGAAAGACTTGGCTGGTGGCTGCTACTTGTGCCTTGATGTGAGTTCAAAGTGACATAAGCATCATTTTCTCATAGCTCGGGGCATATGGAGCCAATAAGTAAGCCCAAACTCATACCATAGGAAGAGCCAAAGGCCAGAGCTCAAGAGACTATACATAGGGCCCTTAAAAACAAGGAAACCATTATTATCTATGAAAAATATTTTATATATGTATATTAGCCTGTTCAGCTTGCCATAACTAAATACCAAAAACTGAGTGGCTTAAACTACAAAACTCTATTTTCTCACAGCTCTGGAGGCTTGGAAGTCCAAGATAAAGGTTCTAGCTAATTCTTTTTTAAAATTTATGTTTATTTTTATTTATTTTGTGAAACAAGGTTGTACTCTGCTGCCCAGGCTGGACTGCAGTGGTGTAATCTTGGCTCCCTGAAACCTCCACCTTCCAAGCTCAAGAGATCCTTCTGTCTCAGCTGGGAGTACGGGCACAAGACACTATGCCCAGCTAATTAATTTTTTAAGAAATAGAAGCAAGGTTTGTCTATATTGCCCAGGCTAATCGCAAACTCTTGGGCTCAAGCAATCTTCCCAGCTTAGCCTCCCAAAGTGCTGGGATTACAGGCATGAGCCACTGCATGCAGTCTAGCTGATTCTATTTCTGGGAGTGCTCTCTCACTGACTTGGTGATGGCCACCTTCTTGCTTTGTCATCACATGACCTTTTCTCTGTGCACTGAGAAGGGAGAAAGGGAGGGAAGTTGTGAGTTCTCTGGTGTCTTTTTTTTAATAAGAACACTAATCCTATTGGATCAAGACCCCACTCTTCTGTCTTCATGTAACCTTAATTACTTCCTTAGAGGCTACATATCTAAATATAGCCACATCAGGGGTTAAGACTTCAATATATGAATTTTAGGGCTACACAAATACTTAGCTCATAACAGTATGCTTGGCAACACACTGTCAAATGTGATGAATCCACTTTTAAAAACATACAAGAAAGTAGACATTTTATTTACCCAAATGAGAAGTCATTCAATGTTAGGCCTTTCTCCCTTTCTCTCTGTCTCTTCTTTCTTTCTCTCTCTCGCCTCCTTTCCCCATCCCACCCTCTCTCTTTCTTTCCTTTCTTTTCTTTTTTCCCTCTTTCCTTCTTTCACCTTTTTATTCTTCCTTTCTGAATGGAAGCTTTTTCTTTTTTTTTTTTGAGAAAGAGCCTCACTCTGTCACCCAGGCTGGAGTGGGTGATCTCAGCTCACTGCAACCTCTGTCTCCTGGGTTCAGGTGAGTCTCTTGCCTCAACCTCCCAAGTAGCTGGGACTATAGATGCACACTACCATGCCTGGCTAATTTTTGTATCTTTAGTAGAGATGGAGTTACACCACGTTAGCCAGGCTGGTCTGGAACTCCTGACTTCAAGTGATCCACCCACCTTGGTCTCCCAAAGTGCTGGGATTACAGGTGTGAGCTACCACACCTGGCTGAAAACATTTTCTTTAAACATTATTTGTGAACCAGCATAATCTGGTGATGTGGTAGAAATCATTTCTGACCCACTGTGTACCATTGAATGGCACTTCACCCCTCTGTGTCTGAATTTATCCTGTCCTGTAGGAAATTAACTTAATATGGATTATCAATGGATGAATACATAAAATTAACCGGAAAGTTGAGGTAATTACCAAAATGATGTTACCAGCCAATACATACTTAAGTATAAATGTAAAGTAGGAAGAATTTTTGGCTTGAATGACCCAGATAAAAAAGGGGTTTCACTCCACTTCGGCTGAGAGGTCATCATGTCAGAAATTATTTACATTTCAGACAAGTCATGGTCATGGTGGAGTAAATGCTGTCCTGAGAGAGTATATGGTACTGACAGATGCAATACCTTTTCTCCTCCAAAAGAACATATTCCTCAGAGTGGAAAACTGGCTGTTCCTTGTCACCCGGTCTCTCTCTCCCGTTAGGAAGAGCTACTGAGATGCACTGATGCTGTTCTCTTCCTCCCTCACTTCCAGAAAAGGCCTATGTATGTAATGTAAGAGGACGTTTTGTGTGGGACTTCCAGGGAGACTGCTTAAAATTAGCCAAGAGAGTTGGGAAACTGGCTGTTTTCTCCTTTCTTTCTTATTCTTGCTGCTTGAAATGTGACCTTGGTGATCAGAGTTCTAGCTGCTACATAGGACCATAGATTGAAGCACTGATGATGACATAGCACCAAAACAAACAATTTAAGCTCTGGATCCATGATGATGCCAAGGCCCGCCATACATCCTCGGAATGGCCTAACTTCTTGCATGATTCCATGAAAGCAGAGCCATTTGTGGTGTATTTTGTTAAGTTTTTTCATTAAATGTTACCATATATAAACTTATACCCAGGGCTAGCTGAATAAGGTCGCCAATGTGATAAGTTCTGGGAAAGACCCCTAAATATGTTATTTGAGCCACTATTTGAACTAAGAAGTAGTAAACTATGATAGAAAGACCATTGGTCACTGGGGTTAGATTAGAAACAGAATTTAAATATGTCTTGGCATTTACTAGCTATTTGATTTAAAAAATAAATCTTCATCTCAGTTTATTATCTGTAAATTGGAAATACATTCTTACCTCATGCTTTCATAGGGACTAAAATAGCTGCCATATGTAAAGCACTATCTGGTCAGTCTTGAAACTCACAGATATTTCTTAAAATAATGTAATAAGCATCTGACCTTGGTAACTGAAGTTTAGAATTCTCGTAGCACTCTCATACCCACATACAATTCGTCCTAGGAAATATTTCCTTGTGGTAGTTGGAACAGATAATACAATTTTAAAAACAGTTCCCGAGTGATAAGGTGACTTGATCACACAGTGTGGAAGTTCGTTAGTGCAGGGATTTGAAGCCAGGTGCGCAGGCTCCTGGCTCAGGGCTTTTCCTCCTATATCATAATACATTTTTGAAGTCTGAGAGCTACAATGCTTTGTTATCATCAGTGTCAAATCCCATCTTAGTTGAATCAGGCTGACATAGAACAGAACAAAAGGCAGACTTAAAAGTAGCTCGTGTACGTTGAAATTGGTGAGAGCCAGCGAAACACAGTCATTCTGGGGCTGCATTTGTCCCTGGGAAGCACTGTTGTGCAGGATTCAGGACAGCTGGCCAGAAGCAGAAGGCAAGAGAGACAAGTTGTGCTCTAACATCAATTGTTGTGCTACAATACAACTCTGATACTAACCACACCAAGTTAGCATCATACTCCACAGGTTTCAGGACACAGTCCCTAAGAAACACTGTCTTCCCTTCGGACTCCAGCTACAAGCAGGATTTCCAGACCAGACTTCCAATACTTCTGATGAACTGGCTATAAATTCAGTGGTTCTCACAACCCTGAGATTTCACTAGCATGACACAAAACTCAGGAGATTGCTACAGTTAAGAGTAGGGTATTTTTCTAAAGAATACAAATGAGGACCAGGTAAATAAAGAGATATTGATTTGTTCACCAACCAGAAGAGCTCTAGGAATGATCTTTGTGGTTTCATTGTAGAGGCATGATTGATTCATTGGCCGCATAAGGAACTCAACCTTCAGCCCACCTCCCCTTCCCAGAATTAGGAACAGATCAAAGTCCTAATTTTCTAATTATGTCTTTGGTCTCTGTGATGACCAGCCCTGTCCTGAATCATCGTACCTATGAGCATGAATGCAGGTGTGACCAAATGGGCTCATAAACAGACATTACTACTTCTCAAGAAATTCTGAGGATATAAAGTCTCCCTCCCAGAAACCAAGCAACAAAGGCCAAATTCTTCATTGTATGGTAAATTAAAAAAAGTGAGAGAAAAGGAAACAGATCCCTAGATCAGCTAATCCCAGACTCACTTTCAGATCAGGCAATAGGAGTGGTTTTAAGGCAATCTTGGCCCAGTTTACAGCTTTACCAAGAAGTTACAGATAAAACCAGGAAAAAGTTAGTTGGAGGATTCAATTTGGTGTATTTTTTTTTTTCTGTTAGATCCCATGGGCCTGAATTTGCAAACATAAGCCACCATTCTCCTTGCATTGAGCTTATTTGAATAACCTTTTATTATTTGTGCTTATTTCTTTTTCTTCTTTTTAGTTCTTATTATGTTCTCACATTTAATATACATTTTGTTAGATTTTTCATAATCACTAAAAAATCAGTGCAATGTAGTAAGAATAGAATGGAACAATCCTCTCTGGTGTTATATTACTTGTCTAAAGTCACATGGATTGTTAATAGCAAATGTGGACCCTACAGGGATGAAAATACCACAATTTCTTTTCTTAAAGGCTTGAGTTTATATCTCACTTATATGATTTCAGGTCAAGTTTACCTAACCTTTTGCTGTGTCAGTATCTTATCTTTGAAATGGGATACAATCAATTTATTGATTGCTGCAAAGACTCTATGATGGGGTGTGAAGCATGGGGAATATTTTGCATGGAGCTTGACATATCATAAGCCCTTGATAAACATTGGATATTAGTTATTAACTACACAGTTAATAAAACCCATAGCAACTAAGTTCTAATGCTTTTCCCACTGCCATTAAAAAGAAAGAAAGAAAAACTTCACTTTTGAGGGATGAGGGGGCTGATAAGTTCTGGTTCTTTTACCTCTTTAAATAGGTAAAGAGATATGAATATCTTCCTTGTTTGATCGCACAGTTACTTCACCTTGGGTGCATTATGTCAAAGAAGGGCATTAGAAATGGTCTTTTTTGTTTTGTTTTCCCAGACATGAGATTTGCTGAATGAGAAAACTCAAAGACAGATCAGCTGTACATGAATTTTTCATTTTTGAAACATTTTGAATCTCTTAATTTTCAGTTTATGCCACCTCTTCACAGAGACTAATTCCAAATTCCTACCAGCCGTAGTAAAATCAGACAGGCTTGTGTTTTTCTTCCTGCTTCAGGTTTAACAGTGCTTTCTCCACTTGGGATGTTTTGGGAATTGGCCACCCAACCAGGGGTTTTCTCTTTTGTTTAAGGATCTTATAAACTTTTGTTCTATACCCTGCCAACCATATAACCTTTCATCTTAAAAATCACTTAACCTTTTATCTCTGTAAATGTGTTTTCATTCGACTTAAAAAAATATCTTTGAGGAGGTGTTTGGTCTAAATCCAGTACATGCAGATTCTTTGAAACAATTAGCAAACGGATAAGAATACTTACGAATGTGATGGTTCTTTCAGAAAGGCACTAACAACTATTTTAAGTAAAGGACATGAGAAGAAAGCATGAATGAATTCTTCTAAATTACAGAGTGATAATTTTTTTTAACTTGACATAAAATCCAAAATCTCATAATGCCAATAAATTTGAATATATGAAAATTAGGGGGAAAAGTGATGCCATGACAAAAGGCACCTGAAGTAAAATCATAGATTAAAAATATATTCGTAACTCACACTGCTAAAACCAGAAAAGGTGAATTCCGCTAATACATTAAAAAAATCCTCAATAAATGTATAACAGACCCATAGAAAAATGAACAACATGTATATTATCTAAAAATAAACATAAGGAGCTTCTAATGTATAAAATAATGATAAGCATGATTCAAAATAGAGAAATGCAAACTAAACAGCTTTGAGCTCCCATGTACAATCTATTAGACTAGCAATAATATAATAAATTAATTAAACACTACGAATTTCTCATATATTTTGTCAAAGTATTAATTGTTATATGGAGGGAGATTCGGCAATGGCTGTCAAAATTACAAATATACTTCCTCATTGATGTAGCAATTCCATTGCCAGGATAATATCCTATAGATGTAGATTAATGGCATGTTGCTTCTAATAGCAGAAGTCTATGACAATCTTAATGTATATCTATAGGAAAGAGTTAAAAAATGGTGGTAGGCTTATACAAAGAAGTACAATGCAGCAGTTAAAAAAAAAGAATGATATAATAGTTCTATATTGTTGAGAATGATCTCTAAAGCACCTTTTTAATTAAAGGAAGTTACAAAAACGTGTAAAATATAGTCAGTAACTTCTGTTTAACACGGTAGGAAATAAAAATTTTATATATTTTTATAGAGCTTGCTTGAATTTACTTGGCACGTCTCTGGAGGGATGCCCAAGAACCTGAGACCACAGGTTTTTGTAGAGACAGGAACTAGTTGCTGTATGAGTTCATGTGGAGACTATTCACCATACTTCTATTTGTATCATTTGATTTTTGAGCTATTTTAATCTCTTGCGTATACAAAATCTAAATTTTAATCAAAGTTAAAAATAAGCAATGAAGATATCTGTCATTATTATTTTTAATATTTTTAGTTAAAATTAAAAACTGAACTTGACAGAAAATCCCATAATGTCAATACATTTTGACAGATGAAAATTAAGGGAGAAAATATTTTCTCCCTAATTTCATCTATCATATTTTTCTGATGACCACTCTGATGAATGAACAAGATACTTGACACAGAGAGCTGTCTGGGGAGCAAAAGAGAACCATGAATCATTCTTGTAAGATACTTCCTAAAAGTTAGTGGGAAAAATATTTATCAAATTGTTGTCCAAGTTAAATCTATGATTCTGTTTGCCTATTTTCTGAGAAATACAGGTCCCCTGCACATGTAGAACAAGAAATTTTCTATTACAAAGGCTAGAGAGGAAGAAGGCCAGGCATGGTTAGGAGCTGGTCCCTCAATATTTCTCAGTTTGCTGGGATCCTGAGTAACCTATCAATGCATCCTAGTTTTTACTTTGGATTTCTAATGAGAACCTTTCATATGGGAAAATTTAATAGAAAAAAAAATATTATATAATTTGAGGAAAGACAACCTTCATTTTCTTGTTCTGTATTTTTTTTTTTTTAGATGGAGTCTCGCTCTGTCACCAGGCTGGAGTGCAGTGGCGTGATCTCAGCTCACTGCAACCTCTCCTTCCCTGGGTTCAAGCAATTCTCCTGCCTCAGCCTCCTGAGTAGCTGGAACTACAGATACATACCACCATGCCCAGCTAATTTTTGTATTTTTAGTAGAGACAGGGTTTCACCATGTTTGCCAGGATGGTCTCAATCTCTTGACCTCCTGATCCACCTGCCTCCGCCTCCCAAAGTGCTGGGATTACAGGTGTGAGCCACCACGCCTGGCCTCAATTTTCTTGTTCTTTAAGGGAGGAGTTAGTTGATCCATTAGGATGATAGGCCAGAACTCTCTGTAACAATCTTTCTTCACTTACTAGTCTATTTGTCCATTCCAGCCACCTCTCTCCTTCTCTAGGCCTCTGAGGTCTGGGGAATCAATACACATAAGTCCTGGCACAGGTGAGCAGAGAACTAGAGTTTCTCTTCTCAATCTCCATATGAATGACACATCAATGGCCATGGCATTATCCTTGTTCCACAACAGGTTTCATTTCCTAGGTACCACATGATGATGAATCAGGATCTAGGGACACACTTACCACATCTAAGTAATCAGTTAAGTATTTGCCATTCTTACTGTCATTATTAATGATCTCTACTGGTGGGGGTACAAAGAAGATACAATCCAGAGCGATGTTTTATATGCTCCTTGGAGCAAAGTGCCACATAAAAACAAAAGATTTGATGTTGCAGAAAGACAGGATGGTAGAGTTGCAAGGGAGTTGCTTTTACTCAGAGAAGTGAGGAGTGTTGGTGGTTCTATAGTGAATGAGCTGGGTAAGGAGCCCTCATGAAGTTACAAAAAATCAGCCCTCGCAGCCTCTGGAGATGATGATCAGTTTCCAATGAAACAATGGACAGCAAAGTGTTTTGCATGTATTATGCTGAGTATGTCTTAGCATTTCAGGAATGTTTTGAAAAGATGGGTGTCACTGTTCAGGTTCATTGGAAACCTACGCTGAGACAGAGTTTGACACACATATGGTTCAGTGGAGAATACTCTTGGGAATAACACCTGGAGGAGGAGGTGATGAAGAATGTAGGATAAGACCGAAATAGCAGTTGGACTATAATGCAGTAGCAGCAGAGGCCTAAGCAGATTCTACTGGGATCTGGGATTTGCCCTAAAGAAGTAACTCAAATTAGGGCAAAGGGGCCAGGCTTCTTTTATATCCTTTAGCATTTTGCTGTTACTGCAGATAGGGGAAAAAAAAAAGGCATTCCCTAGGGAGAGAGTATGATCTTGGACAAAGCAGCTCTCTTTAGCCAAAGGCAGGCTTTGGAAAAGGAACGAGCTGAGAGCTGTCTACACTAATACGCCCAACGCCTGGGGAAATGAATGCTTCAGTCGTGATGGTGGGCTTCTGGTCAACTTCCACAGCACCCAGTACAAATGGGGCTGATCGGGTTAAAGATGGGATTGTAATCACAAACTCCTGCATATACAAAAAATTCAGTTCAGACTAGTCACCTTTCCCTAACAATAGTATAGATCCAATGTACCTCTTCTCAGAAAAAGAACACCATGTGACTGATCTGTGTTATTCTAACAATCACTTCCAGAATTTCTCAGGAATCTGATAGAGGCAGATTTGTGTTTGGCACTGACATTAACCTGCATTCCTGGCACAGGTCTTCATCTTCTCAAAAACACACCTGAGAACTCAAATAGCTCACAGTTGGAACTGCTGGCAATCTTATGTGTGGTAACAAAATGGAAAGGTTCAAGCCAAGAAAAATTTAAAAAGACATACGGCATGACAGATGATGCCTCCCTCCAAGAAAGCCACGGGAAAGTTAATCCACCCTTACCTGAGGGCATTCAAATACTAAGAAAACACACACATTGCGGCTGAGCCCTTCCCAGTCAGCAGGACCAGAAGCAGGCCTGGCCATGTGTGGGAGTGGAGGAAGTGACTACTTCCTGTGACTTAGAGTTTCCATCAAAGCCCTAGGTTCCCCGAGTAGTTCCTCCAGATGAAATTTATTTCCTGAAAGTCCACCATGCACTATTTATGGCTCTGATCCTTGTTTAAAAATGTAATTCCTTCACAATTATCTGTCCTAAAAAGGCAGGGATAGGGATTCATGAGAAGTCGGTTTATGCTAATCATTCCAGGAACTAGCCATGTGACCTTGAATAAGCCTCTTCTCTCTGGAACTCAGATTCTATAGTTTGGTACAGTGTCTGTGATTCTGACGGCTTTCGCTTTTTGTAGTGTATGTGTGGCCTCTCGTTACTGCTGACTCCAGACCATCTTTATCTGCTACCACCACTTATTTTAAAAGTTCTGATTTGGTTTTATTGCTGATATTGGGTATCTGATGACTTCTGTATCTAAAATGTGATAAAATGTTTGGATCGTTGAGCCAGTACACCCAACTATGGCAAACTTTTGTGCTTTTTCCAGGAAAAGTTCTCCCATTAGAGTTAGTGTATGTGTGCGTGTGTGTGTATATGTATGTGTCTCAGGGGAAGGAGGTAGAATATCCAGATCCAGCTTCCAAGTGTGAGCTTTAGTCACATCCTCTGAAATCTTTCTGTGTGTTACGTTACAGCTCCACCAACACAACTGATCAAGAAGCCTCCATGCAAACCCCGAGTGGGGTACAGGCTAGCCCTCATCACATCTTTTCAATTCACCTTTCTCATTTCACTTCAGTGTCCGATAGTGACTGTCCCATAGGTACATTTTATTTTGAATAGATGCTTAAATAAATGGATGGATGGCTAAACAAAATGAATGAGAATGAAAGACAATCAGCTTCCCAGCAGAAACCAATGGAAATGGGATTCTAAAGAAAATTATTTACTGCACAATGTTAAGAAAATCAACAAAGGATATTGAGGCTTCCAGGGAAATCACAGCAAGAAGCCATTTCCATGCCCCCAGCTGCAGAGCCACCTAGAAGGGTACTGCACAGAGAAAGAGGCATCACCGCTGCCAGACAGTGATGACAAAGCAAAGCAGAAAGAGCTCAGAGGAAGACATGCCTGGAGTCTTCTTTTCTTGCATCTCTTACTGGTTTATCCCACTCTCCAAACCTCACGAGAAGCCATAAGGCAGGGTGGTACCCAGCATTCAGTATTTAGAAAGCCGCACCTGAGATCATGCCACTGCACTCCAGCCCAGGCAACAGAGTAAGACTCCATCTCCCAAAAAAACAAACAAAAATAGATCTGACTATAGCTTCAGAACAGGACATACCCTGATTGTGGTAAGAGATACAAGCTAATAATGGGGTGTAGAAAATGCTATCCCAAAATATGACACTTTGAAAATGGAGAAAACAGCAGAAGCAGGAAGGGCACTTTCACCTTCCCCCCATCCTTCTTCCCTGAAGCAGGCCATATAACATAGCACAGTCACATACAGATCCTCACCACTTGAATCAGAACTGAGGTATGTAAATCAGGATTCTCTTAAACTCCAGGGTGATATTTTTCTTTTACAAGACTATTCACCAAAATGTTCCCTCCCTTCTCCCTAGTTGACCCTCATGTGACAGGTGTCCTGCCCTATACTCAGAGGAAAGAAATGTAACACAGGGATGCCAAAAAGAATCTGAACAAATGAGCCTTGCTAAGTTCACCCCAGTTCACTACCTTTAGATCATACCCTTTATGATTCACCAATCCTGTTTCTGCATGGCTGTCTATAAAAATACACAAATTTCCCTATTCCTTTGGGTCTTCATTTCTGAAGACTCCTATGGCATATAAAACTTACATATTAAGCACATGTATATGTTTTTGTCTTGTTAATCAGTCTTTTGTTATAGGTATCTCAGCCATAAACCTGGCAGTGGTGGTGAAGACAGTACCTTTTCTCCTTTGCGGTTTCCAGCATTCTGGGTGAGCTTTTCATTGCTCCCACTATCAGCATTGAGGAGAGTAGACTTCCACATGTGCTTGTGTTGTCTAAAGGGGTGTCTTTCTCTCCATCCATCTTTCTCTCCCTGCCCATACATAACCTCCATTGTGCTCCTTGTGTATTGCTCTATACCTTTAGGATGAGACATATGACACCGTGTTCTAAATATTTACCTAGCTCTCTCTGCAATTAGAACATAAGCTTCTTGAAAGCACAACCAATATCTTTTATTATCTTTGAATCTTTTGCCCTCGCATCCTATGTTATCTTTAGAAGGCAATTATTTCTTTAATTGGATTGTGGTGATTGATTACAACACTTTGAAAAATAAAAATCACTATTCATATGTGGGTTATTATCTTTGTGACATTTAAAAGCAGAGTTGAACTCCTTCAACTTTCTTTCTGGACTGAATTTTTGTATGTCATATTATCATTTAAATGCAGAGAAGGAACTAGCTATTTCTTAAGAACATTTTGGTGAATAGTCTTGTAAAAGAAAAAAATCACCCTGGAGTTTAAGAGAATTCTGATTTACATACATCAGTTTTGATTCAAGCAGTGAGGATCTGTATGTGGCAGGATGGGGAAAGCTTGGAAGCACAGATTTTGAGACTGGAATGGAATTTGCTATGTATTTTTAAAATACAAATTGCATCTTTACATGGTGAGGTCCATGTTGTGATGATGGAAAGCAAATCTGTATCTTTGTAACCAGGTTTCCATTACAATGATCTTAAAACCGCTATAAAATAGAAGTGCCATGTGAAAAATATAGGAAGAAAAAAAATCACACATAACTTCTCATTGCATAAATAATGACTTTCTTATTTTTCTGAATTTATTCAACATAAGCTTGCCTTGAGTAATAACAAATATGAATGTTTCAGGGATGCAGCTTTTTTTCCTTCTTTTTCCCTCACTACCCCTCATCAGACAATAGCAGTGAAGTGGTAGAAGGGAGAGAGATGGAGGAAAAAGAGATTAGAAATTGTGGGACAGTTAAAAAGGAGGCCAAAAATAATAATATTCAAGTCTAATGGAACAGACATGCAACGCTGGTGGAAGACAATGTTTGCATTATTTTTTTTTTCAGTAAAGACTGATACATAAGGCAATTATTCTCTGACTCATTCATTCAACACATAATTAGTTATTGAATAATCAGTTGTTTGGGCATTAGGCATAAAGATGTAAAGAGCATTTGGCATGGTCTTGTGGAGTTTATTGTTAACCTGTTAAGAGGGACACCTCCATTCTGGTGGGTGCTGGAGGTAATTCTATAACATTGTCTAATTAATTTATTCAGCCACTTTATTTGTGAGCCTTCCTACACATCTCATGAAGAATGATGTGGGACAAGAGCTAAGCTGTCACTAGGATTCATCCTGGAAGAGAGGGTCCATGCACCTAGTCAGGTGCCATAGCAGCCGTTCTCTGAATCCAAGACATGGCAGGGGGATTTCTGGGGATACACACACACGTTGCAACTGATGTTGTTTCAGTTTAGTCTGCCTAGCCCTTCTCACATTTGAGGGGTAGGGAAACAAAGTCACTATCTTCTTATAAAGTCATTTTTATTTATTGCAATTTTTGAATATTAATGATTGTTATAAAATTTCTACTTGATTACAAAAGTTACCATATCATTACGTCTTTATCACAGTCCCATACACTTTTCTAAAGATGTAGGAAAAGCACAGTCTTTTACCCTCAGTATTTTCTCTTGTGAATGGACCTGCAGTCTCAGTCAAAAGAAAATTTTCTGCAAGGACATCCACCTCCGCGATTTGAGAGTATCTGATGTGCTCACACTGACATGCTTTAGTTTGCTATTGTACTTTTTGTACGTAGCTAAGCCCACTGCCCTCTTTTCCAGTGTTTGCCCCTGGTAGCATCCTGCTGAGTCCTTCCCCCCTCCCACTCACAGCAGCAAGACTTCCTTCTTAAGCTTACTGACAGGCAGCTCAGACACTGGAGCCGATCCAACCCTTTCCTGCCCCTTCCAGGATCTGTTTCCAAGTTTTTCCATAGTAGTCACTGTGAGCACATACTGAGCTAGTGCCACACCTGCAAACATTTCTTTCACAGCTATCAGAGGCTCCAGCCCTGCTTTCTCTCCCGCTGGTGACAAACGTTATAATGATAAGACCCTTCTGTTCACTCTGTTTGACTTTACCTTGACTCTTAAAATATCCATCAAGAATTGCACTTTTTTAAAATGAGAGTGACTTGATGCCTCATTGTTCTTAAAGGTGAGTGGTTTCTAAGCCAATGAAAACTGAGTAATGGCAAGGAGGAGGGGGTGCAGTCAGAGCTCATTAAAAACTGTGATGCATTTGAAACATGTTTCTAGGAACAATTGGTTATCTCTGTTGACAAGGAGTCAGTGTAGGGTTAATTTTCTTGCTGTCTTTGTTCTGGCTTTTCCTAGTCTCTTGATACTTCTCCAATAGGATATAATTCCAAAGCTGTTATGCTTGATCATGTTTGTTCCCACATATATCCAATTCTTAAATTCCCCCAGAGAGGTTGATCTGAGTTTAAACTGAAATATGGATGACTCCATCCTTTAGCCATATTCCCTATTGCTCTCAAATTAATGCTGCTAGCTGCCAAACAACACAGGCCTTGTCTGGTGGTATTATAGAGTCATAGATTGTATTCTATGGGAGACTATGGGAGTCATTGCTTCCAAGAGCAACATTTTTATATAATGAGAAAACAAAGGCCTGGAGATGCTGAAGTATCAGACCAAGGTGACACAGCTACTTAGTGATACTCCTAAGAAGGCAAGTCCTCTGATCCTTAGACTAGGGCTTGTCGTCTCTTATAGATTGCTCTTTCTAGGCACCTTATTTCATATTACTTTAGACTCAAACAGTCACATTCTCCCATAATGATGGCAGAGGGAAGGGCAAACGTCCACTTAAGACTCAATTGAGAAACATTCACCTATGCCTGACTCACATATGGAAAGAGTATTTTATTACATGCCTAGTGCAATGCAATTAAGAGCAGAGTCTGCAGGACCACTGCCTGGGATTACAGACCATTTTCATCATTTACTAAGTATGTAGAGCAAAGTGTTCAACTTTCCTATTTCCTCTGTAAAATGGGGGTAAGAACAGTACTTCTTCATGGTTATTATCAGAATTAAGTGAGTTAATCCATGGAAAGAGCTAAAACAATGCTTGGAAGATGGTGAGAGCTGTGTAAGAATTTATTATGATTACTATCCAATGAAGACTTTTGCATTGCGAAGGCTAAGTGGAAAAGGCAGAAGGAACTGGAACTCTCAAAACTTCACAAAATTTTTACCTCTGCTCTTACATTTATCTGCCTTGAGCTCTTCAACTGTTACTCTTTTTCAACTAGATTGGAATCCTGGAATGCATGTTTGTTTTATTTTTTTCTGTTTATATACTTCAGGACCAAGAGCTGCTCTACCCTAACATGCATGCTCAGGAGATGTGTGGTGAATCAGAAACTATGGCTGGTAGAAGCCAGAAACACTTAAGTGACTTAAAGTCGATAAAACAAAGCACTGAATGGAAAAGAGTACACATATTTGGGGGGTACTTTCCTTTTTGTTATAATAATTATAAAAATTCATTTATTCAGCAAATATTTATATGTTTAGAAGGTGCTAGACACTATTCTGCATCAAAAATAATGAAGACCACAATTTGTGCCCTCATAGTATGTATTTTAAGGAACTGGACATACAACAAAATAAATAAGTAAATTAACATGCGTTACAAGGTGAAAGTGTGATGAAAGTAGGTAAAGAAGGAATTGTGGAGTACATTCGGAAGGGTTAGCTTAACCAAGATGGGGAGGGAAGCAGGACCTCACTGCAGATGGGCATTGGACCAAAGTATTGAAGGGAGTTTACAGAACGGATTATGCAGGTTAAGGCAAGACCCAGTGGGGAGGCCTGGGTGAAAAACAGCTTGGTGTGGTGAAGGGACAGCAACCAATCAGCATGGCTGGGACTCAGTGACTGAGGGCAAGGGTGATCAGAGTGAGGTCCAAGGGATAATGGGGGCCTAGGCCATGTCAGGACCCAGGGGTCATTGCTAGGCAAGTGAACTATTTGGAGCAGGCAACAACCATGACATGCATTTAAGAAACACTCTAGCAGCTACTTTGAGAATATATTGTGCTAAGGACTTTGCCCACAACTTCCCATTAAATGACCATAACAAGTTACAAGGTGGATTCTGTTTTCTAAGAGAAAAACTGAGTTATGCCCAAAGCTTATAGTGGCAGTTCAGGAGCTCAAAACCAGATAAAGTTATTTCCAAATTTGATACTCTTAACAATAAGTTCTTGTTGCCTCCTAAATTCTTTTAAACCTTAGCTATATTATGGCTCTAGAAGAGTTTTTACTCTTTCTATATTTTACAGCAATCTCCTTCTCTTTTGTTTTCTTAGCAGTTGCAAATTAGAGAAGATATGTTTACTCCATCCACATTCTAACTGTATACGGAAGCCAGGCGTCTGCTCTCCAGAAAAGCAGACTTGAATCACATGAATTGATCTGGGCTGTACTGAGATTGTCTCAATGGTAATATGGGTCAATATCACAAGGACTGGCTGAGGGCTTAGGGACATATAACATCCATCTTTTCTAGAGAGGCCAGTGCCATTTTAGAAATAGGTTTTACTCCAAAATAAGTTATTTGCTTGCAACTCAGAGGACAATTTTCCACTGATACAATGTTAGGTGCTTAGACTGGCACCCAAAGCCTATTTAAATAACAATGTCCCTGTGCCGTAGCCTGTGCCTTCATTATTTCTTGAGACTCCAATTCTCCCTCATCCCTGCAATCCATTGTCAAATAGTTTTTTTCTTCAACTATATTTCTAGTTTTTCCCTATATTTAAGATGCTATAGATGTTATTATGCTTACCTATGTTCTTCAAAAATTCCTCAATTTTTCTTCCAGTATCTTCCAACTTTAATTCTTTTTCCTAAAATTTATCTCACAACAGATGATTATCTGTTGATAACAGGATTCGGTACAAATCCAATATTAACATTCTAATCTATCTTCTGTCTTATTATCTACTCCTCATTATATTCCAGTCAACATTAATTGTTCACTTTGTCCCCAATAAAAACCACACTTTTCCACTTTTATGGCTTTTTAATATTTTTTTTCTTTTAAAAATGTTCCTACTTCTACTATCAACTATCAAAATCACAACGTTTCTTCCATTGTTTTAGTCAGGGCAGGCTCATACTCCAGACAAAAAAGTTCAGTGCTTAAACACAACAAAAGTTTATTTTGCAACCCATAAAAAGTGTGCTGTGTTCTGGGCCTCTCTGCAGGGCATTGGCCTTCTCCTCCTGGCACTGTGATATCAACAAGTCCTTCCATACTTGCTTTGGCAAAAAGAGTCTGACAGGGGCAGCTACATACTGGCCTGGAAGTGACACACATCACTTTTACCTACAACCCACTGATCAGAGCTACCCACACGGTGCCACTCAAATAATATATGGGGTGGTCTCAGACATGAGTCCTCTTGTGTTTTTGGAAGAACACCAAAAAGAGATTAGCACTAGAAGTTTCTATTCCATGGAGGCCTTCCATGTCTCCTTAAATAATACTAATAAATCCATAAATATTTCCTACTAATAGAAAGGCAATGCCTTTTAACTGCATTTGAATGAATCTCAAGGAGGTTTATTCAGTACCATTAGAAAAGCTTCACTTTTTCACTTTTTCTCAGACCTGACCAGATATGCGGTAAAAGCCTGAGAGTTGGGAGTCCTTGTTTCTGAACTCTCTGCTAATACCTATTACCTGGAGATGGTCATGGCCTTAGAAACTGATAAGGGAAATCTGATTAGGATAGGGTATTCCAGGAACTCTCAAAAATACTTTGTTGTTAAGGAGACACAGTTTCTTCCATGAGAACAAGAATATGGTTTTCCTAATTTTTGTTTTGATTATGGATTATAAAAGAGCCTATCTCTCTACTACATAAGGGAATGATAGCCTTTTCTAAAGTAGAATTCCAAATATTCCCTAAAATGTCATAAAAAATGGGAAAGGTACCAGAAATAACACTCTCGAGAACAGCATGTTTAATTCGAGGCCTGCCCTGTATAGAGGACACTAAGGAGAGGCATATTTTCTTTGCCTGTTCTAGAAGTTACACAACCAGCTAGGTTATTTTTGGAATCTGGCTGAAGGAATTTGGGGGAAGGTTTTTTTTTTTTTTTTTTAATATGAAAGAACAATGAGGACGATACGGGCCCAGATATTCCAAACAGAATTTCAAATGGAAGCTTCTTTGTCCTTCTAGCACCTTGAACAGAACTCTAGGTAGGGCATTCTGGTTCCCAGAGCACAAAATACTTGAGATTTGTATTGAGTTTGGGACATTAGGCCCATGTTATAACCACCTGCCTTAATCCTCTTCCCAGTTAGCTGAACTATGAATTCTGGAGTCAATTTGCATCTGGAGAGAAACATTCAGGTGCAATATCAACACAGTATGCATAGCAAATATTCTCTTGATAAGAATTTGCCAATGTGCTCTAGAAACAGTAAAGTGGTATTGGAGTCTACCCTGGTTCCATAGTGCCCTGACATGTTAAAAAAAAAAAAAAGCATAATGGCCAGTGGAATAAAAGATGTGGTCACAAACTATTTAATACTAATACATTTATCTTTGCTTATCACTTTAACTCTGTTGTGTCTTATAAGGAAAAGTGGATATGACCTCTGGCAACTCATGAGATATTTTATGTCTACTCCAGCGGATTTCAAACATTTTGGGATCATAGACTTCCTTAAAGAGCTAACGAACCAGGCATGGTGGCTCACTCCTGTAATCCCAACATTTGGGGAGGTGACAGCGGGCAAATCACTTGCGGTCATAAGTTTGAGACCAGCCTGGCCAACATGGTTGAACATTGTCTCTACTAAAAATACAAAAAAATTAGCTGGGCATGGTGGTGCTTACCTGTAATCTCCGCTACTCAGGAGGCTGAGACAGGAGAATCACTTGAACCAGGAAAGTGCAGGTTACAGTGAGCCAAGATTATACCTGACCAACAGAGAAAGACTCTGTCTGAAAAAAAAAAAAGCTGATAAGATCTTAGATCTTGTGGATCTTCTGATAATATCTTAGGCATCCTCTACCTAAAAAGATGCAAACAATTTGAATACATTTTTAAGAGGTTCACAATCATCTAAACTGCCAACTGAGGTTAATGGAACTGAAATTAAAGACCTTAATATCTACCATCGCCAGTTGCTGCAATCACTCTCACAATAATGTCTCAAGAAATAAAATCTAATACTGTAAATAGTTAAAATTAGAAAAACAAGGTCTTGATATTTCTAAGACTCCTGTAAAACTCTCAGAAAAGTAGAAAGTATCATCCCCAAATGTACACCTTCCACAGCTTCTCACAACTAAAACCTACCACCTGTGAACTCAGAGAAATTTCGAGTCACTGATCCAAACTAAACCATCTCAGGAAATCCTCTAATGGGACGTAGTTAAGACCCCCCACTCTAGTTATAACTACTGGTCTCCTAGTTCTCTTTTCAAATCTGCTTTCTTGCCAGTCAGATCAGGGGCTTATCCTCGGTGGACTTCAAATTCTAACTCTCACACCCCTTGTAAGCCATTGTTTTATTTTGGTGCAGCTCATAAGGTTAGGTTTTTGCTTTGCTGTTAACATCTTTTATCATGCACCTTAAATTGAGCTTCAATTATTCTCTAGATCTGCAGTCCAGAAATAAGATCCAGCTGTCCAGCCCTATATCCAGGATATGCCAGCCAAGGCCTAATAATAACAAGCTTCTTGTTGTGCCTAAACACACCTCCTGGCCTTTGCCTAGAACTCTGCCTAGAACGTCCTTTTCAGGATGTTTGGCTTCTTTCTCACTTTAATCACATTTGGGGGTAGTTGGAGGATTAAGCCCAAGAAAATTTCTGAGTTTACCTCATCCAAACCAGGTAGAGTCTACTTCTCTTTTCTTCTATAATCTCTTTACACCCTGTCACAGCACTTGCTATGTCACATAAATGACTTGGTATGAGTCTTTCATTCACCTCATGGTGACTTCTCATGTGCAAGACTCAACTTGTTCTTCCCTCTGTTCCCTGAACTTACCATAATACTTGGCACTTCTAGGCACTGACAGGCATCTGAACACTTCCAGGCATGTTTCCTTCCAGGCATGTTTCCCACAGCTTTTGTACCCTATCCATTCATATATGCTCCCTGATGATGATGTCTTAATGGGTGATGGAGATGTGAGCCTTTATATACTGTACGTTTTTTGGTGACCTTATCATTTAGAGAACATCTCTACAACTTGAGAAGCTGCCACAATGACTAATTGAAAGTGATTGCCTTGAGTGTATGATAGAAAAGTCTCAGAAGAAAGAGGAGCTGTGATTGGTCAACAATGTCACCTGGAGTCTCTAAAGTATGAAATGGCAAACCACATGCCACCATTTATTTTCCCATAAAAATGAAAAAGTTTTATGATAATCTCAGCACAGTTTTTCTGTTCATCTACCTGCTGCTTCTATGAGTCATCCAAACTATCCTGTGTAAGAACTATCTTGAGTCAGGACACAAGGAAAACAGCATCACTGATGGCAGAATCAAAGGCAGAACTTGGGTGAGAAGTTATGCCACATAGGTGAGAAGAAATGTCTAGATCTCTACTATCCTGTTATCCTGTTGTAAACAATAGGCTTGTCTCCATAAACTGTACATTTGACCATCACCAGGGAGTGCTATGGTTTGAATGCGTTCCCCAAAGTTCATGTGTTTAATACCCAATGCAACATTGTTGAGAGGTGTGACCTGTAAGAGGGGATTAGGCCATGCCCTCTTTAATGAATTAATGCCATTATCATGCGACTGGGTTTCTGATAAAAATATAGATGAGTTTGGCCCTCTCCCCCCTCCTTGCTTTCTCTCCTGCATACACTCTCTTGCTCCACCTTCTACCGTGAGATGACAGCATGAAGGTTCTCACCAGATATGGGCCCCTTGATTGTGAATTTTCTGACTTCCAGAATTGTATGAAATGAAATTATTTTCTTTATAAGTTACTCAGTCTCAGGTATTCTGTTAGAGCAGCACAAAATTGACTAAGAAATGGAGGAATGGATGTTGACAGGGCCATCTTTGCACTGTACAGTTGAGGGATGAAGTTTGTAAATCCCTGACTCCCAGTGAATCCCTAGAACTGCACTGTGTAGTTTCAGGAGGTATCATTTATAAATGTGGTAGTTAGAGAGATTTTCCTGATTAGCTGCTTTAATATATAGCCTATAAGGAAGAAGAATATCAGTTAGGGACTTCACAGATACCTCAAATAAGAAGCAGGAATTGTTTCTTATTTTTTTCATTTTCCTCCATGCTCTTAGGGAAGCTAACCTCATCCCATTATATCTAACCAACTATCAGAAAGTCAATAGGATTCACAAAATATTTTCCATGCATGGATCACTAGCCCTGGTGCTCTGAGTGTATTTTCAAAGACAAGGTATGTGGTTCTTAGAAATAACCTATAGTCTTGTTAGAAAGTTGCTAGATCCAAATAAAACCATTACTATAACATATGGCAACATACAGTGAAATTATAATTTTTGTGGCACAGACTTAGTGCTATGGAAACTCCAAGTAAGAAAGAGACAATGTGATGGAAAATTCCGGAAAACAAAACAGAGCATTAGCTGCAAGTAGAATACAAGAGAGAATTTCCTTGAAATGGAGTCTTGCACTCCATAGTGAGACTTCAAAGGCATATGGCCCTATATAACTGGTTCAAATTCTGGCTCTTCTCTGAAACTTTAAATGAAGAACAAAACTTTCTAAGTTCCATTTTTATCATCTGAAAAATGGTTCCGATAATAACATATTATAGATCTGCTGTGAAAATAAATGGTTTAGCAAATGCAGTTGTCCCTTGGTATCCATGGGGATTTGGTTGCAGATCCTCTCACAGACACCAAAATCTGCAAATGCTCAAGTGCCTGATATAAAATGGCATAGTATATGCAGATATCCTGTACACATCCTCCCATATACTTTAATTAATCCCTAGATTACTTATAATACATAATACAATGTAAATGCTTTGTAAATATTTGTTACACTGTATTGTTTAGGGAATAATGACCAGAAAAAAAGTCTACAAGCTCAGTACAGACAATTTTTTTGAGTATTTTTTTTATCCACAGTTGGCTGAATCTATGAATGCAGAGTTCACAAATAGGGAGAGTTGACTCTATGAAGTTAATAGCATAGTTTCTGATGAATAGATGATGTTTAATCAAATTAGTACAATTTCTCCTGTTTTCTAGTTTTTCTTTTCCCTCCCTCCCTCCCTCCCTCCCTTCTTTCCCTCCTTTCTTTTTCCTTCTTTCTTTTTTTTTTGTTTACCTGTGGAAAAATGTTCCTCATTAGTCTGGGGATACATAAGGGTGTCGAAAAACACTAACTTACACTGACAATGAAGTGCAATTGTTTATAGTATGTTTTCTTCATAGCAGAAGAGATGGCAAGAGGGAAGAGTATGCTGCACTGAGCACCCAAACGGTAGGACCCCATAGGGATTCAAAGTGATGTGGACAAGGGAAGAATACTGACTTTCCAGTCTTGTCTGTGGCCAGCATTTCTTAGAGAATGGATGGCAGTTGGGTAGAAGCCGAAGAAGTTGGAATCATTTCCACCAAAGCTTACGAGTAGACAGTTAGAAAACTAGAGTTTCTGTTAAAAATCACACTGAGCCAAAATATAAACAACAGAAAGACAACTAAAAGCCCTAACTCTGGGTAACACCCGTAAATTCCTAAAGTGAATGTTCAACCACTAGATACAAGGGGATGAGTTGTTTCACTGTAAGGTTGGGTAGTCTGCCCTATATATTTACCAAGCCAGCTCATGAATAATTCATTTATAATGGAAGCCAAAAACTCTAGAAATCTCACCTTAGAAAAAATTTTAAAAATATAATAGTCTTTAAAGAGAAAGAAAGGAAGGGATGAAGGAAGGAAGGAGGGAGGGAGGGAGGGAAAAAGGGAGGGATGGAGGGAAGGAGGGAGAGAGGAAGGAAGAGAGAAATGTTATTCTAGGCAATAAAAGTTCAAACATAGTTGTAAATTTTCCTCTCAAGAAAACTAATATAGTAAATCTAGAGAACTTTGTTTCCTTCTTCCAGTATCTAAGGATTGTGTGCAAGCCAATAATCATCTTCGACCATAGAAGGAATTCCTCTTCTCTTTCCAACAAATCACAGATTAATCTTACATACAATTAGAAACACAAGCGAGGAGCAAGCATCTCCATCAGCCTATCACAGTCTGTATGTACCACAGTCAGTGCTATAGTTGCCACAGTGGATGCCTCTGTTTTCTTCTATACTTGGGAAACTCTCTCCCAAGTATTGAACAAAACAATGATGTATAGACACATAAAGGAGGAACTGCTCTTATTGGAAGGTTTTACCTGGCCTAAACCAACAAGAAACTGTTAGAATATGTCATTTTCCTCTCCTGCTTTGGCAATAGTGATATTTCTCAATCAGAAGTTAAAAATTCATGGCATTTTTGCAGCAGTTACTTGGGAGATGATTTTGGACAGCACACTCATTGACAAGATAAACAATGGCTCAGGAGAGAGGAGGAACAGCATCTGGGTTAGCCTGGATCTGCAAGTATGATAGAGGGTGAGAGGGCTGGAATGGGACAGGGACCTTCTTGTCCTTACATAAGGTCAAGAGGGTGAGGAAGAGAGAAGAGGAGATTGATCTTGTTGATATGCTCTTTTGAATTGTCTCTCTTTAGCTACTCTTTATGACTTATCCATCAACAGACTACCTACTTTGATGACCATAATGCCAGGCTTTGGGACACAGAGTCTCTTTCAAGTAATCTGTTCTCTGATCTCCTTAAATATGTATATTTTTTCACCTGTTCCAGTGTATGATTGAGAAAATGAAGAAATGGTAATCATGTCACATTGCAAGAGTGCCTTCTTGCTGCAGATGGTATTGTCCTTTCTGTACAAAAACTGACCAACTGCCTGCTACAGAAGTATCTTCAAACCATATTTTCGGAAACAGGAGGGCAGTTATAACAAACATGGCAAGTGATGGAAGGGAGATTTTACATATAATATCTGACTAGTTAGGAACCAACTACTGCACTGGAGTAACTATATGTTTAGTTACTGCAACTTTCAAGTTTATGAATGGAGACAATGAAGCATTTGAGGGATATAGTTACTAAATCAGTTATTAAAATTCTATTTTTTTTCTGTAACATTTAAAGGTGACTGCACTTCCTTTAAACAAGTCCAAACTTCAGCAAACTGAAAACATGGCCATAGGACAAAACCGATTCCTACTATGGTCTTGATCCAAATCACATCAAAATAAATTTAATTCCAGTCTGCAACAATTTGATTTAATTTGGCACATAAGTGGTTTTGTCACTTTTGTGATTTTAACAAACTCTAATTACAATTTTGTAGATAGTGGATGATAATGGAAAGTTATCATGTTTTATCATTTTATTAAATATATTATGAAATTCCGTAGTTTTAAACTTCCCATTCTATTTCTGCAATCCTGGAAAATGATTCATATTTTGTATTTCTACTTCCCATGCCACAGAAATAATACAACACATCTTGAGGCCAATAGATCCTCAGAAAATGTGAAATATAACTCAGATCTAGGTTGTAATTCACTATCATCCAGCCCACTTTATACATGAGACTTTTCTAATGCATATTAATATCCCAAGATCATTCAGCTAAGTAAAAAAAAATTAACAGCTTAGACTTATACTGAGATTATGTGCCAGATAATATTTTTAGAATTCTACATATATTAACTCATTTTACCATGTAATTCTCATAGCACTGTTATGAAATACATACTGACATTATTGATATTTTCATGTATGAGGAAAGAGACACAGAGCAACTAAGTAACATCCCCAAGGTCACACAGCATCTAAGTTGCCAGTGCACAGAGCCCAGACCACCTGGCTCTAGAGTCTCTGTTTTACAATGGCTTCACTACTTCTCAAAATGAAAATGAATGTCATAATTAGCTATATTATCATACTCATTTTCAGTATAGTTTTCTTTAGGAAAGAATTTCTAAAAGCTAAATTAAGTCAGCTTTCAAATAACCTGTAAATTGAACTCCTTGGTTGATAAGATAACCTTTCCAGAGCAATTGAGATAAATTCAGTTTATTGCTCCTTACTGCATTTTCCCATCCTCAAATCATCTGTTTTATTTTGTAAAATATTGCCCTAATTTTTTTTCCTAAAATTTTCTTAGGCTTCTTGCCTTTGTCAGTGTCTCCTGGTATATATTCCTGAGGTGGGGATTGATTTCTACATTAGCCTACACAAACCATAACCTAGATGATAAACAAATTTAAGGGTGCATGTGATTAAATTTCAAAAAGATCAGCACAATAAGATACTTTCCTGTTCAGAAACAGAAGAGATGATCTAACCTGGTGTTCCTTAAGGATGTTTCTTGGTGAAATCCAGATTTACACGAAATCCTGAAATGTAGGTAGTATCTAGAATTGAAAAGAGAACATGCTGGATTTAGAAGACCAATCTAAGGTGTGCAGATCCTTCTGCCTGGATATTCATGTGTTGCTTGGGCTGCAGAAGCTGAGTTTGCTGCTGAAAAGCAGTAGATGACTGTCATCTATACTCTCTGCTTCCTTCTCTGAACACCCATTTCTCTTCACAACACAATCTAGAGTTGTATCATGCATGTTCTTCTTACCTACAGTTGGCTTGCATTTTAGCCCCAACAATGCTGTTAACGTACCCCTAGGCCTAGTTGTCAAAATTAACATAAATAAATACATAAGTCCTGGGCCACAGGAATTAGAGCTCCTTGGCACACTGAACAAAGCAAGGTAGTGATAGTTTTTATTTTGTTCTGGGCAGAGGCAGTAGGAATGGTGAATCCATCCTACTTTGATTGCTCATATAGGCAATCAAAGCCCACATCTTTAAATGCTGAAACAGTTGGATAACTACAGTAGGTGGAAGCTGATGAAGTATGGAATGTATGTGGGGGAAATGCTGTGTTTTCTCTGTTACCAAGAGGCCTTGAACCAAGAGGCCCTTGAAGAGGGATCCACATATCAGATGATTTTTCTGAATCATTTCTATGATATGTGGGTGTTTCTGGTGGTCCATTGTTTTCATATTATCCCTTGATTCTGACCAAGGTTCTTTCAGATACTCTGGGTGTTGGGAGTAAGAAATTTGGCAGCTTAATTTATTATAATAATTTATGTGTTTAATCTTTCTTTTTAAATGAGCCCTATGGCTCTGCAACTGGTGCATACAGTATTTATAAATACGATTAATATAGTGTCCACTTTCTGGAGTGGGATCAAACAAAACAAGAAAAATAACATTAAGACAATGAAAAGCAGCTGGCTGGACTTTGCATTCAGCTATTTATGAGCAATTGGGGCTTGGTTGCCCTTATTCCATGGATGTATAGAGTAGGTCTGTGAAGCTGAGGGACCTTTGAATTTCAGTTGGCCCAGGTCTGCATTTTTAGATGGTGGATGTCCATCTAAGAGGAATGTTCTGGAGTTCCAGCCATGCAGATAAGGTGAACTCTTTAGCTACAGCTGACATTTCTTTAGTTGCCAAAGTATATTTTGTACTCCATATCTTTATGGGAATGAGTGAGCACTGTGGTGGGTCAGTGAAATTATTTATGTATTATTGTCCTTACTTTTGAGATGCTTGAAATTTAGAAGGTAAATGTGCTAGGTACAGAATGTGTACTCCCCTCTATGGCCAAAACCCAACAGGATAAAATAGCAATATTGGTTGTGCCCAGAAGGACTGGTAAAGTAATTTCACATGCTGAAAGGACTGCAGATACTATCCTGCAGAAGAAGGCAAACAGCAGGTGAGGAAGACCTCTTATAAACTGTCTGTTTTGGTGCAGTATAAAGAGAGCTCAAGATCATGCTCAACCAGCTTCCCAGGTATGGATGGGCCTTTTTTGGGGGAGCTTGAACCAGAAACATCTATTTCAAAATAACCTGGGTCAAAACAAGTTAAAAATGACCTGGGTTAACCCTGTAAAGAGTACAGGGACCATTCTGTGACAGGTCAGGGGAAATAGGGAAAGAACAGAATAAGGAGGGAGAAAAGATAGCATGGAGAGCCAGGGAAATAATACTCTTTATCTCCATCAATCTGATTTCCTATAACATCTGGTCATCTTCAAGGGAGAAAACTCCACAGAAAGCCTTGAAGTATGTATAATCAAATGTCAACATGCAGCTAATGCTTCACAAGTGTATTTAGTAGATAAAAAGAACACTTATAATGCCATCTTGGATGACCATGAAAAGCACATTAGTAGTCTTCAAAAATATTAAAAAAATACATAAATAGCAAACAACATTTTATGAACAGCTGACACATTTGTTAAGCAGATCTACCTACTTCAAAAATAAAGAAACTTCTATATCTAATAGTTGACTCCTTTAGAAAGAGGATACATATTGTTTTCACCTATAGATAATAAATATTGAGAGTTGTAATAAATTACTAATACTGACTAGTTGAAAAGGCAGGTAGCACTTACTTTTCTTGACCAATGAGCTTTCCACTACACCACAATGGGAAGCTAATAAGACCTGCAGGAATAATTTAATGAAACAAGAATAATTTGACCTGGCAAATGAAAAACAGTGGCACAGACTCATAAGGGATACTGATTCATTTTCTATAAAATTATAAATAAATGACCTTCCATTACAGTAAGAAAATTTTGACCAGATAGGAGAAAGTAGTTTCCAGAAGTGACAATATACCCTTAGCCTATGACACAGAAAAAATTTTATGTAATAGAAATGGTTCTGCAATTGTCTATCTAGGGTAGTTAAATCCAATCTTGTTTAAAAACAAGGTAAAGAACTGGTTGATCTTGTAAGCTACTAACCAGCTCTGTGAGCTGGAAAAAATGGAAACATGTGACCTTCATGAAAATCCCTGGTTCTTTTCCTACTTCTCATTGGCAATGGGACCCTGGGGGGCTGGGGCACATGTTGTTCCAGCAGAGGTCATGCTGATGACATAGCTATGGATTTTTTTCTCTTTCTCAAAGAATCAAAGATACAAGTGCTGGGAAAGACCTATTGCTCCCTTCTTCTGTTCCCTAGGGGCTTTGCAGAATTGCTTCCAAAGTTCTTTCCTGCAATGTCCAGTCAGGTTTTAAATAAGACATGGAATATCCTTCAGACCTCTGGAGAGATTTTTGTAATATATTCCATCTTTTATTTAGGATATTTTTATCTCAACACAAGCTTGTTACAAAAAAAAAAAGCCATCCCATTCCTCTAATTCCCCTTGAATTGATCACTAAACTGTTACTGCCACCAAAAGAACCTAATCATGTTGAAGGCTTTGTCAACTATCCGGGTGGCAAATGGAGTTTTGTCCACTTTGAATTTTCAACTATTGGATTCAGATGGCTTATTTGTCACGATTTCTCTGAGACATTTGAGTTCCCACAACATAATAAATACCAAATAGTCACTCTTGGGCTGCAACCTCGACGGAGCGTCTGAGGTAAGAGGAGAGATACACTACACTTAGCAACAACTCCGTTCTCAGTTTTCAGGTAAATGCCACACTGAAGAGTCCATCTTTTTCCCGCCCACAGTAACTACGGTTGTTGATGAAAACCTGTGTCTCTTGAAATAAATATTTTGTTATAAGTAAAAGGAACAAATCAGTCCTTTAATTTCTTTGTGCTCAAATAAACCTAGCTGATCAGCACAGCCCATTTGGATGTCTGTGTGTGTGCCTGTGTACTTACAGTCATATATAGTTATATATTTTGTTTCTTACTGAAGGAACGATTGAATAGAACTATCTGGTTTAAAGGATGAGCTTGACTGATTACTGTAATTCATAGGGCCTTAATTAGCTGCACAAACCATTAGCTACAATTAGACTATTATAAAACACTTGATGCGCTATGTCAACCATGGGGCCTCATTTATTCTTGTGGCAGGGATCAGGAGGGGGGAGGGCAGGCACACTATACCGCCAAGCATGCTAATAAAGAATGATTTTTGATTTAAGATGTTGCCGATAGTGCCTCAAAATTAATCTCAATAGCTGTCTAATTTGTGTCGGTGGATGGTATATTTATTGTAAAATGACACCAAAGCTAAATGAGTTACCTGAAGCAGGAGTGTTAATGTCAGTGCCTGGAGATTGGACTCCATATGCTGGGTTACAGCGAGACACTGGTGCCGAGGGCTCCCAGCGGACGGCTTGGCCTCATCTGTCTCAGAAAGCTCAACAACCTGACTTCCACTTTATGATTCTTAAATACTATAATAAAAGAGAAAGAGAGTGAAAAAGAGAGAGGCTATCTGGAACACAGAAACAAAGAGAAGAGAGGTGAGAAAAGGAGAAAGAGAGAAAAAAGACTAAGAGAAGCATTGTTACAATATGAGCTTCCTAGAACCAAGCTTAGCTCTAGGTAATTACGGAAATGAAGATAGCAGAGCCCAAGCTGTCTTTCAGTAGGTTTTTTTATTAAATAAGAAAGAAAAGGGACACACTAATGGGTTACGGTCTTCCAGGGGGCAGAAGTAAAGAAGAAAATGTTGTCTTTCATTCTAAGATGTTTTGATAGTAATATTTCACATTTACATAGAGTTTTGAAGCTTCAAACTTCATTCAAGTTCATTGGAACTTCCCAGCAAGTGTGAGAATCAGCAGTGGCTGATATAGAAGCTTTGATTCAAGGGGGCCAGGAAGAGAAGTGCCTGATCCAAAGTCACGTGGTCAATTATATACAGTGGTGGCACTGAAATTCAGATTTCCTAAGTTGGAACTCTTCTCAAAACATGTATTTTCAAAGTGGTTCCCATAACTGGAAAATTTTTAGAATTCTTAAGGAGAAGGAGGGGAAGGAGGAGGAGAATGGCATTTCTTGATCTTCCCCACATTTTCTGTGTTAGAAACTGGAAGTGATGGTGAAGGCGAGGAGTCCTTATTTTCAAAATTCTCCCCAGATAACTGTGATGAGCAACCATATTTATAAGTCACTGCCTATACTAGTGGTTCATTTTTTAAATGTGAGTATGTGTCAGTTTCAATCCATTGCTAAGCCCCACCCTAAGCATTTCTGATTCAGCAGTTCTGGAGTCAGAGACCTTGCATTTCTAATCAGTTTCCAGGTAATGCTCAAGATGCTGATGGCAGAATCACATTTTGAGAATCACTGGCCTAAACCAATGTTTCTGAACACTGGTTGCACATTCAGATCACTTAGGAGTATTTTAAAAATTCAATGTCTAGACTGTGTCTTCATCCAATTATGTCAACAACTCTGGGATAGGACTCAGGTATCTGTGGTTTCTAAAGCTCCTCAAATTATTTTAATATGCAGCCAGGGTTGAGGATGTCTTTATTCAAACCAGCTTTACTGAATTCAATTCAATTATCATCTATTATAGGCAAGACATGTATTGATATACTCTATGTAGTGACTCATATTACAAATTAATACTTAAGGTAATAGGATTTTTAAATGTTATTTTTGCTGGTTAAGTATACTTTCTTTTCACAAAAATGAAATAAGAGAACTCAAAATGCCAGCTCTAGTTCCTGAATTGGCCTTTTTGGCCAAAATAGTTTTTTTTTTTTTTCTTCTACTATGATCAATGAGATACTTGTATTCAAATATCTCATGGCAATTTTTAAAATGTAGAGTCATGTCTCAAACCATCTGAATCAGAATCTGTGGGGTTTGACTCGAAAGTCTGCATTTTAAAAAGCTCCCTGAATCACGCTGTTGGTTTATATACCAACACTGCAATTTGATGAACTCAAGTTCTGAAAACATCTATTCTTTTTGTATATTAGGGATGCCTTTTATCTTTAATACCTTTTTTCTATTTCTAGTCAAAGTTGTCCCCAAATATGCTCCTTTTTGTGTGTGGACCTTATGGATAATAATAATAAGGTGTGTAGACCTTATGAATAATGTAAACTGAAGTTATCTGTTGCCAATATTTGTTGGGATGGGGTTAGCTGCAACATATATAATAACTCAAACTCGAAAATATTATAATCATTTAAATGTAATAAAGATTATTTCTTGCTATCTTAATAGTTCAAACAGGCATTGCTAGTCAGCCTGAAGTTTTCCTCCATTGATGACTGAGTAGCTGAGTTTCTTAACAGGCTGTGGTATCACCATCCCTCAGGGCTTTCCTATTACCTTCACCCAGGCAGAGCAGAGGGAGGTGCAAGAGAGCAGGGAGTGTGGTGGGACCACATCAATACACACCTTGGCCCAGAAATAGCACCAACGTCTCTGTGGCCACAGTCAGCCTTGTAGGATATCACCTGCAGGTACAAAGAATGGGTCAAACACACCAAAAGAAACTGAGGCTAAAGAAATAAAGATAAGGAGCTCAAACATTATCTTTTTGACCTTTAGAAAAAAAAATCGTACCTGATGCTAGATTTACCTTCAAACTTCAGAGTCATGTGAACGATTATTATTATTTTTTTTTACAGAAGCTTAGATACCTTTTCTATCACTAAAAGAATAGCTAATAAAACAAAATAAGAAATATTTAGTTTTCCAGGAAGATGACATAGATTAAGAGTCATAAAATAATAATTATTTAACATTTCCTTCTTTATTTTGCTGCTAATAATGGTCTGTGCACATTATGGCAAAACTCTTGACTACACAGTCAGGTTTCTCTGAAGTCCGTGTCAATGCAAAGTCAACATTTCCTCTGCCCTTGGTGAGGTGCTGACAAGAGAAACCACAAAGCTAAGATGAAGATATGCTGAATCTCCTTGGATCTCACCTGCAGTTCTAGTCATAGTACTCAAAGTAAACACGGCGCAACTAGAGAGGTTTCAGGGAAAGGGCATTGAATGATCAGGGGAAGTTTGGGGCAGTCATGGCTCGATAATGACTGAGATATGCAAGGCATGCTTAGACAGGACAGAGAGAAACATGTGAAAAAGGGCAGTGTATTTGTAGGCCATACTTAACTGAAAGCACTATATGCCCAACATCAAACTACTAGAAGAAACACTGACTCTACCATGGTCCTGGCCTCAAAAGACCCCTATTTCCCACAGAAGATGATTCTATGGTGTGTCAGATTGCAGAGTTTGAGGACATTTGGACCTGCATTTGAAACTTAGCTCTACTCCCTTTTGGTTACTAAACTCAAGCAAGTCACTTAATTGCCATGAGAAGATATTTTTTTTTCATCAGTAAAATGGGAATAAAAGTAAACCTGTCATATGGGCAAGCTCATTCATATTATAGATATTGATCCTTAAAATAAGATCAACTTCTATTAATAAGAATGGCAGTATCCTTAAAGCTTGAGATCTAAGTTTTATATAAAGTAGACTCATTAAGATATGTAGCAATGAACTGATGAAATGTGATATTCAAAATGGGGGATATATTAGCCCATTTTCACATTGCTATAAAAAACTACCTGAGATTTGGTAATTTATGAAGAAAATAGGTTTAATTGACTGACAGTTCTGCAGGCTGAACAGGAAACACGACTGGGAGGCTCAGGAAACTTACAATCATGGCAGAATGCAGAGGGGAAACAAGCATGTCTTACCATGGTGGTGCTGGAGAGAGAGAAAGCAAGCAGGGAACTGCCGCACAGTTTTAAACCATCAGATCTCATGAGAACTCAGTCACTATCATGAGAACAGCAAGGAGGAAATCCACCCCCATGATCCAAACACCTCTCCCCACACCCCTCCCTTGGCATGTGGGGATTATAATTTGACATGAGCTTTGGGTGGGGACACACAGCCAAACCATATCAAGGGATGAGAGGACAGGCAGAATATCAGCATCAGTTTTGGCATTCTACAAATGGATGGGTTCTTTTAAAAAAGCAATTTTTTTAATCTTAACATTTTAATGATGTTTCTGATAAAAGGCACAATTCTGAGACTAATGGGCAATAGGTCTCATAAAATGGAATTAAGATTTTCAATAATGTGAGGGTAAAGCTTTGACATTTATGAAATTCATTAAACTATATACAGACTGCTTTTTCTCTTAAAAGTTGTTGTAAAAGTCTTTGAGGTAAGGGTAGACTGGTTTCTCTGATGTCTGTTAACCTCAGTGTGTCCAGTGAAGACTCATATTACCCTTAAACAGGAAGCTGTTTCTTCTAACCCAATTCACTTCACAGGTATAGAGGATATAATCTGCTTCTCTTCTCTTTCTCTTCCCTCTGAATATGTTTTGGTACATCACATAAGTAGCATATGTTTATATAAAATATTATACATATGAAATGTGTAATATGCATATTTTAACCTTTGTTCAATTTATATACGAGACAGCAGGAAAAATCACTGGAGCTCCACTCTGGGACTGGCAAACTGGCCTGTTTTGGAGGATTTCTATGCTGAAGAACAGCAGGATAGCTCCTTGCTCACACATCCTCTAAAGATATTTTTTATAAGAGTCTATAACAGTGAGTCAAAGAAATAAAGTAAATTGTTAGAAATGATCTATATTTGATTAGCTTGGTCATCATAAAGAAGAATGAATATCAGCCTGAGACACAGCACTGCTGCTTAAAGTGATTGGAAAGTATCCTTGAGAAGATAATCCAAAGAAATCAAAACTAGAAAGGATTTTAGAGGTTATTAGTTTGCTACTCAGTCATAAAACTGAGTAAAGTAAGGCTTAAAATACTGAGAGGATGTAAGCCTCAGTTTCCTCAGTGGTAAAACAATAACACCGTATGAAGTCAGACATGATCTGTAATGGCAAAGTGATGACACCTTAGCTTCTAAACAACATACTGAAAGAAATTTCCAGATCTTTATTTCCTTCCTTCCTTCCTTTCCTTCCTTCCTTCCTTCCTTCCTTCCTTCCTTCCTTCCTTCCTTCCTTCCTTCTTCCTTCCTTCTTCTTTCTTTTCTTTTTTTCTTTGCTTGCTTGCTTTTCTTTCTTGCTTTCTTTCTTTCCTTTTTCAGAGTCTCACTCTGTCGCCCAGGCTGGAGTGCAGTGGTGCAATTTCAGCTCACTGCAACCTCCGCTTCAGGGGTTGAAGCGACTCTCTTGCCTTAGCCTCATGAGTAGCTGGGACTGCAGATGCCCACCACCACGTCTGCCTAATTTTTGCTTTTTTTTTGTAGAGACGGAGTTTCACCATGTTGGCCAGGCTGGTCTCAAACTCCTGACCTCAAGCAATCTGCCTGCCTCAGCTTCCTAAAGTGCTGGGATTACAGGCATGAGCCACTGTGCCCAGCCCACTGATCTCCCATTCTTTCTATTGACCCATTTTAATATATAGCCAAGCAACTTGGTGACTCTTGTGTTAATCAAATCTAATATGTTAATCATAATTTATTTTGAAAAAAAGGGTAATTTTTGTTTGCTTTACAAAAGGATACATGAAATGATTTCTTTAAATTGTAAACTCATCTCATGTATGCAAAATATTTAGTTACACAAAATCTTTTAGGAATATAGAGATTATGAAAAATGCAGGTAGTACTGGGAATAAGGGAAGCAATTTATATTCTGTGAGCAAGGAAGAAGCAGCTCACGATAGGAAATGGTTACTCTCTTGGTAATCTTTTAAATACAAAAGTCACCATAAAGAAATCCATATTCTATAACATTTCTTTTCTCCTCTAACCTCCCCAAATTGAAAAAAAAAAAAAAAAAACACTACACAAGATAATGGAACGTGTCAAATCAGCCTTAATTTTTGGCCTCTGCTCAGAAAGAATGGCACCACTCTATAATTACAGTTAAGAACATAATCCCAACTTCAAGAGATAACATTTAGAAATAATACTCCACTGGATGAGGACATCTCAGCTGTAAATCTAGGTTTATCGAAGGCCACCCCACAACCATCACACAACGTGGGAGCCTCTGTCGATGAACTACAGAGATATTGCCAAAGATGGGAATTATCAGGTTGTTCTGTGCAGAGCCAGTGGATCTGCCACTTTTTAAGTGCTAATACCTGCAGCCACTGAGAAAAGAAAGGGCAGGTAAAAAGGCTAGGTGAAGAAAATACTGGTGTTCTTTGCAAGACTGCGCTCAGGCCTGCTAAGTTCCTTTAATGCAATATTTTTGCTTCTCCTTGTTCTGAAAGAAAAAATCCCTTGGATCCAAATTTATCACAATCGAAATAAAAAATGTAAAAGATCAGTATAAAACATTTAACAGCAACAGTTAATAATGTATATGATAACATATTGCACTAATATATTGACAAATGTGGCAATAAAGTATTAATGTGATTATGTATCATCAAATATACTAGACATTCATCCTTTATTCTGCTCCAGTTTAAAAACAAAGCAAATCCTAAGACTATAAAGTGGAGATAGAATCTCCAAGTGTGATTTCAATTAAGCACATCTCCAAGAAACTCTACCCACAAGCTCCTAAGGAGGCAGGTTGTCAGTTTGATTGTGACAAAGTGCTTTTAGGAATGGTGACAAAAGCCACAGGAAAATGACTTCTATATTTCAATCCAAATCTAGAAATCAGATCTGGCCAGCCTTGGGCAAAACTGTAAAGTTTGTTTTTTCACAGTAGCCCCATTTTCCCTATTTGGGGTTTATTTTTTCCATTCACAGGGTTATAATTTGTTATGGTAAGATTTATGTATTAACTTAGCTGGGCTACAGACCCCCTTATACAACTGAACACTAGGTGTTGCTGAGATGGTATATTGAAGATATAATTAAAATTCCTAATTAGTTGACTTTAGAGGAGAGAACCTGGGTGACCAGATTCCACCAGTGGTAAAAACTTAAGAGCAGAACTGCAGCTTCCAGAAGAAGAGAAGGAGGTGGGGGTCTTAGGAGGTGGAAGAGAAAGGGAGAGGGGAAGGGGAGAAGGAGAAAGAAGAGGAAGATGAGGAAGAGAAAGACGAGGAGAAAGGAGAAGGAGGAGATAGAAGGAGGAAGAGGAAGAAGGAGAAGTAGGAGAAGAAAAAATTTTGTCTGTGGTCTGCAGCTTCAGGTGATTTTTGAGTTCCAGTCTACCCTTCCTGACAGCTTGCTCTACAGATCTGAGCCTTGCTTAGCCAGCCCCCACAATTATGTAATCCAATTCCTTGTAGCAAATCTCTTAATGCCTAGCTCCTACTGGTTCTGATTCTCCGTTTGAAACTCACTGACACACTGTTTCAAACACCCATTGTTACCCTTAATTGCCTACAAAACTTCAATTATCAGGGAATAATTTGTTCCCAGTTACCTTGACATTGGTGCACTTATGAAATCAAACTTTGTCCTGTGCAAAACACAATTGTAAGCAGCCATGAATAGGCAATGGGTGAAGGAAAGTAAAAGCAAGCATTACATCACCCTATTCCAGTTTATATCATAGAGGCAGCCCCTCAAGTTGTTAATAAGTTAGGCTAGTCATGAAATAATATTTTTAAGCAAGTTGCAAATATGCTATTATTTTTCATTTTCCTTTCATTCCTGGGATTTCTTCTTATAGAGGTAAATTACTGAGTATTATAAATGCATAATATAAAGTTATACTTTATATATGAAGTTATTTTACTCATATATTTCTTTAGATTTTAGCCAAGATAGCAAGGCATTAGTGGTAAGGACCTTGACCTCCAAAAATGTTTATGTTAAATCATAATAAACTACACAAAGCAATAAATAACAGGTAGTCCAGACATATGTTTAAAATCATTCCACATTTACTATATATGGTAGATTAGTTTATTATTCCCAAGTTTACAGTCTCTTCCTGTTAAAGATTTAAGCATCTGCTTTCTTTGCCATGTGACTTGGACTTCTACCAGGTAGGCAGTGACTTGTATGAATAATTGGCATGTTTTTCCACCTACTGGTGATGAGTTGGCTTTGACAATGTGACTTACTTTGGCCTATGAAATTTTAGCAGATATGACAGGAACAGAGATGCTAAATGACCTTTTATGGTTTCCTCTGTTTTTTTGTGCTTCTGCAGTCCACTGTGGGAGCACGTCTCAGCTTGCTATTGGTGAAGGAAAAGGAAGCGACATCTGTAGGGGTTCCACATCACCTCTGCGGCCTGCAGCAAAGCCTTTGTGAACATAGCTGAGCCCAGTGAAGCCTAGTTGGGATCAGCTACCCATAAGCAAGAAGAACAAATACTGTCATTTTAAACTAATGAGATTATAGGGTTGTTATTTAGCTTTTCAGCAGCAATCCTGATTAATGGATTGTATATAACCTGCTTTTCTTCTTGCCATCAATTAGGAAAAAAATTAGTTTAGTTTTGTGTTCATTATTTTTGGGGACTTTTAAATCAAGATTCAGCCCCTAAGACAATTTTAATATAAGTTTTCAGAAAAATAGCAGATAAAACAATATAAATAACTATATTCATATATATGTGTGGATAGTACATCGGCTCTTTATTCCGAGGAATTCAGAGGATTCTCATTTGCAGCTATTATTGGAGAGAACAATGCTTTCCTTTCATTTTCTGTATTTCTGTACTCAGTTTCCTTCTTTTCTTTCTTCGTAATTTTCTTCTTCTTCCCTCCCTTTCTCCCCACTCCTTCCCTCTTTTCCTCTTTTTTCTTCCTTTCTTCCCCCTTTCTCTTTCTTTCTTTCTTTCTCCCATATATATGGGAGTTGTTTAGCAGAATAAAATACCAATTCTATTGTTCTTGTGTCTCCTTACATCCTTCTGGATTACAAAAATATAAATAAATAAACAAAATTTCATCTTATCTAGAAGACTTCTTTCAAGCCACGTCTTCTGTGCAGAAACCCACCTAATAGTTGAAAGCACATCGTTCTCTTCTTGTTGTCCATTTCTCTTACCGTTTGCCACTAATTACCACTGTGTCCCTATTCTGATATGGTAGACGAGGCATACTGGGGTTAATAGAACACCATTTGCAGGACTTAATTGACAATTAGTTCTGAATTAGCCAAAAACTGCCTATTTCACCTGGAAAATGTTATCTACCTCTCTAGGCCTTAATATTGTCACCTAAGAAAATAAAAATTATAACAATGCTAAGCAGTTTTAACACTATTATACAAAATCAAGGAAAGTAGGATTTACTAAATATTTACTCTATGTCACCATATAGTAGGTACTTCCCCATATATTAACTTGTGCTATTAATAAATTGTCATCTACTATTTGTAGATAAGCAAATTGAAGCTTAGTAACTGTCGAGAGTCAATGAGAAAGCAAAATCTTGGGCCATGGTTCAACCATACATCTGTTTGAATCTCATGTCCATGTTTTTCAATGATATCCACCACCTTTTTAATAACAATTCAATAAGCTTTGCCTCGGTTTAATGTGATTTAAGACATAAGTGGCTCTGATAAAATTTTGAGGATAAGAATAGAAACCCTGGAAGACACTGGACATGAGAATATTGTAGTAGCAGCCTCCTTTGGACATTTACCATTAATATTCACTGAGGGCAGTAGTAATTTCTAGCCATTATCCTCAATGCACCTACCACTTTGAAGTATAATATGTGCCACAGGTATGGCATCTGGCTGATTCACCATCATTAAAATAAAAGAGTTGTTTGCTAACAGATCCATAGAATGGGCATTCCTTTCCATTCACATTTTAAAATACTCTGTATGAACAACTGGATGGTTAAATAGCCTTCTAACATAAGGCAAACCATCTTAAGCTGCTTTGTAAGTTCAGCTATTAAAGCTACTTAGACTAGCAGAAGTAAGTAACTTAAAGTTTCACCATATAAAAAAAGTCCTGTGCTGAGCTGGGCGTAGTGGTACATGCCTGTAGTCTCAGCTATTCAGGAGGAGAATAGCTTAAGCCCAAGACTTTAGGTCCAGCTTGGGCAACATAGTGAGGTCCCCATCTCTAATACTGGAAATAGAAAGAAAACAAAAAAGTCCTATGCTTATTCCAGCAATTTTTATCTTGAAATTTTCAAGAGTCTGGTGGGAAATATTTGCATACCTCTGCAGCTATCATTTTTTTTTTCCTGGAAGAGCTGAAATTTCAAATTTTAATTGAACCTAGGAAGCAAGAAAGTCTAAACCCCCCAAAGAGGGGGGAGAGCTAAATAAATACTCATTAATAATAAAAATCTCTTTCTCCCTATAGTACTCCTATCTTTTGAAAATGCTGGTGCAAATTATGGAGAAGGCAGTCAGAATATGGGAAAAAGAAAACTGGGCTTAGTATCAGAAATAAAAAAGAAATTGTGAAGACAGCATCACCTTTTTTTCTATATGATATTGGATAAATAATCTCACCGTCCTCAATCTATGTCAATGATAGCTTCTCATTCTTCTAAAAAATATTGCTAGGAGAATAAATAATATTTATCTGATTGCCTTTGCAAAGTGTTATTATAAATACCGTACCCACAGCAGCTCAAATTTTTTTGTTTTTATATCAGCAGAGCTGTGACTCATGGAGATTCAAGGTTTTGTCCAAATTCTAACCCAGTGTTAGTGATATAGACAGAACTAATCTCAAGCCTCATGGTTGGTGAGACCATACAGCCTATACTTTTACTCACCCAACAGATCCTTTATTTTGAATATGCCCTTAGTAGATTCATGTTTTTGAGTTCTTCAGTCAAAAGTGAATGAAGGAAGATTTCAATCCTAGAGTTCCATAACATTAGTGTATACATATTTTTATCAGCGTGTTTGTTCTTTGTCAGAATATAAAAATTGTTAACCATAATGCAACTCATACACTGTGAGGCCAGGTGCCCCACCATTCATCTTCCCATAATCCTGGTTATTGCTGTTGTCCTTAAGACATGGATGCTTCCCTGAAAAGATATTAAAGCAATAGTTTATAGCCTTGAAGACATGTGTCCAGTTCTTTATTTTATTCCTGAAATGACCTGGAGATCATTGCTTAGTTGCAAGGAGCCAAGAGACCTCCAACCAACATAATTTGAAGAATTTGTGGTCTCTTTACTCTGTGTTTGGAAGACAAATAGAGCATCCCATTAGTTAAAAGAGAAAGACTGCTAGTCAAGACCAACTTATTTAGCATGGTAGGTGGAGGAGATAGGAATAACTTAAGCATACATTTTAAATATGTAAGCACATTATCAAAAGGAAAGAAGTATATTAACTAAATTTGTTAAAACTCATCCACATTGAATTCAACTTTCTATTTAACAGGACCAAAATTAGCATAAGCTTTTATTAGTAATAGGAAAATTATAATGTAATACACTAATATTGGTTATGTAAAATACAAAGATGCAGATGTCTCACACGAGGGAGAGAGATGCCCCAACACATTGCATACCCTCTTTGTGTTTTACTTGGAAATGATATCTAGACATTCTTTGGTTGGTGTCATACTTTTATCACATGAGAAAATATAGGTCCTGAGAGGTTAGCTAATTTGCCAAAAATACTAGTTGGTAATTTTGTGACCAGTGCACCCTTGCCTCATTCCTCCAGGTAGCCTGACATTGGAGCTAGACAGATATAAGTTTTGATCTTCCCCAACATGGGCTCTTGATCAAGTTATTTTACATCTCTTTGCCTTGATTTTCTATATCTATAAAATCAGCATACTATTATGTCCTACCTCATAGGCAATAATAGAGCTTTAAAAAGGGATACTGTGTGACAAGTGCTTTTTTTACTCTATGGCACCTCATAAAGGTTTGTTCCACGGTAGCTCTTAGGAGTTTTCTTTGTTTCTCTTACTCTACTAGGCCAGCTCAGACACTTGTAAACTCTCACTGCATTTAGAACAGACAACCATTTTATTGGCCATCTTTTCATATTGCCAGAGTCTGTGCCCTTGGTATCCACGGTAGTCACTTAGAGGCAGGTTCATCCTTTCTATTCTTTGCATGCTAAAGTTAGTGATAGAGTTCTTGAGTTGGATGATGGAATGAATGAATAACTTTCAGTTTCAAATACATAGTAGGAGCTCAGTAAATGTTTTTGTATATAAATCAATAAATAGAAAGTGGTATATTTGCCTCGTATTCCATACCTTAATATAATTTTACGTTATGTCCTTCTACCTCACAAGCTTAGCACATGGTAAGCCTTTACTTAATGTAGATGGCATGATGGAATGAATGAGTAGATAAATTAAGGCATGACATCTGTAGTTCCAATTTTCTTATCTTTAGAAGAACACTGATAATAAACATTCTTAAGCAAAAAAAAAAAAAAAAAAAAAAACAGGAGGCAAGTCAATGCATTCTATCAACTTAATCAATTCCTAGACTGACTTACAAGAACCTCAGCAAATGGGTAGCGTATGAGGTTGATACAAAAATAACTAGGCAGCCCTTTGTTTTAAAACATCCAGTTTAATTTAGTATTACTATATCTATAGTTCTTAATCAGCGCATCTTAACTGGAGATGTTCAAGTGGTCCAAATACTGCTATGGGAAATATTTCTGAAAGGTTTGACAGATTTCAGAGGGCCCTAGGTTATCATCATCCATAGAACATTTCATCCTAATGAGTGAATATGTTAGAAATATTATTTAAAATTATTAATCCTGTTCTACTTCATTATTGATGGCATTGCCACACAAAGCCACTAAGACCCTTATCTTAGAAGATAATATGCATCTGGGCATGGAGATTGAAGACATCTTTTCCTTTTTATTTATGGTTCTTAATACACTCTTTGTTCTCTTCTACCAAATTTTTGTCAGTATAATTAGAAATTGATTAAAACAATGGCATGATCTGGTCACAGTGATGAGTTGAATCAAAATACTTTGTATTTTTTTTACATGTAATACCAATATCACTCATATTCAGAATAAACAGAAGACTAGTGATAGAATTGAAATGAATTGAAAGGACTTCCTGCTCAAATATCTCCCTACTGCCAGTGACTGACATTACAAAAAGTTAGAAAAAGTCCCTTCATTTTTAAAGACTTCGCAGGCAGGAAGATACCCCTGTTGAGAGGTGGCTGCTTTGAGGAGGGTTAACACCTCAAGCCATTATCAAGCATTAACAACCCAGCCAAAATTATTTCAGCCTGCACTTTCCATTGTGGGAACTGCCAAAGAAGAGCAAGGGCCTTTAGGAGAATAAGGCAGAATAAATATCACTGATGGGGATACCAGGGAGGGCAAAGAGCATGTTGAATATTGGCTGGGTGGAGGCATTCTGAAGCTTCTGTCTCCCTTGCAATTATGCTGGGATCTGGCCAGATTATCAAGATTGTCCTTGGCCTCTCAGAGGAGGGTGTATGAGTCACATCTTAAACATAAGTTTTAAAAACACAAAATCTTGTTTCCTAGGCTTGTGCTTTCCAGGTTTCTAAATGAGAACTTGGATTTCATCTGCACAGCAAAATGAGAGAAAAGGCAGGCAAGTGACTAAAGGACACCATGTCTATATTGCCTTCTGAATGAAGAGGAGAATGAAATAAAAAACCAAGAAATTCTGGCCAAAGAACATTTTGTTTTTTCCTTAGAGCAAATAATAGATGTGAAATATTAGTTAGCCTGAATTATCTGGATAATTAATTCTCTCTGTTTTCCACTTAATTTGTCAATGCATACAAAGCCTGAGGATGGGTATACTTAGCATTTCCATGATTTAGTTTAGATGTCTTCCTTATCAAAATCTCTGAATAGTTACTCAACTCCCCAGCTCCTTCTGTCCTGCATGCACAGCCCATGCACTCCTCTGGGGAATAATTATCTCATTGATGACTCTTTCTGTAGTTCCTGTTCTTATCAAGGAGTAGTGTAAGATGAAATGTATCTATCAATTTAAGGAAACTTTTTTTCAGAGAATTTTAGGCCAAATGCTACTTATTTCTGGAAGCTTGTCTCAATTCCCCAAATCTACATCAATCCTTCCATCTTGGACAGTGAGGCTCTGTGTTCTATAATGGAGACTACTGAGGTCAGTCTTGAAGAACAGAGCTATCAGGCTCTTGTTATGTTAAGTGAGATGTACAAGCTGAAGGCAGAAACTGAGGATATCTTCCCTAAGATAAAAACAATTTTTAAACATAATGAAGAATAATTTTTCAAAATAAAAGTGAGGTTGTTAGAATTATTGAGTAACTTTGAGAACAGATATATCGAAAAGAGGTTTTATGAAATATTTGTTGTTGCCCCACCAGACTTTATACAAAACATCCATTTCCCCTCAGGGTGCCTTGGCCTTGGTACTATTTTAGGGTTGAAATACCTAGCTCTGCTGCAAAAGCATCATGTAGCATGGAGGCTGCAGATGTAGGATGTGGTGACAGCTGGGTGCCATATGATATCTATTTAGTTCTGTTCTGGGTCACTCTCACCTCCTCCTCATGCCTCATGAATGGTTCATATTTTGTACATGTTTATAGCCCCATTATGGTTGTATATTTATTTCTAAACTGTGAATGTCCACTAGATTTTTGGCAAAAATTAATTTCTTAATGGACAAAGGGTATACATGAGCTTCAGTTATATAGAAGCAATGGATTTGTGCTTTCTGAGCTGTGTTCTGCATGCAGTATGTGTTCAGGAACAATGACTTAACAAAGCTTATCCTATTTAGTGGGGCTTTCATGGCTTGGAAGACTCTTCAACTCCTGTATTGTTTGCCAGTGCCACTATATAAACAAACCATGAAGGTCATTCACTGCACAATTCCAGGTGGTGCTATTCTCTTCTTTTTCTTTTTAGACAGAGCCTCACTCTGTTACCCAAGCTGGAGTGCAGTGGCATGATCTCGGCTCACTGCAAGGTTCAAGCTACTACCTCAGCCTCCCAAGTAGCTGGGATTACAGGCACACACCATGACACTTGGCTAATTTTTTGTATTTTTAGTAGAGACAAGATTTCACCATGTTAGTCAGTATGGTCTCGATCTCCTGACCTAATGATCCACCCCCCTTGGCCTCCCAAAGTACTGGGATTACAGGTGTGAGCCACTGCACCTGGCTATTCTCTTAAACTATTAGGTGAGTGGTGCTCCCTAGAGCTAGCACTTACTGTACACAGCATCACAGAAAGAGGTAGCTCTGCAGGAATCTGTTCTCTTTATCAAGAATGTGTGAGTACTGTTGCAAGGAGAGACAGGGAATGAAGAGATTTGTTAGAAATATACTTTTCTCTCTTTCTATTCATGCCTGTATTTGATTTACCAGTACTATTTACATCTACTACCTGCTCAATGCTGTGAAAGACACTGCAAGAGTATAAATGAATTATAATGTGCTAGCTCTCCACTTCAGGAATTAAATGATACTGAGGCAGTTCTTAAAAAGTAAGAGCTTCAACCTCCTGGTTTCTTAATCTAAGGCATCCCTGGAATTCCTTGAAGCTTCATTAATGTATAGGATTTTCTGTTCCTTTTCAAGATGCTCCAAACATATGCAGGATTCTAAAACAGTGGTCTCCAAAATAAGACATGCATGGCAGCAGGTACCCATCTCTACCCAGAGGGATGCAGAAAATAGAACCTCTCTCTGTAAGCATTTCAGTTGATAAAAAGAAAGGAGTAAACTTCATAAATATTTACTATACAAATTGCCACTTGTTCCCTCAGTCTATCCATACACTTGTCACACAGAGTAGGGAATGTGTTCTAAGAGAAAAATTGAACTTTTGCAATTCAGAGGGAGTGATGGAGACCTCAGTGCTTCACTACTTTTCTCATACTTCAATGAATTATAATTTGTATCTGTCTGGTTATATGTATTAAGAGAATTTACTTTTTATATTAATTAGACTAAATCTTAAAATGGACATGAGGCTTAAAGTAATTTCAGAAAAACTGCTTCAGTTTTAAGATAGTATCGCTGATGTGTGTGCAAACAGAACTCGTCTTGCCTGGTGTCTGGCTTTTCTCAGATGCGTTAAAAAAAAAAAAAAAAAAAAAATAAAGGAATTGGCTAATCAAATATAATAAGAAATTGGCCTAAACTTTAAAAAAATCAATAACTCTTTAAAATGTGGCTTTATTTCTAGTAATATTAACAAGAACCTTACTCTAAGCATAGATTTTCTCTTGAGAGACTAACCGATCATAAACATAAAAGTAAATTATCTATAATATAAAATCAAACCTCCATATTTTTTCAGCAACAATTTAAATAAAGCCTCTTACCCATTTTTTCAAAGAACTTGCAAATAATGAATATAGAAATAAACAAATATAAACACAAATAAAATAAATCTGTATACATTGGAACTGTTTTCTCACAATTTAAAAAATACTCTGTTTTCAAATCAGTTTAATCTTTCTCTTTCCCTTCTACGTGATAGGGCATGTTTAACAAATAGCATAACTGAGACCACTTCTAATCCTGGTTGCCCCCTCTACGATAATGTTCTGTTATGACGTTTTCATCTTGCACTAATGTGCAAGATTTAAAGACTTTCATTAATGTGAGTTCAGGTTGTCCTTTTTTAACCTGCTCTAAAAATGTTAACATGAGCCACAGTGGGCTACCAGCTCAATAATCTTCCAATTGTCCCAAGCTCCAAATGGCCCATTGAGGCTCTATTTGTTCCAGTCTATTGGTTAAATATGTATTTGCGTATTTTTTAAAAACATTTAATTATTTACCTAAGAGGCTTGAACAGCTTTTCTACTAGGTAAAGGCAATGGGAGACAGTTGAATGTTAGAACCATTTAATTTAAATACGCTTTAAAAAATGAAAACAAATTAAAAGGAAAAATCTTTTACCTTTAATTTTGTTCTCCATTGTGTAAACAGATTGAAGGCACATGCTCTGCATATTAAAGTCTGTTATAAGAAGTACCTGTAGAAAATCATATTTACTCATGCTGTGGGTCAGTGACCATATCCAAGTTCATTATTTTCTTCTCTTTTTTAATATCAAAAGTAGTTAGATCATATTAAGAAGTCATTCCAACATGCAGAAATTACTTTCTGATTCAGTATGTTTAATTAATTTCTATACATACTGAAAAAACTAGGACAATCTAATAACAAATCTAAACTCTTACATATTTAAATGTATTTAGCCAAGATACTCACTCTAGATATCTATTCCTCCAGCCATCACTTTTCAAACTCTTGAAAGAATTTAGATTTTTATGTTAATACATACACACACCCACACACAAACGTAACACTGCATATGCTAAAGACATCATGTTGAAATAATCCTGGAATAGCCTCAAAAGCAAATCAAGAAGAACCAGTCACTCGAACAAAGTATTCCTAAGGGACCAAAGCCTAGCTAAGAATGCTTTACCTATGTATAAATAATTAAAATAAATGGGTTAATAGGCTAGGTTTGAAGAACTCTGATTTAATGTTCTGTAAGAATCACAATGAACATTTTTTGTTTATCTTTGCTTTATTTCATCTCTTTAAATGTAAAATTCTTATAAAAATAATTCCTCTAGTGCATCCTAAACATTTGATGGACTCAAAGCAAGGGGGCCACGTATCCTACATCTACTATAAATTTAAAAGTCATAAATCAGGCTAACAAAATATTGAATAAAATATGCTATAATTCCTTATCTTGACAAGTGTACCTTCAAAACAACCTGGAAGGCAAGGTTAAATCTAAAATTCTCAGGTTTTTTGAAGCTATGTGCCTAAACATGGAGGCATGAGGAAAGTGGCTCTTGGCTGCCCTCCTATCCCACCTGCCTTTTCTTCCCATGCCCAGTTAGTCTCACACTGCAAGAAAACTCTCCATTTTACATGCCTAACCCTTTGGCAATATCTCCCTTAAGTGCCTCATGGCTACCTTTCAGGTCTAGGGGTTTGCACATCCAAGATACTATCCAACTTTGGGAGTAAAAGACCTGGGAAAAGTTTCTTCCACTTCCTAGAAGTAGACTCAGGGCTATTTAGAAAGGGAATTCCAGGGTCTCTAAAATCCAGGGTAGGGTCTAGAAGGAAGATTAGATTTCATGTTGGCATGTCATTTTAGTCTTGCAGCCTCCCTTTCTTTGCCTGGGCCTAAGGTCTTTATCACTGATTTGTATCACTCATGGTGCTTAGCACAGAGACTTGCATAGCACTGCTTGGTAAATATTGATTGATTGACGATTATTTAATTCATGTTAAGTGAACCTTAAAATTTACTTATTCACCAAAATCACCTCTCTGGAAAATGAAACCCATAAGATAAATATTGTATGGATTAATCTCTTTGCAATCATCTAATAAAATGAGTAATTTATTTTATTTTATTGTTACATGTTAGTTTTATCTTTAACACAGAATTGAAAGTTTTACATAGGAAATGTAGAAAGTAACTCACAATCATCCAAGTTTCAAGTTTATATCAAGCTTAAGCTTAATTCTTTGGGAACTTTGTAAGATGGTGTGGCCACTTAGATGGCCAGAATAATTAGAGATGTCTCCACAACTCAGGGACTAATGGCTTCTCTGAAATAGTTGTTACCAGGTTGACTGCAATGCCACTGCTTTTCCATCTCTTTATAGAATAATCCTAAAAGAATGAAAATATTCATTAAACCACAAAATCACCATTGAAAAAGTTACTGTATTTCATCATATGTTTTCCTAAAAAAAGAAAAAACTTAAAACTTGATCATCTATTTTCTCTGTTTGGTCTAGCATCTACCTTGGACATTTTGCAAAAACATTTTTTTTAAATGTGATTTTCAATTTTGGACACTGGATACTTCCTATAAGAAATCACAAACATTTTTTTTTTTTAGTCCAATTCTCTGTGCTCCTGCTTCTACTCAATCTTGGTCAAAGACCAAAATGAGAGAGATGTGAGAAAATATAAAACTCAAACTCCTTTACTGAGAAGTTAAAATGGATTATTCAAACAGCAAAAAAATATGTCGAATGGATTTCATGTCTTTAAATCAATGGTATTTTAATGTTTCATATCATCAACACATAGATATATCATGGATAAATAATTAAAATTGATTAATATCCTATTTCCAGAAATCTCAAACAATCAGTAACATCTCAAATGGTGAATTATAATTCTCTTTACATTTACATTTCTAAGCCTGGTGCTAAGACATGTGGCAAATCAATAAACCACTAGCACACATTTGTGGAGCACCTATGTGATGCCATCTAGTAAACTACACTATCACCATAAGGAATTTAAACAGAATAGGAACTTACACACTAGATAATAAAACATACATAAAAATACCATATTTAACAGTTGCTGTGAGCCAATGAGGTTATATTAGTCTTTCACTAGAGTAAGTTTTATGTTTCAAGTTGATCCATGGCATATGTGCATTTCAATTTAACAAAAAAGTCCTATTATAATATCATTTAAGTAAAAACTTATATCTTGATTAGATATGTTAGTGTATCAATATTCTGCTTGAGTCTTGTTCCTGTGTGAAATGGAATACTTATATGAATTAAAAATTACTTGTATTTTCTAATGGCTCTAATACTGCTATAATCTCTTTCTTCAATATTTGTTAAAAACTTTTTGAAGTAGAATTATGCACAAGTGTGATGCATTTGTTATCTATTTTTCTCCACTAAAGAAGACTGGCAACATTCATGTCACACATAATATTGTTTGTTTAAGAGTCTGTAATGATATATAAGCTAAGATATCCTAAGGTTGAAAAAAAAAAACACTTCCAGGCTTTTAAAACAATGCATAAATACTGTTGGTTTTAGATTTCTTAATGTACTGGTACATGTCAGTTCTCCCTTCTTCATGTGTCTTTGAGTGCATCTCACTTCCTCTACCACCTTTTGCAACATAAGAATGGTTAAAGGGTTTCACACAGTCCCTGGCATCTGTAAGAAACATCTCTTTCTTTCTTTCTCTCATCAGCCCAAAAGCTCAAACATTTGCCAATTTTCACACATCTCCCCCAGGAATGCTGCAAGAAACAGGAAGATAAGATGATTTTCTCTTTTGTTTCTTAAGTGTGGCAAAACCCTTTCTGGCAAAGAAAATGGGTGGAAAGATAAATGAAATGTCAGGAAAATTTGCTGCTTAGCTCAGGTCATCTGTTGAGAGAGAGACAACATATATATTCACGTGCTCTGGGTCTTTGCTGAGGTTTACATAAACCTTTATACAGCTACTCCAATGCTTAGTGAAGGCTATTAGTGATACACATTTCCTACATATGAATGGAAGGAATTTATATAATACCTAATTTGGTTTCAGTAAGGCAATGTGTTTTAGAGTTTTCCAAGTCTTACAGAGTTTACTTGATAGTGCTGAAAGTGGTCCCCTCTTGGCCTGGAATCAAGAATGACTTTTTTTTTTTTTTGAAGAATGACTTCTGCTTCTTGACCTACCACAAATTAAGGTGGTGATACCTCATTTAGATGGCATGATGTGGCTTCAAAAGAGGGCAGGACATGCAGCGCTGTACTCCAGCCCATTCCCACCCTCTTCCTATTATTGCAATTATCTTCTGTGAAACCAAAATACCTTAACTTAAGTAATCCTCTGCTGGGGTGCTTTCCAAAGCATCTTTTTCTAAACACTAGTTCCGGGAAACACAAATATACCACAGGCTCTTAATAATTTAGTCATTCTCTAGATAAAGTTTTCCTATTATGTATATGGCTTTAGAGTAATGACATTAAGCAAATTCAGAACCTGGTTCTATTCGCTATACATAAGGTGGTAAAAAGTAAAGTTCATTTGTGACCCTGTGCATAAATTATGTGGAGACCACCAGGTGGGATTTCTGGGCTATCAAAGTTCTACTGCCAAAAATATCTCCACCAGCTGAAGTACAAAGCACATACTATTAAACTTTTGAGTTGTGTCATTAACTAGAGAAGACAGGTCTCATTAAGATGTAATCTTGTTACTCAGCAATAAACTTATTACTGCTTTTAGCACACTTGGGTAAATTAACATAACTATATTATAAATATGAATATTTATCTTGGATGACCAATAAAATGAGGAGAGTTGGTCTGCCTATCTCACAGTGGACATACTGGGAGCCCCAGAAATTGCCAACCAGGGTATGGGGGAAATCTTGAGGTGGACAGAAATGGTGAAATGTAGAAGGGATGACATCTCACAGTGGAGGGGAACCATCTTGCCCTCTCTAGGAAAGTAAAGGTGATTCAGTTACACAGAGGTTCTGACCTAGGATCCAGTGTAGGTCTCCATAAATGTGATGAATTAATAATGATGCTTTCTGGAACCTTCTTGTTTTGAAGGATGGGCACTATGAAGGCACCAACTGTAGCAGAGGGCATGCCAATAGACCAGAGGCAATAGCATCATCACACAAAGGTCAGGAGATGAACTCCACAGTAATATGTATGCAGAGATTAAAGACTATTAGGAAATGCAGTCAAAATATATTAAGTGGTCTTCTGCCCTCATCACTCTGCTGGAGAAAAAAATGAAACCTTGAATGGGCTGAGCTAAGACTTTAGCAATTGTGTCAAGGTGGATCTCTTCACATAGAAAGTAACTTTAAAAGAGATCTAATATGTATCAGTATTTCACGCAAATTCCTTTCTGCTTCAAGCTTGTATTCTAATGAATGATACAGACCAAAAAGCCAAATGCCTGCAAATTCAATCCCATATAGTTAAAAAGAAATACAACTGGTAAAAAAAAAAAAAAAAAAAAAAGGAGATGATAGAGAATAATAGAAAATGTATTTTAGATGACATAATCTAGAAAAATTTTATTGACAAGGTAACATTTAAGTTAAGAACCAAAGAACTGTAAATATCAGGAGAAGGCCTCTGAAACCCTGAGACAGGCAACACCTTGACATAATGGAGAAATGGAAAGAGCAAATTATAGGAGGGTAGCAAGAAAAAGGAAGAATGCTGCAAGACAAAGCTGGGGTGAGATAGAGGACCCTATCACTAGGTAAGAAGGTTGGAGTCACAGAACATACAAAGTCACTCTAGGTGTTTGAGGGGCATGGCCCAGTCAAATTTACATTTCTAAATACTTATGAGAAGTCAAGGCAGGCAGAAAAGCAGAAGGATGAGGTTAGAGCTTTAGTTGTCATCCAAGGGAGTTGAGGTGTTTGGACTACTGTAGTGTAAGGACATTCAAAAAGATGGCAGATTCGTGATGGGTTTAGGAGAAGTGACAGGATTGGCTGCTGTGCTAGGGAGGGTAAAAGAAATGGGAGGAGTGCTTGAGAACAATGTTTCATCTCTGGTGAAAAATTAAATGGGAGGAGATGGGCAAGGAGTTTTTGGGGGGAAAGGAGGAGCTTTAATTTACATATGTTTAGACAGAGATGTAAGGGAGGCAGTTGTATGTAAAATTCTGTAGAAGATCAGTAATGAAGATAGTCTTTATTTGTTTAAATCTCCCTGGATTTTCTTCTGCATACTGGTGGCTATAAAGAGATAGTTTTTGCTGGCAATGTTATTTATTTAAACATTCATTCATTCATTCGTTCATTCATACAATCAAGACCACATATTATTCAAGGCCTGGAGTAAGGTGCTGTGAGGGTAGGAAGATAAGAAATACACCCTTAGAGGTTAGACTATACTAGGCTGTGCCAGCTTCCAGCACTGCTTGTGGGCTCCAGAGTAACATGATCCTGGCTTTAATGTTACTTTGGCCAGTAACTGAGCTTTGGCCATTTGCTTAACTTCATGTCCCTCATCTCTAAAAATTAGGACTCAAATACTTTAATTTAGGGCATTTTGAACAATGTTAATGTGGTAAACTCGGGCAAACAATGACCAACACAAGCATTTCTCACTAAAACATGGTTGGTGGTGTTTGCAGAAACATTTGGTTATATTAATTTAGAGGTGTGTCAAATATAGACACTGGCAAACTGGAAATTATCCGAAAAAAAAAAAATCAGGGTATCAAAGGATCTCAATCATAGCATGGCAAAAAACCCAAAAGACACTAGACATTCTGCTTTGAAAAAAGAAAGTTCTAGGGATATTTTGTGGCTGCATTAAATGAAATTCTATAATAAGCAGGAAGATGAGATGTTCTCATTCCAAAAGCAAAGTTAAGGCACCTGGATGGTTTGCTTTATTGGCTAGTGAATTCCACAATAGGGCAGTGTTCAGGCAGAGAGCCTAAGAGATATTTAAGTGAAGGTATAGGACCAAAAATGCATCTAAAGGGAGGCTGGAAAATATGACCTCACAGTTTCTTTACTTTAATCCTAGTGCTTCTTCTATCAAGGAGTTTACAAACAAGTAGAGTCCTTGAAATTTAGGATAAATGAAATGAAATGCAAAACAGCAAGAGATACAGTGTTTTCAAGAATTTTCCTTCAAATATAGCAAAAGTCTTCCTTTCAAGGAATTCTTAGATAAACTTCATGTGTTAAATTTGAGCTCCTTTGATAAAGCCTGTTCCATGCATCCTTTTTTTTTCCCCCTGCATTTTTCTTTTTCCTTCAGTTAGATCTTTAAAGCACTTTGGTGGAACAAAGACTTCTCCAATTAAAATCTACAAGCATGATTTAAGACTGTATTTTTATTTTCAGAAGAGAGTAAATCACTTAAATTTGGGGTAATCTTGGGAAAAGTATAATGATAATAATGTTCATCAAGCACCTAGATGACTACTGAGCATTTAGTAGGCATCTGAGTGGCAGTTTCCATCTTCTCTTCCTGCTTTTGTGCTCACGATCCATGAAAGTACATGCTAACGTTTTCCTCCTTGAAATCCTCCAGTCTTACCTAGCTCATTAGATAAGTTCATAATATTTAATTGTCTTTTAGCTTTCAAAAGTCTCCCTTTTATATTTAAGAAGGATTAAATTATCCCAATAATTCAGTCAGCTGTGCTCTCCACATCTGATATTTGGACATGTGATCTGATAAATTACTTTGTGCCCCTTCCCATTACCAAAGACCACCCTTTAAAGTGTGTCATCCCAATTAAATTTACAGAACATATCATGGCTTATAGAATTCGTAGAAAATAATGACATTAAGGTAAATCAGGATATATGGCCCACACTTCATATCCATTACAGACAGACTGTATAAATGAATATAGTTGGGATATGGTTTGAACATGGATCCAAGCTGTGAAGTAAACTCACCATCAATTTTGTGGAAGGTTTTCCCCATTCCATGCTGCAGCAACTTATGGAATGACCAACTTATAATGAAGTCCTGGTGCTGCTGCCTCTTGTCCTCCAGGAATTCAGATCCTGGGCAGAGGCCATTATCTTCCTGAACTATCACCCAATATTCTGAGCAGAAGGTTCAGGGCACATGAATAATGCCACACTAGGAGCGGAGTGTCTGTGTTCCCAAACGTACCAATTCCCATATGCCTCCCTGTCTACCTGTTGTGGCAGAGCTGCAGAAAGAAGCCAATTATTTCAGAAGCCTTTTGTTTTGCAGTAAGGCAAGTTCACTGACTGCTGTACATTAATTCCTGGTTGTGGATATAATGGCCACCTAGTTAGTTTTTCCTGCAAATGTCAGCCCACAGGAAAACAACTCTAATCCACAATCTCTAACACTATTAAGCAGGAAAGATATTAAGGCTTATATTGGACCTGATTTGAGAGTAATTATGATTCAATCTGGTAGAAGTTTTCATAATGAGACTATCTGACTTTCTTTCATGGTACAGTAGCATCTTGTATTGTGACAACTCTAGCAATGAACAGTGTGCAATGGAGAAGACCCATAAGTGAGATTGATGATGGAAGAGAAAGGGCCTTTGCTCAAATATCATCCTGTAGAAAGAATTCCTGTTGAAAAGAAGACAGAATCTCAGAATCTTGAAGAAGGACATAGGTCATTTGAAAATATTTTTAAGATTATATGTGCTTCAACTTGTTTTCTGCTATTGACTCTATCAAGCTCCAGTTAGGAAAACAGAAAGCAAACCAGTTATTTTAACTAATAGAATGTAATAGAGCAAGTTAATTTAAAAAATATGAAAGCAGCTGGGCACGGTGGCTCATGCCTGTAATCCCAGCCCTTTAGGAGGCTGAGGCAGGTAGATCACTTGAGGTCAGGAGTTCAAGACCAACCTGGTCAACAGGGTGACTAAAAAAAAAAAATTAGCCAAGTGTGGTGGTGCATGCCTGTAATCCTCAGCTACTTGGGAGGCTGAGGTAGGAGAATTGCTTGAACCTGGGAGTCTGGGAGGTGGAGGTTGCAGTGAGCCTAGATCACCACTGGACTCCAGCCTGGGTGACAGAGCAAGACTCCATCTAAATAAATAAATAAATAAATAAAGTAGTGAAGGAATGAAAAGACAAAAAGGGAACACTGACATGACACAGAAGTAGACACTATATGGAGCAGCTTCTGCTCTTAGGTCTTATGGAAAAAAAGTTTGAGGTTGTTAGAGTCTGGAAAATGAGAGAAACTCATAGAAATGGAACTAGGCTTCTGAGGAGGAGACACTGCCTCGCTGCTGCCTCAGAAGCTGGGAAAATGTCCCTGGCAGTGCTGGGACACAGACCTCCAAGGAGCATGCTGGAATCTCTAAAGAGTCACAGGGGGGCTAGTTCCAGAAGTGAAGAAAAAAAATATGAATTTAAAATAAACTGCTATTGTAACTAAATACCGGTATCAGAGTACAATCCTAGAAACAACAGCCACAACAAAAAACAGCAAGAACTTCTTCTCCTCCAGCCTTTATGTCTTTCTCTTGGTGCCACCTAGGAGAGTAGGAAGCTGGGTATAGAGATGAGAGACAATAGCATAAGAGCCAGCACAGGAACCATGTTAAATTTACTCTGGAACTTCACTTAACAGAACCTCAAATATTCTTCGAGACAGGCATTGCACTTTACCCATGTGGAAAACAAAGCAGAAATATGGAACCTGACTGGTTCAAGTATTGAAAACCGCAGGCTCATTCTACTGTCATCAAGCCTATAGCTCTTTCTTCTTATCCAAGCTTCTGTACAGAACCCCTTTGTTTGGTGAGAATTCATGTGATAAGACTGAGGAAGAAACAGTTCACTTTACATTTTGCAAGCAAGATGCCAAATCTCCAGACATCTGCCTCTTTTGCGGGTCCTCTACACTTGTAAATAGACTGTCTTACATATTGCAGTCAGTAAAAACTTACTTTCTATTTTGAGATATAAGAAAGAATTCTGAAATAGTCATCAATGTACTTTTATACCTATTACCCTTTGGAGTGTTGAGGCAGAAGGGCTGAGAACTTCCTGCCCATTCAATTTGATAAGTGGGGAACTTGAGTCTTTAACACTCTGGGCACTTACATGAATCACTTAACAAGTACACGAGAGGGAGATGGAGAGTAAATGGCCTATCCGAGGATCAATCCATACATTTAGTTCTCATGCCATTGTACTAAAATTATTCTTTTGTTTTTGACATTCTATTTAAAAAGTCCATTAAATCATAATGCCCAAAGTAGAGAAAAATATCCCTCTGTGCTCCTGTGTAAAGTGAAGACAAGTATAAAGGATGTTTAGGAAGTTTGGCTGGAGTTTTTTCTTCCTTTTTTAGTAGAAAATAAAATCAAAAAGTTTAGAGTTATTAAAAAAGAATATCCCTTTCTCCCACCCAAAAAAAATGTGACACATTGGAAAAGAAGCAAGTGAATCCAATAACAAGGATAGGGTTTTTTCTCTGTTTGTCCTTTCCTTCAAGTTAATACTATTTACATATTCCCTGATTTTATGATAGAGACTTTTTAAATATATCAGTAGGTCAATAAATCCATGCTGTTAATAGGGTAGTACTTAAGCCTTTATGGGAGGGTTTTTTTTGGATGGTGTATTATTGCTATAAATGCTGCAACTGAAGAGATTTTACCCATCGGTTGGTACTTTTAGCATGTTGATCTGTCAAACACATAAGGGATTTTTAGACTTTTCTATTCAAAGTAAGAATTAGTTGGGTTGAACTTTCTGATTTCCTGAGATTCAAACCATCTTCCTTGCTATTTTCTGGCCCTCCCCATGTTTTCTGAGGTGTTGGTTTTCATATCTGGGCCTTGTTATTTACTTTATCTTTCCCTGGAATGTCTCCACAACACTCTCTACCTAGCAAAAAATCTACCTTCTAGCCCAGTTCCTTTATGATGTCCTTCCACATAATCCACCTTAGTTTCCCTAATCCATTGTCCTCTTCCTTTTTAGAAATTCTCAAGAATGATACGCCTTGTCATTTATTGTTACTATGACCTCACGGCTGTCTAATGTGGTTTGCTGCAGGAGCTCTGAGTACCTCAAGAACCAAAGGCAAGATTTGCTTTACATCTCCATCTTCCATCTCCCTTTGTGCAGCTTGATCAGGTGGTAAGAACCAGGTATATTCTGAATGCTTCTTTGCTTGAATTGCCAGAGTGCAGATAACATAACATGACCAATTTCCTTTTTTTGTACAGCAATTTACAAATTCCAAAGCAGTTCTACAAACATTATTTTCTTGAATAGTGTGAGAACCATGGACAGTAAAAACTCTTATTTTCCTATAATTAAAAAGAGATACTGGGACTTTGATTGATTAAGGAAATATCCCATAGTTACAGTCAGCAAATGAAAACCTAGAAATAGATATTAGAGTCTCTAAAAATAAGTCCAAAAGTGTTTTGGTTACACATTTTAAGATATATTCCTCTGTCCTTTATCTTAGGATAAATTTATTGTATTAATTCTAAATGAAAGAAGGAAAATAAGAAACAAGGCTATAATTATTTTCAAAGTTTCTACAGATTACTTTCATCAGAACATTCTAGATTTTTTTAATTTAAAATTGAGATCCCCAAGTCTCCGCAGCAACCTGATGAATTAGATCTGTTGGAACAGAGCCTAAGAATCAATATTTTATATCAAAATTTACTGATATGGAAAACCTCAGCGATTGAGACAAAATGTCTGGGTGGTTATAATTTGCTACTCTATGAGTCCAAAAAGTGAATAAATATTTTCCTTTGCAACTCTACCACTTAGAACAAACATTCTGTATTTCTATTTTCTCAATATTCCATCTCCTCCATCACTTGCAAGCATTATTTTCATGAAATGTATATAAAATAGATATACAATGCCTCGTAAAACTTATCAATACATTTAATTGTAGCCATCAACCCCTAAGGTATGATTAAAGGTCATAAGTTCAAGGGCAGAGGGTACAGCATAAAGCAGAAAGCCACAGGTGACAGAATATTATATTTTTCCAATGCAAGGGGCATGTTATTTTAAGAGCACATACCCACTATTAATAAAAACTTTTCTACTTTCTGTTTGTATACATATATGCAAAGCCAAGTTGGACTAAAACTAGCAGTGTTACTAGAAATGCAGCTCCTGAGACATGGGTAGTCCTCATTTTGTGAACAAATTCAGAGAGAAGGCTCTACTACGATCATGGATGCATGGAAATGCCAATTTGATGGGAAATAGCTCGGGTGTGTGTGGAATGGGTTACATATAGAATGAAGAAAGTCCAGGGTAGCTAACTGTAAAGCAAAGACAAGACAACATAGGAGAGAAAAAGACCAAGACTACAACAAAGGTCCAAGGGCATCCTGAATATCTCAGTGTAAAACAATTCATCAATAACACCAACACTCATGAATGCATTTATAATATTGTTAACATGTCACTTTTTAGGCATCTGTATGTGTATACACACATAGATACACATATAAATGTTTTTTGCTTATTTCCAAAGTTATAATCCATTCAACTACTATTTATCAAATGCCTATAGTGCCCCAAAATATGGTTTTCTCCATGTTTTAGCCCATTATTTTTCATTAATTTCTTCTTTCCTGGTATGCGTTCTGCATTGTGTAACATGCTATATGGACTAAAGCAGGTTATATTGGATTACATAATTCACTCTAGTTTCAATCACGTATACAATGCTTATTTGGGGGTTCCACCCAGTAACAATTCTGGCTTCGGAATGTATTGTTTTCAGAGTCTTCTGACGTCACTCAGGAATGCTGGTTGTACATCAAATATGTCTGGGCTTGATAAGGCTAAATCGCATATAAGCTCAAGTTCCTCTTTGCTATTATGTTTAAACAAAAATAACCATGTTATTTCCAGATCCAGTCAGACCACAAGAAAAGCTGCCACTTGTTGCCAAGTAGCAAAGGACAGATTGGTAAGAACAGAGTGGGAACAAATACAAAACTTATTTTCCTTCTCAAAACAAACAAAGCAAGGAGTCCGGTTGGAAGGCAAGTGGCATTGCTTTATGGACTGGGATAAGGCAGACGCCAGCTTCGCCATGGCTTCATCCTGTCTAATCAGAAAACAACACTTACTAATACCAGACAATACTGACTGTATTCGTTAGGATTCTCCAGAGGAAAAGAATAAATAAGTGTGTGTATGTATGCTTGTGTGTGTGTGTGTGTGTGTGTGTGTGTGTGTAGAGAGAGAGAGAGAGAAACAGAGACAGAGACAGAGATCTATCAAAAGGAATTGACTCACACAATTATCGAAGCTTCAAAGTCTCGAGATCTGTAGCTGGCAAACTAGAGACCCCTGAGAGCCTATGTGTAGTTCTGATTTGAGCTCGTAGGTCTGAGAACCAAAGGAACGAATGAATATAGTAAGGTCCAGTCTAAAAGCTGGCAGGCTTAAGGTCCAAGAAGAGCTGATGTTTTAGGCCTAGTTTGAAAGCTGGAAAAGAACAATGTCTTGGTTAATGCAGTCAGGTAGGAGAAGTTACCTCTTATTCAGTCTTTTTATTCCATTCAGGTCTTCAATTGATTGGATAAGGCCCACCTACTTTAGGGAGAGCAATCTGCTTTAGATTAGATAGATTCTAATCTATCTATAAATTCAAATGTAATCTCACTCAGAAACTCAGAAACACCCTTGTAGACATACCCAGAATAATTTTTGGTTAAACATCTGGGTACCTTGTGGTCCAGTCAAGTTGGCACAAAAACTTAACCATCATACTGACCTGGAAGTCAAGGTTTCAAGCAAATTGGAGACTTAAAAGTAATTTGGTCTAAATCTCCACTCAGGACAGATACCTTTTTTTTTTTTTTCCTCTGCAAGTGAACGTCATCTAGATTTTGCATGTGCACCTCACATTATACTTTCTCAGGTGGACCACTATGATTTGGAAATTTAGACAGAAATATATATTAACATCTGATCTAGTCATTTTCATATTTCTATACCTTTGTTCAAATACTTCTTTAGCATGGAGTGCTTCCCAAACTAAGTCTTTTCCTTTGAGTCTTCCGTCATCAGGCAGTTACCAAAGCTTCTGCCTTCAGGGAGCTCACTCTAGTAAGAAAGGCCAGCAATGACTGCACAAGGGAAGAGCCATTAAATAAAATTGTGCAAATAGGTAGCTAAAGAAGGCAGGAGTCATTGTGATCAGAGGTCCTGCATTCCATTCTTGCTGTAAGCAGATTGACTCGATCTAATCACTCTACGAACTAGCACCCTCTGTGCATGTTATATTGCATTAGACACTGGATAGAAACATAATTTCTGAACTTGGATGATTATAACACAGGTGGAGAGATGAGAAAGATGGCATTGCAAATGCAGCAAGAGCTGCCTAAGATATATCAGAAGCAGTCAGTGTGTGGTCAGGCTGAAGGATCTGGGGAGGAGGAAGTCATCAGTGAATGCAAATAGTTGAGAAGGACTTTGTGCCTTCATCCTTAAAGGATAGGTATTGTTTAGCTTCTTTTGAAGGAGAAGTACAAATTTCTAAGAAGGAGAGTCTATGTAAAGGAATGAAGGTGGGAATGAGCAGTTCTCTTCAAGATCTTTGAATGGTCACACTCACTAGGATGCAACGTTCTGAGCTTTGGAAGGTAAATTACTAATAATTAAGAAAATGCCTCAGTCCAGACAAAATCAGCCTCCAAAAATTTAGAAGAAAATTCTGCAGAAGTTTCTTGGATCTAGGGATTTAAAGTATTTATTTACCCAGACTGTAGGAGTTGTTCAGACAGATATGAAACTTGCCTTCACACAGCTGTCCCCCTAATGGGCTGCATCAGGTCCCCAGTGGCTAACTCTTGGGATGAACAGAGATTTCAGTCTCTTTCTCCACACCAATTTTCACACTCCCACTGCCAAGAAGGGGGGCAATTAATGTTGCTGCTGACAGTTATTCTACTTTGGGGCGAGGCCCTTGGGATGAAAACTCTCACTGGGATACCTAAGAGTCGGATCTGAATTTGCAGGAATGAGCTGCTAGAAAGAAAAAAAAAAAAAAAAGCTCTTAAGAGCTTTTGGCATCTTAGAAAATCTCTAGAATTAAAAGAAAATCTCTTTTTACCTTTTAAATTATTTAAAAGCAATTACTGAGTATGCAGCAAGTGCCCATGTCCGTGCTGGATGCTATAGTGTGGACATAAGAGAAAAGCAAAAACGTAAAAAGAAGATATGCAGCCTGCTTCCAGGAAATTAGAATTCCAATTTGAAGAACAAGTTACTGATTATAGTGCTATGCCTCAAACAGGGTAGGTGCCTTAAAAGTCTTTGTTAAATAAGTCATTGGGTAGAATACAAAACAAGCATGTGAGAGAGTAGAACTATGTAAAAGATTTAAAAGATCCACAACAGTTTACTTAATACCAGATCGTTAACACTGTCCCCACTTCTTCTCTTATATATTTCCTGGTACTGGTTCTCTCTTGTTATATGAACATTTAAGCGATCAAAATATTGCACACATTCTTTCTCCCTCCCCTTGCAGAAGCCGCCTGCACGAGTGTTTGCTATGAGAAGTAGATAAGGACAATTAGTTTGTGCCTCACGTCTAGTTATCACTCAGCTGAGCTGGCTGCTGAAGCTTCACGTTTGCACGTAACACTCCTGTACGTATCTCCTTTCTTAATTATTTCTACAGGTTTTAATTTGTAAACTGTCATGTGAGATTTGGGGATGCATTTTGCCAGAATAACTGATATGATTGCAACAGCAATACCTGAAGCTTTCTTCAGACAAAAAATTATTACGTATTTCTAGTGTTGGGGGGGAAACGTCTCTAGACCAAGCTTCTAAGCAAACACAATTCTGTTCTCCTGGAAATTGATATATTCAATTAAATGCTCACAATCTGGTTAGCTTTCAATAAACACCATTTAAATCCGAGACCCTCACTGTTATAAGCATGACGCCAGGTAATGAAGCTTGTATCATTGTTGCTCTCAAGATTTTCATCCTGTAATATGCAGCTTTCAAAACTCTTATCTTTGAGCTCAGAAAGCAATTTGACTAACATTAGAGGGCTCTTGCAATAAATATAATCATTATTTTAACTTGATACTCCTTGTAGTCAAACCTTTTTATTTATATTCTACTGAATTGAGAAGAGGTGGGACTAACATTTTTAAAAAAGTTTTAAAAATCCCTTTTCCTTGTAGAAAGATTGAGAAATATGACATAGTTACAGCAGGTATGCTTAAATGCAGAAGAGGACAAACTATTTTTAGAAATGTTGATTGTTAATAAACTCTGAAATTTCAGACTGTCGCAAACACAAATGTAATTAGAATTACTTTTAGTAATAATTATAAAGATAGATCTGCTATACATTCAAATATATGTATATAGGTATATATATGTGTGTATGTATATATACATATACATGCTAATTATAAATAATTTTAAGCTAAGGAATATTACATGTGCAAAATAATACTAATGATTTCTACGTCAGAAAGATTAAGGTCCAGTTATCATAAGTACTTGAAAGTAATGGAATTGAATCAAACTGTCCACAAGTCTGACTTCATCAATTCACGATATCTTGCCCTCTAACTAGAGTGAATTGATGTTTTTGTTCTAGTGTGTTTAATCAAATGCTGAAGAAGCAAGACAGAAGATAGGATGGAGAAGGAAAAAGGAATGCAGACAACTTTTACTTAATATTTTAAGTGTGAAGTCACAGCTGTCAATTCTCATTGACATTTTCCCATATTCTGCTTAATTAGTGTCTTTATTGCCATAAACGGAGTCTGTTTCTTCTTGCTAAATAAAAACTGGGAGAGAAAGCCGTTTAATCTGAAATTTTGTCTTCCTCAAAAAAGATGTTAACCAGTAAGTTTAGCTTGCTCTCTTTTCTCGTTGTGATCTGCTAAGCATTTTGGCATATACATGTTTATTCTAAGTAAGGAATCATGAACAACCTTGAGATTCACACCATGGAATTGTCACTAAAGGGGCACCATTAGAAGTTTCAAGCAAGGTCATGAATTCATTTCATTGTCATTTTAACAAGGCATCCCTGACTTCATGATGGCAAGGAGAACAGCTTCAAGTATGGGTGCACCTGGCATAGGTAAGTTATTTAATGCTTTGTAAAAAAAAACTGATGGACTGAACCAATACCGAGAAAGTATTGGAAATGATGGTGAAGAAACATATTATATATAAGTTTAAGATGCATAACTAGCAAGATTGTGACTCAGTGTATGCAGGGCATGAGATTTGAGAACTTATTTGTTAAATTTCTGGTTGTTCTAGCTTAAGACACTACGTAGACATCAATGCTTTACTCATATGAGGAATTAAGAAAGTCTTTGTGTAAACTTACCATCAAGACTGAAAAAGTTTCCACTTTATCTCTGTGCCCTACCAAGATTGCCCAGGAGCCCAGAGGCAAGTTCAAGTACTGATTTCAATCAGTGAGTACTTACTGTGTGCTAGAGACTACATTATGGAATTACTTATAAAGCAGTAGCGACCAACAAACGTAGACGGTTAGTTTTAATTTTTCGTATGGATAAAACAAAAAGAACTGTAGAAATGTGTTCAAGTGGTACCAGCATCAGGATGAGCTTCATGCAAGAGCTGAAATTTGAAATTACTTTCAATACGCTAAGACAAACAGCCTCCTAAGTAAGTGTAGGCCCACCAGCAATGGCTATGCGGTACTCTAGGACAGAGCAGAACTTTAAATCAGGGGACACCTGGGCATGGATTCTGGCCCTTTCTCTCTAAGTGCCCCTGTTCTGGTGTCTGTTATGAACAGAAGCTTCATAAATAAAAACAGTACAACAGTGTCCTTAGTGTGGTTGCTGCATAGAACAACCCACCAAACAGAAGCAAAGATGGGTTAGTCCATTCAAAAGAGAGGTCAATAAGTCCATGAATACAGAGGAGTAAAAGGCATAAGGCTGTATAATTATGATATATGCACTTTTCAGTATGTATGTTATATTTCAATAGAAAGATGTGAAAAGTATTCCAGCGTGGATGATGAATTACATGGTCTCTAGGAAGGCAGGGACTGACACTTACAGATCACCATATAGTTTAGTACTTAATGGAATAGGCTAATTTTCCTAACGAATTAGCCCATTTTCCTGTCATTTCTTCTCTTCTATCCACTACAGTTCAAACCATATTCTATGACCAGAGCTTAGTAAATGCCTATTGATTGAATTTTACTACTTTAAACATTAAAAAAAAACCTGGAAAATAAGAAATATAGTAGGATAGATATATACTAAAAACAAATTATTTCAAACATTAATACAAGGAGCTACTTTTCTTACCACACTGAATTCTAAATTTTACTAAGGTGTCCATGAGGCAATGATTTGTTTCTTATTCCATCCATGTTCCTCTGCTTAGATCAACAATAGTAGAAATGTCTCAAAAAAGTATATTTTGTGAGTTTCCAATGACTTACTTGCCCACTCATCTCATTATCTGGCAGGCTGTTTGTCTTTCTTTTTTTCTCTCATCTAACAAATGTAAAACCTCCAGGGTTTTCTATACATATCCTTTTTGAAAATGTTTGTTTCTATTAGTATGTGGGTGCATGTTTCTCTAAAATATAGCCAGAACCCATTAGAATATGCTGTCAGAGTCAGTGGTAGGATTTTGTGTCATTTCCCTTTCGACTTGAAAAATAGCATTTTGAAAAAAGTATTTTTCATACACGACAGTTTTCTCCCTATTCACTTTGATAGCACCACCTGCTTTGGGAAATATATATTTTCCACAAACCACTCAAATGAACTAATCCATTTTCACTATGTGTCCTTTTTGGCAAAATATCTACAGAATTTGCTTTCATAAAGATAAATTCTGTTGCTTTGCTTCTGTCTTTTTTTTTCTATCTCTTTCTTTATAAAAGCAAAATGATTTTTTTTCTCGTGGGGAAATACATACAAAAATGAAATAGTAAAAACAATTAAAACCAATGAGTGAAATGCTAATTTTGGACAAATTTATTTTAATCTCTCTCTCTTTTAATCATTTAAAAAAAAATTGTAAATGAAAAGTTGAAGGCAAATGTCCCTAAAGTTTTATTTTCTAAAGATTCTGTGATTTTTTTTGCTTATGCTATTTTACCTGGAATCAGAGGTAGAGGTAACGTGGGCTTCTTGATGTTTTAATGCTAGTATGGTCAGGTGTTATGTAATATGTACAACTAGTGGTACCATCAAACTTGTAGGTAATTTTCCCACGTCAAAAAGAAGTTGGGATCCTCTTTTTGGAATTTTAGGTGTCCTAATTAAGGAGAAGGAATCAAGAGAAGGGAGGCAGGGTAGGACTCAAGTAGACTGTATTTCTTACAGACTGTTCAAAGGGGTTAGTCATTCATAAAGTCTTCTTTGATAAGGATGCACAGATGGTCTTCCTGGGAGCCTACTCCCAGGCTGGGTTCCAATAACTAAAAATTCGCCTAAAAGTTTTCTATTTAGAGTGGAAAAATGTCAAAGGAAAAGAAGCCTATACCTCAATGTGGACTTAATGTTTCTGAGTTTTAAGTAATGCATTTAAGAAAAGGGCAAATCTCCATTTACCTTGAGATTTGAGATTAATTTTAGTGAAACTACCATACATTATATACATATGTGTGTGTGTGCAGTGTGTGTGTATATGTATGTAGATGCACATGTGTATATACATATATGCAAACATACATGTATACATAGTTATATACATATATGCACATATTTTTTTATATATACACATACATTTTAATGCATGCTATCTGTCAGTAAAGATGGCTACAAGTGACACCTTCTTTGGGTATAGAGCAGAAATTGTAAGTTCTAGATGGATACAGAATGAGCACATAATATTACACTTGACAAGTCCATTTTTAGAATCATCACAGAGCCTACCATCTCATAGGCATTTGGACAATTTTAATTCTGGAATACCAACCAATGCTTGGAAAATAGCATAGAGGCCTATGTTTAAATCTAACATTGCTCAGGTATTTCCTGTTGTGGTGACATGAGCATCATCACTTCTGATAATGTCCCAGCTTCCTGGTAAGGGCAGTGGAGAAGGAAAGAATGAGGGGGAAAGTGTCCATTGAGCATTTACCCATGAACATGCTAAGCCTTTTATATGCATTGCCATTTTTAAAATATCACTACCTCAGAATGTGGGTGTTATTAACTCCACTTCAGGAAGGAAGAGCTATGAAATCTAAGTGATAGTCTCAAGGTCACATGTTACTAAATGTCATACCCTGGAATTAAACACATGCAGCTTGACCACAAGACTTGAGGGTATAGCCACTTCTCCAAACAGCTTTTCTTTTCCCTGTTTCCTAACCCAAAATCAGTGTAAGGGAGATTGACTTCCAATCAGGATTTTGGAGCTAATTTCAATGTGGGTACCATTAATCCCTCCACTGGACAACTTCATGCCCACTTGCTCACTCAATGCTATTGGCAGCTAGAAAAGTAGGGCCCCAGCTGTGGTACAACACAACTGTTCAGTGGCAGGCTTCTGTTAGAATTGTGATCATTGGTATATTTAAAAATGCACTGAACCAAGCATTAGAAGTCCTGGGCCGTAATTCTGTTGCTACCGTGAACTACTTTGATGACATTAGGTAAGGCATCTAATTTCTCTCGTTTGGTTTTCTCATTCATAGAACATAGAAATAATATAATCCCCACTATTTTCAAATGAGATGCTTTAAACCAATGACAGAGAATGTGCATAATCAAAGATAGCAATTTCTATCAGTTATGATCTCTGTTTTACCAATGAGGTAATAGACCAGAGAGATAACTGATAAGGTAACAAAGCAAATTAGCAGTAAATATAAGGTTGAAATGTGGTGAGGGTTATGAAGAACAAGTCTTTTGAACTTTTTTTTTTTTGAGACAGAATCCTGCTCTGTTACACAGGCTGGAGTGTAGTGGTATAGTGGCACATCGTAGCTCACTGTGGCCTCAAATTCCCAGGCTTCAAGCAATCCTCCCAGGCTAATTTTTTTTTTTTAATTTTTGTAGAAATGGCATCTCCTTATGTTGCCTAGCCTGGTCTTGAACTCCTAGGCTCAAACAGTCCTCCCACCTCTGTCTCCCAAAGTGCTGGGATTACAGGTGTCAACCACAGTGCCCAGCTAATTCCTTTGAACTTTTAGTTCAGTGCTTTGTCAACACATCATATTACTCACTGAAGTCTGTTCTATTTCTGTGGGTTTAAATGAGAAAACTGGCAAAACCTATGTTCTAATCAACTATTACCAGTCCAGTCACTTTTCAAAATATTTAACAAATGTTAGAAGATGTAATCCTCTATGGCTATCCAAAAGTAGAATTATTTTAATTCCTTTAGGTGGAAAGTTTGTGGCACTCTAACCAGAACTTCACCTGAATGATTTCTTGCTGTTTATACACTCCCACCTCCTCTTTTTTTTTTTTTTTTGCTTAGACTGAGGTTAGTTTGGTTCTGAGATGAAGACACCACTGCCGCTTGCTGTTCTTGAATATGCCTCTAAGTGGGATTTTCCCAAGAGCTTTCCCTTAAAGAAAAGCAGAACAGAGGGCTGGTTTTGGAAGTGGCTGCTGCACCGCATGGGAGAATCACAGCCTCTGGGGACAGGTCTCACCAGAGGCTATTATTAGAACTGAGCTGTGAGTTTGCAAATGGAAAGTGAGACTCTGCTTGCATATACATGCACACTGTGGATGCCCAGGTGCCAACAAGTGAAAGAACTCGCAGATAACTCCTTGAAGAGCATCTGTCTTCCTCTGTTCACTGGGAAGGTGTGCCACCACACTTCTATCTGCTGAGCTTGAGAAAAAAAAAATTGTTTCAGAGTAGGCAGTTGCTGTGGAGCTACAGTAAGACAGGAGCAGAGGGGCATCTCAGGGTGAATTTCCGCTGAGGCAAAGCAGAAGACTGGGGAGGCGGAAAAAGCATTAAACAGGCTGACATGACAACTGGGTTCTTGTGTGCATGACTGTGGCCAGATGACTACGTCTGTACATTCATCTGGAAAATGGACAAAGCAGACTAGACCAACAGAATTCTAAGTTCCTTCCTAGGACTAAAATTATAAATTCATATATCCTCTTGCTATATATTAGAGTCTTTATATTGATATTCAGACTTTTATCTACCAGTGGTGGCACAGACACCTTTAATACAATCCTTAGTCACCCAATATGTCTCTTTATCTTATAATTTTTGTCAGTTTGATTGCAAAAGTCCCTACCAAATTTAGGATTTTCCAACCCTTTGGTCTGCAATTTAGCAATCGTGCATATGCTGTATGTCAATAGAGATAGTAACTATTTTCTTCTCCCATATTCCTTATTTTGCAACAGTTGGATCCCCTGGGTTCTTCCAATTAGTAGCTCAAACCTCTCTCCCTGAGCTCCCTCATTCATATAAACACCCCCATCCTTACTCCCATGAATCACCTCCCTTGTATCAATTTAACTTACATGGACAAATTATATTGCATAAGGGCTTTCTCTTGGTCCAAAAATGTGTATTACTACAATTTCAATTGCAACAATCATTGGCAAAATAATCTATATATCAAAAATATCACAATAAACTATTAAACTTCTTTTGGATCCTGTCTCTGACACTTATTAGCTGTGTGACCATAGCTAAGTCACCTAACCTCTCTGGACTTAAGTTTTCTATTATGTAAAATAAGGATCATGAAAGAATCTAGTCCATAGGGAATTTGGGGGTGCACATGTGCATGTGTGCGCAGACACATACATACATACACACACACACAATAAGTTCATCTCTGGTTGAGAGAAAAAGAGCATATGCCTCTTTTTTTACCATTATTTTTACACTTAATGAGCATATGCACTTTCCTAGACACATTTGAGAGATGGAAAACTCTATCATGATAACTGTGAAGCACTGAGTAAACCACAAGCTATATCATCATCACTAATAATGCCTAATTATCATTAATCATGATAATACTGGTACAATTTATTGGCCTAAAAGTGAGAAGTAATATTTTCTAAGTAATATTTCTTACTTAGAAAATTGGAAGACATTGGAAGAAAACAGAAAATAAAACACGAATCAAAATTTTTATTTAGTGATTATGAAACCAATAACCAGACAAAGGATCCATGTACTGAGAACCAAGGAAATAAGAAAGGCCAAACTGTGACATTGTTCATGTAGACTAGAAAAAGATCATTCATAGATTCCAGCACTAGACGGGGCTTCTCAGAAGGCACCTGGTTCAGGGTCCACTCATCATGAAGGAGATGTTTGTGAATGACAATGATCCAGGAATATTAATATTAGTAGTAAGGTTACCTATTTTACCTTTTAAAAACAAATTCTTGTTGATTTTCAACTTTTCAAGAAGACCAGCAGAAAAACCTGATGGGAGAACAATACCTTTAGTATTGTTATTAGTTTGAATATCACTGTGGTTTCAGGACATCTCATTTCAGTGCTTCTGCACTGAAAGCACAGTGATATTCAATACTGACCAGTAGAAGATATAAATAGACAGTGTTGTCATTGATTATTTTTAAAGATGAAGATCAGACTTGTATGTAGATGAGTGTTGTCCTCTAAGGTAGTCACATGGGGAAGACTTGTGTTTCATTCCAAAGATGTGGCTCTCTTCAAAATGTATTCAGTATCTCTATGAAAATGAACTTGAAGCTGTGTTACGATCCACCAAAGAAACAGCTATCTTATTACTCATAGTTACTTCTCCCTCAAAAATTAGTTTTACCCAAGTTTTCCAGATTTGCCTCTAAAATGACTTCTGAGTGTTTCTCAAAGAATAAATCCCTCCTACTGAATAATGATTAGTTAGCATAGAGAATATTCTAGCAAATGTGACACATTTTTTTCCAGAGTAAATTTCTCTAAATATTTGGTTCAGAAACAGCATTTTTGGAAATCGCATATACATTTTTGGAGCAATTTTCTTAAGATTTTCTCTACCGAGAGAAAATATATGTAAGTACTAGTGTAAGTGATGCATATCAGCCCTGCCTTCTACTGGTCTCCTGTGAACATGCTAAGTCTTTTATATGCACTGCCATTTTTTAAAAATATTACTACCTCAGAAGGTAGGTGTTATTATTAACCCCACTTCAGGAAGGAAGAGCTATAAAACCTAAATGATAGTCTCAAGGTCACATGCTAAATAAAATAATTTGGTAGTTTTTGTCTCAACGAGTAGAACAGGAGCTTTCCTATGAGGGAGATTGCCCATTGTATATCTACTACAGTATAAGATGTAAATAGATTAAGTATTTATCAGTTGGCTAGTTGATAACCAAGTTCCTCTAAATGAGTAGCTGTCATTCCTGGCTCCACATAATTGGGGTCACCCAGATCCTGACCACTTTGGCCTTGCATGGGGCCCTGGAATAAATATTTTTAAAAAGCTTCCAAGTGATTTTAATATGCAATCAGAATAAATCATCCCTGAATTTCCATAGAAGTTCAATTTTCCATTCTGTGGTCCCTCAAATGATTTCTTTCTAAATCTCTCAAGGGTCTCAATGATTTTTAAAAGTGTAGAGATCAAAATGGTAGTAGCCATTCATCATTATTTAAACATGAGAAGGTAGCTAGATTGAATTATTCACTCAGTAGTTTTCGTGAAACAAGTATCATAAAAACAAATGACAACCTTCACTATTGCCATGTCCAATAGATGAGCAAGTACTCTTGACTCTGCACTTCAAACATATTCTAAATCTGCCCACTTCCCTGAACGCCTCCTACCTACCCATCTCCAACCCCAGATTGAAGCTCTCATGATCTCCCACCAGGCTATCAAACTGGTTTTCTAACTAGTCCCCTTACATCTATTCTTGAACATATCAGTCCTTTCTTCAAAGACCAGCCAGTGATAATATTTGGACATACATCTAATTACCATGACCAGCTGATACCCAGTTTGAAGCTCTTAACACTTGCTGTGGGCTTTTCCTGGGAAACCCCACTTCCACGTTCTTTCAAGTTTCCCTTTCTCTCTGCGCTAGTCACTCTTCAGATAACCGAAGCTGGTATGGTTCTCTAAGACCAGTAACTTCTCTATGCTTTCACTCTGTTTGTTTACTTAGCCCTGGTTATAATCCTTTATTGTTCTCTCCAACATCTTCCCCACATTACTAAAGTCCTTGAGGTCAGAAGCTTGTTTGATTTGATCTTCCAGAGATCCCATTGCTTAGTACAGGGCCTGGATCTTGGTAAGAACTTGAAGGAAACACATAAGAAGGGATGAATGCATTTATATTTTGGAATTCAAGTAACTGAAGACACTTGACTTCCCTGGACACAGGTCACCCCTAGAAACATCACAGACAAATATAAATGGAGATGGGAATAAGAGATGCTCCAGGGATATGACCAGGCCACTTGCCTGGTCTTTCCTGCCAACTTCTTCATCTCTGAACCTATCTCTTTCTTGCTTCCACCTCTACAAAAAATTTCATTTTTACTCTGTCGTTTGCATCGGTATTTGGTCTCTCAGCATTGCTTTTCAGTTTCTCCACAGAGATATAGCTCATGTACAATGAACTGCACGGGATAGGATTACAAATCTTTGTTATAGCTTAGGACAAAAACGAACAAGGCCTCCCTGTTTTCCCATTATGAGGGGATTCCACCACTAAAAAATTTTAGGAAAATTGAGCAAATTTCCTTAATGGAAACTGAATATTCATAATATTAACATATTCCTAGTGCATTCCAGAATCAGAGGCTACAGGGAAACGACTTGGGTAATTCTAACAGTTCAGAGAATGGCCAAATTACCTCTCTGATATTGCCTTACATGTAGTGTTTTCTTTCCATGTTCAATTTCCTTATTATAAAGGAATAAAAGGAAAATTTGTGCTATAGAAACAGGAAGAGTTTAGTCTATTCCTAGACTACAAAGACAAAATAATATTAACTGCAGATTTGTGTAATTAATCCCATTTTCCAGCACATTAAAAGTATTGACTCATCTAAATTTATTTTGACACTATAGACACCTTGAACCTTTATGAATCTATATATAGCCTCTCTTCTTATTTATAGGATACAGCCAGAGCTGATACTGAGCCAGTCCGCCTATCTGCAACTTTATCAGATCTTTAAGGCCAACATCCGTTCTGAGTGGTTGAGCAGCCCTTATGATTGTTAAATATTTTGAATATCACCCCTTGATACACCAGTCAAGAGGTATTTATGAAATATCACTATGGACAGCATACTGAGCCAGTCACAGAAGTTAATATAAAATAAGGCCTGGCAGCTGACCTTGATGAGATTATAAATTAGAACTGGACATAGGATATAAATATGTGCTTTTGCACATATACATGTGTGTGCATACACACAGCTCAGTGGAAGATATGAAGTAGCACATGTATCAGTCAAGTGAATATGGGAAGAGAGTCAATTCAATGCTATTCTATTCTAAAAGTACTTTCTGAGCCCCTGTAAAGTGCAAGGCATTTGGGACAGTGTTCTAGAGACATCTGGATGGTGAGACACAGTCTTTCTCACTCTAGAGCTCTGGGTATAATAAGACAATAAGGACACAGAGGCTTCAGAATGAGCACAGGCAGGCATGTCAAGGACAGCTGAGTGAAGGGCTGAGGACTTTAGGTGGACCCTGAAGAATGAGTGGGAATTTCATGAAAAGAAAATTCTGCCAAGAGACTTACAGACAAAGAACAACTTAATCAAAGGAGTCAAAATAAGGAAGTACGAAGCTTGGCTGGAGAAAGTGGTTATTTAGACAAGAGTAAGGAATCTTGTTTGAGATCAAGTAGAACATAATATACAGATTTCAGAAGCTCCTAGAAATTAGGCTGAGTTTAGACCTACAAAGGGAAACCTCTAGAAGATAGAAAAGTGAGAAACAGGGCCAGACTTGAGATAAAAGATCATTTCTAAAAGCTTATGCAAAAGTTAGTTTTAGCATCTTTTTCACGAGAATAGAGTCCCAGAACTCTTCACAGAATGATCACTGACGTCGGCATGATGAGCTCCAGATGGCAAAAGTGGAGAGATAGCAATAACTGCTGTGAGACTTTCAAGTCTGGTTTTAGGATATTTGGCACATCGTGGAACGTGCTAATGTATAACTCAATGTTTAAATTGTCATTTGCTATCCTTAATTTTTAAGGACAAAATAGGGGTCTGAAGCAGGAGATTTTAGAAGTAATATGGGAGTTGACAGACAAAGAAAGAGAACATTAGCCTGGCATGGATAACTTATGTATCACAAGTTACATATTTTAAGTAAATGTTCACTGGATCATTTAACTTGGCATTTATAACTTGTGTCAAAAATAGAAACTTTGTTCAGTGTGTAAGGTACAAAGCTTATCATCTTCTACAGAGAGATAGAGAAAAACCTCATCTAGGCAAGAGCAGGAATCTGCCAAACTTCTTTGACTTTGAGAAGGTTATAGGCAAGGTTGACAGTGTCAATGCATGCAGCATGATTTATCATGAGCTTCAGAAGGCCCTCAATAAAGTTCCACATGACAGCCGTCCACTGAAGGCAAGAGCTAAGGAGATCTAGGGTAGAGCATGGAAGTGAATAAAGAACTAGTTTAAAAAAAAAAAAGAAGATAAAAAAAAAAGCTGAGGACAGAGATGCGGCTGACATGATGAGCTACATTGCCTTCCAGATAAGTTTGATAATAGCTAAGCTTTTTTATATAATTGTGTTAGTTTTTGGAGTTGAGAGCAGCATCTCAAAATGTTTATTGTGATAGAATTGCAGAAACTGGAGGAACTAGGTGCTTAATAGCCTAGATAAGATTAATTTCAAGTTAAACTGCCCCTAGCCTGGTTATGTTTTTACAGATTGCGGCAGTATTTGATAAGAAAGGAGAGAGAAAATAAACACTCACAGTGAACCAGTAAGTTGGCTATTTAAACGGTAGAAACAGTTTCAACAGCTAAGATGGGGCTAATGAACCTAAAGAAATGGGGAAACACGTATTAGGTTAGGAAGCAGGATACCTGAGTTCCATTTACCTGTGAGTGTTCAAACAAGCCACTTAACCGTAGTCTATAAATGAACAAGTTGGAGCAAATGATTTCTGAGGACTCTTTTAATAACAACACTATATAAGACAGTGTTGTAATTGTAAAATAAGAGATTAAGTATTTACCTTGAATGACCAGAAGACTGAGGGATAGATAATTTAATTTCACAGTTAGAGCAGAAAGAGACCCGCTTCCAGCCCCAAATCCACATAAATAGTACATAATGGAAATAATAATGAAATAAATGTCAAGCATTTTCTGTAAATTAAAGTTGTTTTTACTAAATTATGGGCCATATTTTTTGGATGTGTGCTCTGAAACAAATTAATACTACTTGCAAGGAGAAAAAAAACAGAGATGCAAGTGTCTCAAATATATTGGATACATAAAAGCTGGAGTAGGCATAATCGTCTTGCAAGAGTTCTTAAATCTCTGTATATAAACTGTTTAAAAGTAAATTAAAATTATTCCTTAATGAAATACAAATCTGAAGTCACTTGAATAACTAATCATTTTATGACCCATGCAGTGAATTTTTAATGCCTACTTCTACCTGATTATTTTAGATATGTCTGTGTTGTAAATTAAAAGCTACATAAATCATTAATGTGTTGATACAGATCAGTGAACTGCTTACACTATATGTGATTCCTTAGGACATACAATGTTTGATTCAACTCCCTCCCTTTCAATTATATGGCTGCCAGGCTCTTTTTCTCTATTCATTTTTTGCAAGTTCTTATTTGGTAGGGCTGCATTCCAGAGTCTTTATCACTTTCGCAAAAGAAAACGATGTTTCCAATCAGAAGGGGGCTCATGCCGCAAAAATGAACAGGTCCTAAACCCGACAGTGTGAACGCAGAATCTATGAGGGAGAAGTTTGCTTTTATTTTTGTTTTTGTTTTAGTAATCTATGCTCCCAAGAAACTGTAGCAACAAAACATAATCTCTGCACCTTTCTTTAGGTCATTGCAGCCTTTTTACCTTGAAAATGTCATGCCCTTTCTGTACCTTGAGTTATGAGGTTCCTATTGCCTAGTAGGAAGGCCTTCATTTTCATCCTTCATCAACCCAATGATTATACCTTTTACATACACTAGTTCCAGATTTGCACCTTGTATGATGCTGATTAATCCCACCTATAATTTAAAAGAAACTGCAATTCATTCAGAGAAAGTTTTGGATTGAGTTTATAAAGCTGCTGCTATGAGAAATATTTTTTTCTAGATGCTATAGAGACATAAAGATCAGTAAGACATGCTCCCTAGAGCATAATGGCAAATAGAAAAATACATAAAAGTAGTCAAAAAATGGCACATGCCATAAAAGAACATCAAACAAAGTGCTATAGACACTTAATTGAGGAAAAGTTAATGAAGAATTCAAACGACAAGTAAGAAACTGACTTGGATACACGAGGCAAACAAACAAACAAGAAAAGGCAAAGGCAGGTAGTTAAATGTGACTCCAGTAAAGTGTATAAATTCAAAAATAGTGAGAGTTTGATTTACAAAAAGCCACATTGAAATATACTGAAATGTCTCAGATGTTGAGGGTTACTAAAAGTAAAAAGAAAGTTTTTAAAAAATGTTCTTGCATTAATAAAGCTTACATTCAAGTAGATAGTGACAAGCAATCTAAACAACTAATAAGTAGAGATAATTTATCTAGTGTTGGCAAAAATAAAGGGTGAAAGGATCATAATGCCCCAGATTTTCTATTTTAGGTATTTTGTTTGAGCAGAGGCATAATTGAAGTGAGGGACCAAGTTATGAAGAAACTTAGTTTTTGGTGCTTGTTTAAGAGGTATATGAGTTATCTCTCTAGCATACTTTTAATTTTTGTTTAGATGGCATTATATGCTCCCTTGCCTCCCTCCCTCCCTTCCATCCTCCCCTCCCTCCCTCTGTCCCTCCATCTCTCCCTCCATCCCTCCATCTCTCCCTCCCTCCCTCCCTTCCTTCCTTCCTTCCATCCTTCCTTCTTCCCTCTCTTCCTTCTTTCCTTCCTTCCCTCCTTTCTTTCTTTCCTTCATCTTTTCCCCTTCATCCTTCATTCTTTCTTGCTCATTGTTGGTCATGTAACAGGAAGCATATTATGGTAGACAGACAACATAATCTACCATGAAATTCCGAATGCTTGATGTGAAAACGGGAGGCACTCTAAAGCTCCTTTCAGCCATTGTTTTCATCAGAATTGCATATGAAAATTTAGCTGTTGTGGAAAGCTGTCAGCTACCTTAAATAAAGGAACCCTATGATGAATTGATAAACTAAAAGATGAGAAATATTGACAGAGAAATAAAAATGATAAAAACAAGCTATGTTAATATTATAGACATCAAACTTACAGTGTTTGAAATATAAATTGCACTGATGGACTTGACATTATACTGAAGACAGCATAAGAAAAGATCATTGATTTTTAGTATATATATATATAAACATAGATATATATAAACATAGTATATATATATATATAAACATAAACTATATTTCTCAGAATAGAGAAAAGCAAATTAAAAAAAATAAAGTTAATACTGTTTCAAAGACCTATGAGACAATAGCACACTGTTTAATATAGATGAATTTGAAGTCCCAGAAATAAATGAGAGATAATGGGCCAATGGTATTATTACTTTCCCATAGTCTGACTCAAAACTTTAAGCCCCGCAGTTCCCTATCAAGTCTTGGAAATGCCTCTCTCACCCACCCTTCCACTTCACACTCTCTGCTTGCCCCAGTCATATTTTAACAAAAGATGTTGATTCATATTACATTTAAAAACTCCTGGACCTCAAAAATTAAAAGAAAAAGAATCCCATAAAATGATGAAAGAGATACTTCAGAAACAAAATACACAAATGATTAAGAAATACATTAAAAATTCTTGGTGCTATTACTCATTAGGGAAATAGAAAATAAAACTACAAGTAGACACTAAAATAATCTCATATAATGGCTAAGACTAAAAAAAAATAATTAACAACATCAAAAGGCATCAAAGTTGTAAAACAAAATAAAGACCTATACTTTACTGTTTGGAATTTAGAATTGTACAAGAACTTTGCTAAAAATCTTGGTGGCTTTAGTTAGGTTCAACATGTATATATTGTTACAAAAAAATTCTACTCTAAGGTATTTACCCAAAACAAATGAAACATGTGTCTGTTAAATAACATATAGATGAATATTCACAGCAACTATATATAGAAAAAAAAAGAGAATTAAAATAGCACACTAGAAAATATCTACCCAACACAAAACAGTTATGAGAGAACAAATATAATATAAGAAAAATAGAAAACTAACAGGAAATTTACCAATACTATCTTATTAGTAATTACATTTTACACAAATGGACTAAACACGACAACTAAAAAGCAGTGATTGGCAGAAGGGATAAATATATATGACTTAAATATATATTGACTACAGCAGATACATTTTAGATTCAGAGACACAAATAAGTTGAAAGTAAAAAAAGAAAAAATTATATCTTGCAAACAATAAAAGAGAGCTTCGGTGGTTACATTAACACCAGAAAAAATTGAGTTTCGGACAAATATTGTTAATAGAAATAAAGAAAGACCATTTGTAATGATGAAAGAAGAATTCATCTGGAGGAGATAACAATTATAAATAAATCAATTATATGTAATCCAATGTAATATATCATGTCAATATAATTTTTAGGAAGAGACACACAGTCATCTCAATGGAAAAAATAAAAGCATCCTACAAAATCCAACACCTTTTCTTGAATAAAGTATTTAACAAACTAATAATATAAGGGGGCCTCCTAAATTTGATAAAGGCCACCTATGAAAATCTCACAGCTACAATCATGTTTGTTGATAAAAGACTTAAATATTTCTTTTTAGATCAGGAACAAGACCAATATGCCCACCCTACTTACTTGTATTTAACACTGTATTGAAAGCTTTGCCCAGGGTATTTAAGCAAGAAAAATAAACTGAAGGCATTCAGAGTAGAAGGCAAGAAGCAAAATTATCTTTATTTTCAAATGACATGAACTTTTTCATAGAAAATCTTAAGTACTTTATAAATAAAATACTGAAACTAGTAAGCTAGTTTAGCAAGGTTAAAAGATAAAACAGCAATATATAAAAATCAGTTGTTCTTTGTATCCTAGCAATGGCTCTCTAAATAAAAAGGAAAGGATTTTATTTAAAATAAAATGAATAAAATATTTACGAATAAATTTAACAAAAGAGGCAAATGACATATATTGAAAACTACAAAACACTGTTAAAAGAAATTAAATAAAAGCTAAATAAATAAAAAGACATCCTCTTTTCATGAACTGAAAGGCTTAAATTATAAATATGAAAATTTTTTTTTCCAAATAAATCCCTATCACTATCCCAGCTGTTTTTTTTTTAAAGAAATTGATAGGCTAATTCTAAAATTAATATGGAAATGCAAATATCCCAGAATAGTCATAACAATCTTGAATAAAGAAAAAAGTTATTCTCAGTTGGAAAATATACTACAAAGCTACAATAATCAAGACAGTATGACACTGGCATAAGGACAGATATTTATGTTAATAGGACAGAACTGAACTTTTAGAAATAAATTCTCACATTAATGTCAACTAAATTTTGATGAGTGTAACAAGTTAATTTAATGGAGAAGAATATTCCTTTTGACAACTGATGTTGGAAATCTGGATATCCAAATGCAAAATCTTAAATTGGATCTCACATCATATACAAAAAGTAACTCAAAATGGATCATAAACCTAAATATAATAGCTAAAATGATTAAACTCTTAAAAGAAAAATATAGGAGTATGTCATTGCTCCCTTTGATTTTGCAAGCCTTCTTAGACATAACACTAAAAGCACATGCAACAAAATCAAAAAAATTGTACTTCATCTAAATTTGTTTATAATTCAAAGGATACCATTAAAAAAGTGAAGAGACAATCTATAAACAGAAGAGTTTTGCATTATAAATTTAATTTATATGGAGTTCGTAAACAAAATTAATATATGATTCAAACAAATCAAAAAAGTGGTTTCCTCTTGGTGAGTGATTCAACAAAAATGGTGTGAAGGAAATTTCTAAGGTGATGGATATGCTTTCTATTTTGTTAGGGGTATATATTATACTGGTAGATGTATTCACCAAAACCTCAAATTGTACATTTAAGTTTGTGCTTTCCTCTGATTGTAAATTTTATATAAAAACAAAGCTGTACACACACATACATACACACACACACAAATATAGATAGTCTCCAATTCACAGTGGTTTTATTTAGTTTTCTTTAACATTACAATGGTGCTAAAGCAGTATAGTCTTCAATTTACAATAGGGTTACATCTTAATGAAATCATTACAAGTTAAGAATCTCACAGCAAAACATTTGTAACACCTGTATTGGGTCTAGTTGATAGGTTGGCTTTTTGCTGTGAGATTTAAAAAATTTATAATCTACTTTCTGTGTTCTAGAATTGAGAAACAAAGTAAATATCTTGAAGTAATGGAAGAGGAGCTAATATGGGAAGAGCAAAAGAATGCACTTTGTAATGATTGCGTGGAATTAGAGATATCAGTATACATTTATATTTTAATGTATGCATGTAAAAATACAATTATGCAGATAAGTACAGAAATAGATGTGTATGTGTGCCTTCATGTATGTGCATCATACACATAGCTTTAAGCTTTAGCTATGTCCATTGAAAAGCCAGGGTCTAGAAGCAATGACATTTCAGTAGTAACAAGCACACTTAGCACTAGAGTTGGGTTTCTAAATTCTATTCTTCATTAAATAGAAAAATATCTAATGGGAGAAAAATTCTAATTCCAAGGCCGGGTCAGGAAAAATACAAGATAAAACTTGAATATTGTATTGCATCAGAGAATAAGGACATAGTCAAAACACAATGAAAATGTTTCAAAATGACATGAACGTGACCTTTAAGAGGCTCACAATGGCCAGATCTGAGAGAATATAAGAGTCAAAATGTAAATGAATCATGAATTTGATTAAAAGCATATATAAGTTCCTTGTACTATTCTTGTAACATTTTTACAAGTTTAAAATTATATCAAAATAAAAGTTTATTTAAAAAACAGACAAGTTTGAGTTTGATGATAGGTGATGAGTATAATCACAGGTAAAGGATATTCAGAAGAAAGAAGTTCCTAGTAGGAGAGGACAGCTGTGTATGAGATTTACATAATTAATTAAATGTTTATTATTTCACTCAGTCATTCCACATGTTTAACACTTATTAATGCTTCTGGTTTTGTTCAATAAGCATGCAAATTTAAGGAAGATCTAAATGCATAGAATACTCATCTTTCACCCCTTCCAATTCCCCTTCATCCCTAACCAAAAAACAGGGGGATTGGCCTTCAAAGAAAAGAAAGCTAGTGGAGCAAAACCATTAGCAGTCTAGTGGGAAGCCACTAGTCTAGTGGGAAAATATGTGTAGAATTATTCAACGAAGATTTATTGAGCACCTACAATTAGCCAGTCTGTGTTAAGTGCTGGTTGAAAAGCTGTTAACAAAGTCCCTGCTCAGTGATACTAGGTCACACCTAAACGTATCTTCTTTCATTCTGTCTCCCAAACCCTGGCAATACATCTTCATTCTCTCTTCCAAGGGCAGAGTAAAGCTGGGCTTGGAGAGGGCTGGCTGTGTGGCATCTCAGCTCCCCCACCCACCTGACTTTAGTCTGCCAGGCTAATTGGCAAGTCCTTGTCTTCTGGAGGTCGATGCTAAAGACACACCAGGGTGTTTTGGGCAGACAGGAGCAGCAGCCAGGTTGCATTCTTTTGAAGGGTCTGACTTTGAGGACAGGTTTAATTAAAGTGAGAAATAATACAGCACTTTAAGGCAGGATGAAAGACTACTGCACAGAACAGAAAAGAGAATGGAGGGTGCAAATCAGACTTCCTTTTTGAGTTTCCCAGACTGACAGACATGTTTCTGGAAAGAGGACAAGATCAGCTACTTTCAAAGGATAGCAGTGTTTCCTTCATGGCTTCTTTCCCAGGAAGGAGCAGATGCAAACAACCACACTGACGTCTTCCTCACCCTGCCTTTCACTATGGAGCACCTGCCCTTCATATTTTACCCTGTGTTGAGAGGAAACTAGATGATATTTGCTGGAAATATGGTTCTCATGGTTCTCCTTTGAGTTGTACACACACACACACACACACACACACATTCATACTCATATTTTATTTAGATAAGTTTTGCTTTTGTGTGAAGAAGCTCTGAGTCTTTATTTCAAAACAGTGCCAGCCTCAATTTCATCAAGAGTATAATATGTACAAAGTTTGGTCTAGATGGTTTTTCACCTGTTTATTTTTTTGTTTGTTTGTTTTCATTTTGTTTTATTTTTCCTCTCCTCTCTTTTTAGATCCAAAAAATGTATTAGAAGTATGTTTTCTGTTGTTACCACAAAAGTAAAAGCAAACTGACTAAGGCATTACTCAGAGCCAGCTCAATCTAAACATGAATTATTAACAGGGATCCAAGGTTGCACTTCAAGAATTCTGTGATCCCTCTGAAATTGGGTCAACACGTTGTATTTATTTGTCTGATGGGTAAACCTGTAACTTACCCCTGTGATGGTAATTGAGTGGTTAAGAGATGGGTTTGGGAGGTGAATGCATGGTTTAAATTGCAACCGCACACTTTACCAGCTGGTTGACCTTGGGCTGGTGACTTACCAGGTGCTTTGTTCAGTGTTCTCAACTGTAAAATGGGAATAGTAGATTTGCTATGACGAGTCATATGAGTTAATATATGGAAAGTAATTAAAATAGTGCCTAGCAAATAGTAATCTATTAATAAATGTTAGTTTTAATCATATTTTCATTTTATAACTGTCTCATAGGGATGCAAAACTAATAAATAGTTAAGAGCCACTGATATGAACAGAAAGATAATTTATTCATTGCCCAAATGTGCCTTCAGTCCCTAACAGATGCAAAGATTGAGATTGAAGAAAGAATTTGTACATTTCTTTTAAGGCACATCCCAGTCTATCATTTCATTTTATTCCAAAAACCTCTAGAGAGCTGGTTGAATTTAACCATTTAAAGGAGAGTGTCCCAAGGACAATGCATTAATTTCCTTCCCTCCTGGCAGCCAGTTGCTTAAGGAAAAGCCTTGGGGTTTGTTCTTCCTGCAAAAGATTTGCATGGTACCACTTGGCTCCAAAGGCAACAAAACAAACCCTTCTAACATAGTAATTTAAGAAGAGAATGGAAAGTGATTAATAGGAAAAATAGATCAATTATCAAGTGTTTTTGTGTATCTATTACAGGTTAACTTTCTCAGGGTTAAAGAGAGGAATGCCCTGGAAACAAATCATTTTAGTTATGTCAAAACAGTCACATTACACATGTGTGCTCACACATAGGTACACACGTGTACACACACTTATGCATGTACACACACACACACACATACACCTACTCTCTTAAACGCACACTCATGACAATTGGCAAAGAGAATTAAAAACAGTTGAATGTCAGTAAAGTTACAATTAGATTGCTGAAGACATTGTCTACAGAAGAAAATAGCTTTTTATCTTTACTGTCTAAACTGGTGAAGTCCTCTTTAAACTCATGTGGGCTCATAGGCATAGAGTTGGCAGATGAGATGGAGAAATAAAAAAAACAGCCATGAAAAGGAGTTACTTTATCTGTTGCCTATTCTAGATCATTGACGTTGTGAGATTTCCAAGAATCAAGGGAAAGGAAGAGATGAAGGAAGAAAACAAGAAAGGGGAAAATAGGAAGAAAAGGTGGATATGAAGGAAGATAGGAGAGGAGAAGGAAAGGAAGACAGAGAAAGAGTGGAATAAATAAAAAGGCAAATAATGGAGAGAAAAAATATAAATACCAGTCAACTACAAGAAAACCAAACAAACCTTTTTAGGTTATTTTGTTTTGGTCTTGGTGCAAAATAAACAAATTATGAAGTATATTGTTTGCCCAGGTCTCATGGGAATAAGCAAATGAGCTGGCCACAGAAAGTCTAGGCAAAGCTAGAAAGTACTTGAGAGTGAGAAAGAGGGTGCAGAGCTTTTGTTCATTTGAGGAAATAGTTGATTCTTTTTTTTGTTTCAAAACCATCATGGATTCTACTACCTGTTTTGTCCTGGCAGGTCCATACCGTTTCTAGGAGGCTCTGGTCTGGCTCTGGTCAAATGGGGCCAGTAGGCCAACTATATCCTCCTTTACTCTCCACTCCCTTCCCATCAGTTCCTTTCACCACAGGAACTGAATGCTCCCCCATTAATCTTCTCCCCACACTGCTCCCCTATTAATCTGTCCCCCCACCTTATCTCCTTAACACTCAGGCAGGCTCTCTGAGCCCACCTCAAGCAAACGGGGCAAGGCACTCAGGACGGGCTGGCCTCCTCCATGTGCTTTCAGAGAGGAAGGGCACTAGCATCCCATGGATGGCAGTGAGGCACAGGGGTATCTCACTCCTCACAGAGGAACACTGAACTTTTCTTCACACTGGGAAACAGAGGCCAGGTCACCTTGCCTTTGAGGTGCTGAAACCTAGGAAGGGCATGAGAGTTTCACATGGGAAGGCAAATGGTCTGGTTAGAAGGGAAGAGCCACTGTTCGGATTCTGCCACTGAAAGGCGTGGGCCCTGGTGAGAGTTGCACTCACCCTCCTCTGTGTCTCAGCTTCATATTGCTACAAGAGCTCTCATGGCCTCTCCCTGCACAGATTCTATAGGTAGCATAGACAGGTATGATTACCTGTTTAATGAAACCTTTATCAGAAACAGAAAAAATGAGTTAAATTTGTCATAGAAATAACCCTAGTACTACCATTTTCTAGCTTTCTTTGTTTCTTATTGTTCCTTTTATTGCTTGTTGTGGAATTAATTATTTTTTTCTGGCATTTGTTTTTACAAAGTAAGGACTAAGATAGATAGTGTACTAGAAACTAAGTATTGACACTTAAAAGACACATGAGTTTCTCTAAGTCCAAAACCAATGGATAGAGCCAGAAAATCTGCTTCATTAAGGAAGATGTGAGCACCTACAGAGGATGCCTGGGCAGCCTAGAACATCTGGGCATAAGTGACCATAAGATATGACATTATTAATTCTATTTCTGTTCCATCTCTGCTTCAGTTTTCTGAGTTATCAGTCTACAAAGTAATTCCTGTTTATGTTATATAATGTCCCATTGACAGGTGCTGATCTTATTCAATTTTTCTGAATTAAAAACACATATAAATCATTAGAAACACATCTAGCACAATGGAAGTTTACAGATGACAAGAATGCACATGTGGCTCTTCTGAGACAGAAGTCCTAATAGAATAGTCCCAGACATGTTTTTTTATTACAAAGATATGTGAATCTCAAGTCTTTACAGATTATAGTACAATATGAGCACGTGCTTTCACAGTGGATTTGCACCTGTATCTTCTATACAACAGAATTGTCTTAAATGAGATTAATGCCATCATAAACATAGCACAGTAGGCCTCAAACTGGTCAAAGCGTTTTAGAAGAGCACAAACCCAATGAAATGATTGTGTGGAGCTGGAGGTATTCTAGCCTCAGGCATCCTAAATAAGGGAGTAGAATGTTTAATGGTTTTGATAGAATAGAATTTTTCAGAGATGATGAAGGGAAACAAAATAATTTCTTAAACAGGAGTACAGAAGGCAATTAGAATACCTAATAAGCCAGGCACAGTGGCTTATGCCTGTAATTCCAGCATTTTGGGAGGTCAAGGCTGACAGATCACGAGGTCAGCAGTTCGAGACTAGCCTGACCAACATGATGAAATCCTGTCTCTACTAAAAATACAAAAAAAAAAAAATTAGTTGGTGGCACATGTCTGTAATCCCAGCTACTCATGAGGCTGAGGCAGGAAAAATACTTGAACCTGGGCAGCAGAGGTTGCAGTGAGCTGAGATCGTGCCATTGCACTCCAGCCTGAACAACAGAGCGAGACTTCACCTCCAAAAAAAAAAAAAATCTAATAAAAGGGGGAGGTGTTGCTGTGCATTTCTTTGTGAGTACTTAAAGTATGCCAGCCTGACCTTTTCTGCAGATATCTCTTATTGCTCTGGGGGCTAAAGCTGAAGATACAGGAGCTGCCTACTCGGCCTGGCTGCTAGCCCACCTCCTCGCTGGGAATGCTGCAGAACCACATATGGGAATGAACGGAAAGCTCAAACTTAGTATTAATACTTCTTAGTCTAATGATATAAAAATATGAAAGAAAGACTTCAATTTCAGAAAATACTCTGGACAATGTATATTATTTAAATGTGTATGAATACACTAATTCTGAAAGTCAACTGTGTAAGACAGATTAGGTTATTGTTTACATTTCTCATCTGAGGAATATGATAACCCTACTTGGTCACAGAAGAACAAGTCCTGTGGAGCCAAGGGGAAATGGTTGTAAACTTCAATGCTCCATGAAAGGACAGTGTAAACTCAGTGAGTTAAGAATTTTCTAAGCTTCAGTTTCCTGATCTGCAAAATGAGGATATTGTCTGCCTTTCTTGCAGTGTGGTTTTGAGTTTTAAATGCTATGGTGTGTGTTAAAGGCCTAACATTTCACCCAGCAAATATTAAGTGCTCAATGAATGCTGGATTGCCCTCATGTTGAACTGTTAGCTGATTTAAGGAGTCCATGTTATGTGTTCTCTATTCTCTAAACATCATCTTCATATGTTAGCCTCTCATACAATGTTTCTGCATAAAGAAAATGGCCAGTGAAAGGAGCAAAGTAGTTCTGGCTTCTCAAAGTAAACCATATTTCCTACACAAGAAAGTGAAGCAGAAAAACGAAAGTAATTTCCTGATATTCTAAGCCCAAAGTTCTGTTTGAAGGACAGTAGGATTTTGATTTACTTTGATTCATGCATGTATTTATCCAGCTCAAAATGACTAGTTAATAACTTACATGTGTACCTGTGTATACATAGGTTATGCAAAATACTAGAAGTAAACTAGATAAAGGTAGATTAAAATTAGAAAAGTGTTCTAAGTTATTGTTATTACTGACAAAACATAAACTCTTCTTTATATATTTAAAGTCTTCTCTGATTTTCTCACTTCCAGTCTTTCAAAATTCAAAATTGGATCATATTTTATGCTTATAGCGGATTTTTTTAAATAAGTACTGCTTTTCACATTGATTTCTTTTTTCGTTTCAGCACATCTGGTTGGTTATGTCTTCAATTGAATTGCATTCCATTTGTCTTATAATAGTAATAATAATAAACTTTTGCAGATCAAATAAAGCCTCTCCAAGGAGTTGTTTCTTTTACACCTATCCTGGCTGGAGTGCAGCACATTCTGAATGGTTAATAATAATTTGTAGCTACTATATTTTACTCACAAGAACTAAAGCTCCTTTTTTTTTTAAGAAAGGGATAATACTGGCAAAACATATCATTCCAAGGTTGCATTACTTTTTCTTTATTCACTTATGTATTTGTTCGGTGAACAAGCACTGAAACACCTACTGTGCATCCAGTCCTTTTTGTTCTATTTGGAATAAGAATTTGGATCATATGGTAATATAATGTTTTTAATATAGTGAATTTTGTTGTTGTTTCTTTTTAACACACACACACAAGAACTTCTTCACCCATGAAGAAGAAAGAAAAGAATACTTTTTTTTTAATCAGTCTTTACTTTGGAAGGCATGTGTTCCAAACCCCTTATCTACTCCTCACCCTAATTTTTTTTTAATCTTAGAAGAAGTCAACTCTCAGGAATTACCTGGTGCCAAGCAGAGAGATACTAAATTTTAGATCTGTAAGCAACCATGGAAATCATGTCAGTAAAATACTTGATCATGCTGTGGGTAAATGATATGTTTGGCCAAAAATAGATATAACTGGATATCATGAACAACAATCTTTCAAAATAAGCTCCTAAAATTATTTCAATGATAGAAAATGAATCAGTAGAATATGTAACTAGCTTCAAAGAGAGGAATGACACTATATTAGTTTGGATGTTTCAGTCCTTGTCTAGTCCTTTAAAAGAGAGTAATTGTGTTTCATAACCTTTATTTGTAAATGTATCAGAAGATACATGTAGCACTTGGGTTCCCATTAATAAGTTGCTTAAAATTGTCATGGTTAGAAAAGCTGCACATTTAAATATATACAATACCAAATGAAGTAACTTTTAAGGAAATAGTATGAGGTTTAGAGCCAATATCACACCTTAGTGGCACTGTATTCATGCTATTTGTCCATTTACTCCATAAAGTAAGTGTTTATTATTATTTTGGTTTATTTTTTTTACTAGGTTCTTATATATCTCAGTCATTAGAATTTCCTGATCCTCAAGCAAATCATATAGTCAATTTTAATAGTATTTTAATGAGTTTCTATTGACTAGAGATGTCCTATAACATTTAGTGAATAAGAATCTGCCTCACATTTTCTACAGATAGAACCCGATCATTTGATGTTGTAAATTCTTAAAATGTATATTGGAAGTAAAGATGGATAGGTATGATAAAATTATAAATTTAGCTTATATAACTCAGAGTTTATTCAGAATGCTTCTATTAATTACAATCAGCTAAAGAGTTACTAAGAGTTCTGGAGATGGGACTAATCTCAATTTCTACCAGGTTAATCTTCAAACCATTGCTGGTTTTGCATATTTGAGATACTCCAATATATTTGTGTGGAATAGAGAGAAGTAAATCACAATCTCATAGAGCAAAACCAACCTTAGAGTGTATCTCATATAATCCCTTCATTTTATAAATGAGGAAACTAAAAAATCACTTGAAATGACATCTCCCAAGTCATCCATCAAATCAATGCAGCCATGAATTCAGCCATCAAGCAATGCAAGAAAATGCAGCATACATTTCTAAAATCATAAGCAGTAGGGAGAACTTATGAGCAAAGAGAGACATCTATAGTGGTTAATGAGTAAAGAGAGTTATTCAGGTACCATATCAAGTTCCCAGGGGGGTGACAAAGAAAAATATACTCCATGCTGCATAAGCTTTGTGTTCAAAGACTATAGGATGTTCATGGGAAGAAGCATTTAGATGCATTAAATAATAGTACATTCCAATACAATGTCTAATAATGTTTAATCCGAAGTGAGCATGAGTGGTATGAGGAAAATAAAGGGATAAGGTCTAGAGGGTCATTTTAAAAGAATGGACTTGAACTAGGCTTTGAAATGTGACAAAGACTAAGGAGTAGAAAGAGACTAAGTGAGCAGGGCTTTGCAAGATGGCAGGGGAGTAACAGGCAGAAGGGACTAAAACTGGCAAGTATTACGGGAAGAAGAGACTTGATGGCTCTTCTTGCTGAATTATATTCCAACCACTACCATGGGCAGCAGCTGTGCCAGCCCCTGGGATGGAAGCTACTTGGCAATGTGGATCTACCGACCATCCATTGCAGAAGTGCACCCTTGATGGAGAATGTGGAGGCTGTAATACTAGCCTCCTTCTATGGAGAATGTGGAGGTGCTTTTCTGCAAAGGATGGTTGGCAGATTCACATTTCACATGCTCAGATGGTGAAATGTACACCTACCATTCCCTAGAATTCCTAGGGAGAGGAGTGTTTCACGTGTGAGGGCTCTGGTGGAGTTGCAGCAAGAGCAGACGCAGGGCTGGAGGAAGCAGCGGACAGCAATGCTGCCTGGCAGCCAGCCTAGACTTTCTCTCAAGAGTTATAGGCTTTGAGCCTCTTACAGTTGGCCTGTCCCCATAGCCCTCTCCTTGGAGGACAAGGCTTGCCCTCATCCTTTATCCTTTAGTGAGGAGCATCCTAGGCTTGACCAGAGAGCAGAGCATTAGCCCAGATCTCTGTGTCCTTCCCTGGCCCAGCATTCCTTGAGAAGTGCCTCAGTCTATTATCTACCTGGATACTCATTTTTTCTTTATTTATGATTCCTCTCTAACCTTCCCCTCATTGAATTAGAAGCCTATTTCCATGTAAGCTACTGACTGTGGTTTCAGTTGTTAGATAGAAAAGTGCTGACAGAAAAATGGAAGAATTTTATTTAAGATAGCCAGGGTAAAGGGAGAGAAAGAGGGTGCAAAGACATGGGGGAATCTGAGACAAGAAGAAGATGTTTATGCAGAAAAAACTTCTCACCCAGAGGAATTAGTAGGGTTAACGAGATGGCAGAGGCTACTGGTTAGAGAACTTTCTTCCTATGCTAAACTGACCCACTTCAATGTGTGTAAGCAAAGGGCTTCCTCATCCAGGATTTAGACATCTGTGGCTTCAGGTCAGTGGGCTGGAGAATTGACTAGCATATTGCAAAAGAAAAGAGGAAGTTTGAGATGTTTTGTTTGATTATGTCTGAAGGGTAATAAAGAAAAAAAAAGAGCTGAAAAACGGGCTTTTGTTAACAGTAGTAGTAATAGCAAAACTGTGTAAAACTTAGGATAAGAGAATGGACAGAAGATGTCCCAAATAATAGCCTGGATACTTCAGGTTCATCATCAAACAAAGCAGCTGAGAGAACCTCAAAAATTAGTTTGTTGGTTGTAGAATGACTTTGTTTATTTTTTTTTACATACTACCTTATGATTTGTCCTTAGTCACAAATTGATAGTGGAAATGCACTTAGCAAGTAAGTTCATTATTCACTCAATAATGATAACCTACTATAAAACATTATTTGTTTTAAAATTCTAAAACATGATATTTTTCTAGTCTGCAGACATCATCCTGCACGCTTTTCATCCTAGTTGGAGTCAGTATTTAGCACTCAAAAGATCTTTCATGGATATTTATATATTTGAGATATCTGATTATATAATATTCATTCATTCATTCATTTATTCACTCATCTATCAAACATTGAGTGAGTATTTGCTGTATGTCCCAAGCACTGTGTTAGGTGCTAAGGATTAATGTCTGGTTGGGCACATGCCATTATGTGAGCATAAAAACTTTCCATAGTGAACATGCTCCTGAAAATTGGTATACAAATTGAGTCATGTTTAAATCAACTAACAGAGCCTGGTATTTAGGGAGATCCCTAAGGAAAATACTTTTGTTACATGAAGAATATTTTTAATGAAAATTATCGTTTTTAATTTGTGTGTATTCTCTATAAACCTGAATTTCCATATGCTAGCTTTTTCTAAATAGAAATACCACCTGTATTTTGTTCTCAGTTTGTGGGGTACTAACATTTCAATTGGCAGCAGAGTCTCAAACTAATCATTTCTTTCTCAACATTAGAAAATGTTGAATGGCCAAACACTCATCAAAAACGTCAAAAATGTTTTCATTTTTGAAAATCTACTCTAAATGCTGAAGTGCCTTGATTAGGTTAGAGAGGTTTTTATACCATTTTCTATAACCACTTAACAAGGGTAACTTTTAATGACATCCTACCAAGAGCTTATAGAATTTTAAAGCAATCAGGGCTTTTTACTTCCAATATAGTGAGAAGAAAATTAAACTAATTTATGCTACATGTAAGGCTTTATACTATGTTCTATATTTATGTTTTTAAGTTAAGAATATACGATATAATATTTTTTAACAATGTGATGTTACCTTATATTGGTAAGTCACCTTATTTTTTTTCAGTGTTTTAATAGGTATCTATTTTGAAACTTGTAACAACTTGGCATAAAATTTAGTTCCCTGGGCTGAAAACTAAGCTATATAGTTACTCAAAGCCATTAAACTAGAACTCATTTTGGTTTTCTTTTCATGTTTGGAGGTTCTGTTCTCCTCTTTGCTTCATAGGAAAAATTGTCTCTGGGATCAGAATGTAGGAGAGAAGTCTTGCTCCACTCTTTAATTATTTGATACTTTTTTCAGTTCAAGGAGAGATTTGGAGTGGTTACTCTTTCATAATATTATACATGTAGTAAGTCCTATATGACACTTTTGAGGCAATGACTCGTAAATGAACCACTCTGAGTATCAGTAATGGCATGATAATGTATAAGACTTCCTGTTTCTCCATATACTCACTAATGATTTTTATTGTCTTATGGATTATAGCCATTCTAGTAAGTGTAAAGTGGTTTCTCATTGCGGTTTTAATGTGGATTTCCCTAATGACTAGTAATGCTGAACAACTTTTCATGTGTTTATTGGCCATTCATATATTTTGTTTGGTAATATAAATAGAGCATTCTCTGAAATGCTCAATGCAACATGTAATTATTTTTCAGAATACAGAACATACTACCTAATCTAAGAGAGTCTTTATTCTGGGAAAGTGATGTAACCTCAGCTTCTTATCTACTTGTTGAACCATTAAAAAGAACTGGTAAAAGTAGTAATGGGCCTATTAGAATGGAGACAGAGAATTCATCCTTTTAATATACTAGTAATTATCTCTAACTCCTTTTGTTTTTCAAGGTAAGAAAGAAAGTTTGTCCAACCCTGAGGAGCTTCATAAAAACCTGTGAATTTCTATCAGTATGTATAGGGATCTACCTCTGATTTCCAGCCTCTTCTGGCTTCTCAACCACAAAGGACCACAGTGAATAAAAATAACATTTACCTGGAGTTTCATTCATCAGCATTCTGTCCCCAAGAACCTCTTTACATGTTGGGAAGAAGAGAATACTTTCCTCTTTAATTATAGGTAACATTCATATTCATCTAAGAAAGGGTCTCATCTCAAGCAAAGCCAAAACATAAGTTTCCCTGGAGTACTTTGTATAAAGAGAGAGACCAACATATCAGCTATCTGATTATGCAGGACCCACTTGGGCCTGGCTGGTTAGTTTTGTTTAATATTAAATAAGGCCACAGGCTCTGCAGAAAAACTCTCTGCAAACTCATCTAGCAGTCAATGCCATTTCCTGTCATCTGGCAAATCTTGAGATAACCAGAACTTTCTGAATAAACTTTGCTTTAAAAATTGCATAGTCCACTTTAAAAATCTAATTCCAAAAAAATGTACTGCCTTCATCCTAACCAGCTTGTAGGCAAATAGTGTAATTGAAAACACATTCATAATTCAACATGGTTAAATGCCAAGGGCCAAAGAGATAGCACTTTGCTGGCCAGTGTGGAGTGAGATGACATTCATGGTTGATTCAGCTCCTCAAAGCAAGCTGTGTAATTGGAGAAACCGAGAGAAGTGACCTCAGCAATGTGTCTTAGTGGTGTCAAAATGCATTCCCATCAGTCTGACAAGTAGCCAGTTTGGAGCGTTCTTTTGAATAAAAGCAAAAATGGTAAGTCACAATTTTCAAGATTACTGAAAATACTAGACATAAAATGAGCAGATTAGAAGAAAATATATGTCAATAATAATCATAACCATAACTAGCATCTCTTTATAGCTCACAAAGTTCTTTCCTCTATATAATTTTATTTAAGTCACATATTATAGGGAGTTGAAGTCATTATTTGCATTTTCAGATGAGGAAGCTAAGGCAAGAAGCATTTAAGTGAGAAGCAGTTTAGTTTGGTAGTTTGAAAGAGAGTATTTGGTGTCTGACCTATTAGGTATAAGTCTTATCTCTACTGCAACTTAGAAGGTAGAACTGGGACAAATTACCCGGAAGACTGAACAGTGACAAATCACCTAATGTCTCTGTTTTCTAATCTGCAAAATGTTGATTAAAAATGGTCACTCTGCCATCAGGCTGTGGTGGGGATTAAACAAAACACTGCCTGTAATTCACTTACCTCAGTAGATGGCAAGGTGCATATTAGCCTGTAAGTGCAAGGAACATTTTAGCCAGTTCTACAGACTGTTAAGGTCACACAAGCCAAAGGCAAAAACTTCAAAAGGACGCACATTAAAGAACTCACACTTACTGATTTCATGTCTTAGTCTCTTCTCTGAACATCATTCTTCATTTTAAGTTGTATAATACTCTCCATTTAAATAATAAATATTCAATTAATGCAAATGCAGTGATCCTCTGGTATGCCCACAAAATTATTATGAACGCTTAGAAAGATTTTAAATGTATAATATTTATTGCACAAAACCTTGCAACTTCGTATGCAGGTAAGTCATATGCATATGAGACAAATTTAATCACAAGGCACATTAAAGCTTTAGGTAAGTCATACTCGGAACAGATATCACTGAGGTTCAGGAAAAGAAGACTTATGCACTGAAATAGGGATGAAAGGTTTTTCTCATAGCTATATTTTTTTTTACTGTTTTTTTTGGATTGACTTGTAAGGATATAGATAGACTAAGCTAAGACTTAAAGTTCCAACTTTGGTGATGGAAGACAGGAAAAGCAGGTAGGGTAAAGGAAGGGACAAGTCAGAAAAGAACTTGGGAAGAAAGGTAAGAAAAAGAGAATTCACTGGGACTAGGGTTAGTGACGTTTTGGAAGGGATGTGAGACCAGACAGGCAAGGGTGGGATCAGTGGGTTGGAGCCTTTGATTGTAGTGGCAGTATACTCTCCCCAAGTCTCCCTGGTGAGTTGCTGTACATCTGTGAGTGGACTGGTTCAGGGCTAAGTGATTTCTGTGGAACTGGAAGAGGCTTTATTTCATTCATTATTTATTGATATATAAGGCCATAAAATCCATGTCTATACCTAGCTCAGTACCATACTCTAATTTGATCTTTAGCTCAAAATAAAACTTTGTGGGTATGTGTGTGGGTGGGAGGAATGTATGTTTCTTTCCAGGAACAGTTTTAACTCTGATCCTGCCATTTCCTGCAATTCATTGCTCATGGAGCTGGCCCTAGTTTAGGGAACAGCTGGGAAGCTGGCTGCCTAGCCTTGAGGCCACTATTGACTACAAGTCTTCCAACACAACCAGATTAATGGAATTAGGTACAATTATAGTTGGTTGCACTAATTAATCAATTTTATTTTACTTTATATACTTGCATTTGAGACGTTTGCATTTAGTATGCAAATTTATGCAAATTAAATTCAAACACATGCAAACTGGTATGCAAATATGTGTCCCTAGATTTGCTAGGGAAAAAAATCTGGTAGCCCTACTGTAAGTTCCTAAAATGCAGTTGGGGGAAGGGAGAAAGAAAGAACTCAAACTACTCTTGCAGCTTGATCTGCCTTTCATTTCTTAATATATGCAAGTTGAAAATGAAAATAAAAACATGTTTTACTTCAGCTGCTCCCTATGTTATAAAATAGAAAGCTGAAAATCTGCAACAATAACAGGAACAAAATCTGTGAGTCTCCTCCTTGAGATAAGAATTCCAAAGTTTTATTTATTCCAAAATCATCTGCCTTTAGGCATCGTGTCTCGTAAGCGTAGGTTTCTTACTTTTAATTGATCAGATTGAAGCTATAACTAAACCCAGAGGAAATGCCCTTAGAGCCCTGAAACACAAGACTGTATAATGTAAGCTTTGAGTTGTAGATAAACTGCTCAGAAATCCATAATAGATGGTGAAGAGAGTGGGAAGAAAATCAACTAATGAAAAAATTACAATTTGATTAATTCATATGGAACAAATGTTTTCTTTAAAAGATTATTATATCTAAGTGAGCTCACATTAAGGGAGAGGAACATATTCTAACAGCATCAAAATGGAAACTTTCTAAAGAAAAACAGAGGCCAGAAACAATTTAGAGTATATTGCAGTGGAGGAGATAATATCTGGTACTTGCAATGTCGCATATGACAGATATTTGCAAGCAGGTCTAATCATTGGGAAAACAGTAAATGAATGAGCAATAAATACTAGAACAAGCACTGGCCCAGGCATTTGAAGTACTGGATTTACTGCTGGCCCTGCTATGGCATTTGGCCACATAAGGAAAGTAGGCCTTAATTTTCTCATTGGTAAAATAAGATAATAATAATTGCCTGACCTTCTCCAAAGATTGCTATGCCTTTCAAATGAAAAATAGCAAAGGACTAAATAGATGTTAATTACTTTTACAGAAGTTTATCTGTGGTCGTTGCCAAGTTTTCCTTTCTGAAAGGCCTTCAAGCACTAGGGACTTGGTTATGGATTCAATCTGATCAACTAATGATTAAAAAAAAACCTGCATAAGAAACCTGATTTCTCAAGACAGATGATTTTGAAGTAAGTACAACTTAAATTATGTCAGTAAGGAGACTCACAGTGTAATGAAGTAGTAAAAGGAGACTATTTTCCAAATTTGTGATCACATTCTCCTCTGTACAATGAGACTACCTGGTATGTGAATCAAATGGTCCTTCAGGGCTCTCAGATTCTGTGATTCTAGTGCCTGTAGCCTCCTATCTTGTTACACAAAAGCCTCCCTTTTGTATCTCAGGTCACCTTACACAGGGAGCCTTTTCGTGCCCTTCCCATGTATAACTTTTTAGTTGCCACCAATTCTTGGCACAGTGTTCTTCCTGTCAATTGCTGGATAAAGGCATTTGTGTTGAGGAATGCAAATTTCTTAAAGTCATTTTAAAATTTTTATATTAAGTATTGACTGTATGAATATACTTGGATATTTCATATAACTAAGACACAATCCTTGAACATCAAAATTTAAAATCTTTAAATTGTAAATTTAAAGTGGGGGAAATGAGACATAATTTATGTCCACCAAATCTAAAGTTGCTCTCTGTTACTGGGTGACAGTAGAAATGTATTCTGAGATCAGAAATAAAATATTTCCAATGGATGGCCAGACATGGTGGCTTACACCTGTAATCTTAGCACTTTGAGAGGCCAAGGCAGGAGGATCACTTGAGGTGAAGAATTTCAGATCAGCCTGGACATTACAGTGAGACTTCATCTCTATAAAAAAATTAAGAACTTAGCTAGGTGTGTTGTGGCACGTGCTTGTGGTCACAGCTCTTAGGAGGCTGAGATGAGAAGATCACTGGAGCCTGGGAGGTCAAAGCTGCAGTGAGCCGTAACTGTCCACTGCACTATAGCCCTATAGTCTGAAGCCTGCGCAACAGAGCAACATGTTGTCTAAACAAACAAAAAGAAAAGAAAGGAAAAGAAAAACAAAAAGAAAATATATCCAATCATTTCATACCATCTCATACAAGTCAGAATGGCAATTATTAAATAGTAAAAAAGTAACAGATGGTGGTGAGGCTGCAGAGAAAAGGGAACATTTATACACTGTTGGTGGGAGTGCAAACCAGTACAGCCACTGTTGAAAGTAGTTTGGAGATTTCTCAAAGAACTTAAAAAAGAACTACGATTTGGCCCAGCAATCCCACTACTGGCTATATACCCTATGGAAAATAATTTATCCTATTAAAAAGGTAATTGCACTCGTATGCTCCTTGCAGCACTATTCACAGTAGCAAAGTCATGGAATCAACCTAAGTGCCTCTCAACTGTGGATTGGATTAAGGAAATGTGGTACATATACACCACGGAATACTACACAACCATAAAAAAAGAAAGAAATCATGTCCTTTGAAGCAACATGGATGCAGCTAGAGGCCATTATCCTAAGTGAATTAATCCAAGAACAGAACATCAAGTACTACATGCCCTCACTTATAAGTGGGAGCTAAACATTAAATACACATAGACATAAAAATGGAAAAAATAGGCACTGGAGACTACTAGTCAGTGGAGGGGGATATGGGGAAGTGGCTGAATAATCACTTGTTGGGTTCCATGCTCACTTCCTGGGTGATGGAATCATTTGCCCCCTAAACCTCAGTGTCACATAATATGTCTATGTAACAAACACGTACATGTACCTCTTAATCTATAATAAAAGTTGAAAGTATTTTTAAAAAAGAAAATGCAAATAAAACCATACCTAGGCAAGCACAACAACAACAAACAAACAAAATCAAATATAGGGAATTTTGTGATAAGGAGGTGCTGGGGCAGAGAAAATGAACCCAGTTTAGAATTTGGCTTCTTGCAGAGGTGAATTAGTAGACATGTTTTGTAGGGTATAAGAAAAGTCAAGCTAGAACCTGGAAGAGAAGGGATGGCTTTCCCAGGATAGTAGTGTTAGCTGAAATCCCAGATGTAGGTGACTTTAAGAGTGGCAGGGAGAAAAGAGGCGGGCTGCTTTTACTTCCAGGAATGCCTTACATGCAGGATTCCAGGAAGAGGCAGGCAGTTAGCAACTGGAAAGTAGATGAGACTGAGTACACTAAGGTGCTCAGAAATCAGAAAAGAGAGTTTCAAGAAGATGGGCAGAGAGGCAGTGGGTAGTATTTTCACTAGTATGTAATACAACAGAGATATCAAGAATGACGACGAATATTCAGCAGTGAGATCCAATGCTGATACTGGAGATACGTCCTGGATCTGATATGATACAATCTCTAACAGTAATCCTATGGAAAATATGAAAAAAGTGAATTTTTTTTATAATGCCACATTAAGTGGAAAATGTAGGTACACTTGTTTTAAAAGATGCCAATTTAAAGGTAAAAGTAGAGGGTAGAGAAGTATTTGACAATCTTCAACAGTAATTATGTGTGATTAGTAGAGATCTGAATGATTTCAGCCCCCTCCTTTGCATTTATATTTTTGATCACATTGGCGCTGCAATTGAGTAGTGTTGCTGTTATGTATTGGTACTTTGATTTTTGTTAATGAGAAGAGAACAGAGACTTTATATGAGAAATTCATTTTAAGAAAAGTCTGAAGAACTTCTAGCATATTCCTGGGGGAAGGAAGATTTGCAGTAGGTCAAACCTAAACTTCCCATTTTATTTTGCACAGAGATAATTTAGTTTCAGCAAAATATCATCTACCATGTTGAATTAATGTTGTTAATTTTCACTTTGCTTTGTAGTTATTTAAACTTCCTTTTATTTTACAATTGTGTATGAGCTAGACATATGAAACTTGTACCTGGCTTGACGATACTGAGAGTCTATAACATATATATGTAAATTTATAATATAATATTTATATATTTTATTACATATATGTATTATGTTTCTTTAATAGAAGACCCTGACTTGCTTAAGTTTGATAAAACACTGCTATGTTCCTGAACTACTGAGGATTTGAAATGTGGCTGGTCGCAATTGAGATGTGGTTACGTATTGGTTCTTTGATTTTTGTTAATGAGAAGAAAATAAATGTGATACAAGTAAGAATAGACTCTGGATTCTCAGGAATTTTTATGAAAATTATAAAATATCTAATTAATAATTTTATATTAATTGCACATTGAAATAACATATTATTTGAATACATTGGGCTGGATTATATATGTATGCCAATTTCTGAGGAATGCTAATTTCTTAAAGTCATTTTATTACATATGTATACGTATGTGTATATATACACATATATACTCAAATATATACATATATACACAGGTATACGGATGTGTATATATACATACACATATGTATACGTGTGTATATATACATACACATATATACATATGTATACATATGCATATATACACATATACATTTTTTACATATGTATACATTTTATTACATATGTATACATATACATATTTTTTTCTGAGACAGAGTCCCGCTCTATCAGCCAGGCTGGAGTGCAGTGGCACAATCTTGGCTCATGGTGACCTCCCCCTTCTGGATTCAAGTGATTTTCATGCCTCAGCCTCCTTCGTAGCTGGAACTAAGCCACCATGTCTGGCCATCCATTGGAAATATTTTATTTCTGATCTCAGAATACATTTCTACTGTCACCCAGTAACAGAGAGCAACTTTAGATTTGGTGGATATAAATTATGTCTCATTTCCCCCATTTTAAATTTACAATTTAAAGATTTTAAATTTTGATGTTCAAGGATTGTGTCTTAGTTATATGAAATATCCAACTATATTCATAGAGTCAATACTTAATATAAATTATAGTATAACATAATATTAAAGACTGTCAATTTCCTCAAATATGATTTATTATTTATTTGCTTTACAAATGAGATATGACCACAGACATTTTTTATTAACTGTTAGCACCTTCTTTAGGAAAGCAAATATCAGATAATAAAATTCTGAAACTGTCCCTGCATAAAAATGCCTAATATTTTCTATAAATTCTAGAGTAAAGGGCACTAGGGTCCCACCCTTACGACTTCATTTAACCTTTATCACCTGCTTACAGGATCTATCTCCAAATACTGTCTCCAAATACAGTTACCTTGAGGGCTGGGATTTCAACACATGATTTTTTTCACAGGATACAAACATTCAGTCCACCAAACCTTGTCTTACAAAAACCCTGCCTACAAAATTTCCAATAATGAGAAAGAGGTGAATGAGCATTCATGTATTAAAGGCAACTTGGGTTGCTCCTCTGAATGGCACATTTCCTGAAGATACCATGGAATAGAAATATGAGCAATCAGTTATAATCTGGGAGCCACAGAACAGCTTAGCCACAAACTACTATGAGACCCTAAGAATATCATCAGTTTCTCTGGTCTTAATTTCCTTATTAGAAACAAGGAGGCTTCTTCTTTTTTTTTTTTTTTTTTCCTTTTGAGACAGAGTCTCACTGTGTCACCCAGGCTGAATGGAGGGCAGTGGCTTGATCATGTCTCACTGCATCCTCAAACTCCTGAACTCAGGTGATTGTTCCACTTCAGCCTCCTGAGTACCTGGGACCACATGTGCATGTCACCACACCTGGCTAATTTTTTTTTTTGTATCTTGTCCAGAGAGTTTTCTTCATGTTATCCAGGCTGGTCTTGAACTCCTGGGCTCAAGTGATCCATCCACTTTGGCCTCCCAAAGTTCTGGGATTACAGGCATGGGTAGCTGTGCCCAGCCCATTTTTGCTTTTTAACTGGTAGGTAAGAAGAACGAGAAGAAGCAGGAAATAAAGGAAAAGAAGAATCTTCTTTATTTTTTCTGTGTCAGTGTGTGTAGGTGGCCAGGGGGTGTGAGCATGTTTTAGTGGATACATTTCATGCTGATGTTAGTAATATTTGCATGCCAGATTTGCAAGCAGAAAACATGGTGTTCCTCGAGGCTTTTGCCCTCATGCCATGATCAAATGGCTATCTTCAAGAGATCTTCAGGGGTCTAGTGTCTATTTTTCTAACCACAGCTTGGAAAGACAACGCAAGATTTGACAAAGTATCCACAGAGGAGTTCCTCACTTAATTAATTTACTTGACTAATAATAGAGACAACACAAAAGAAAATGGAAAGAGAAGATTAAGAAGTAAACAATAGGGTTACTGGGTGGGGTAGACTTTGTAGACATCAATGTTTCTAATTTTTTTATTGGCTTGGAAGAAACACAAATTGAGAACAAATTTCAGCAAAGTTTGCTTCCAAAACACAACCTGATTTTCCTTAGTTATAAGAGAGCTGCTACACGTGTTTATGCTTAATGAATTTTAAATGCGAAAGGATTAACTTCTGAAAAGCCTCCTAACATTACACAGGAAGAAACTGCTTTTCCACATCTGTGGAATAATGTTCTTGAACTCAATCATGCCCTTCTCTGGCACTTATCTTTGCTCTCTTTCTTGCAGCTTTATTTATCTAAGCTCAACCCTACTTCCTAAGACTCACAGGTGAATAATGATGCAAGTCTTTTGATCCCAGATCAGAGTGGTCCAAATTGGTGAACTATGATCATGGAAAGTGCTATCCAATTCCATAGGTCATTTTAATCAAACATAAATTCATTGAGTAGCACATTTAGGGTAGCTCTTATTAATATGGTTTTAAAAGAGATAAACAAGGCCCTGACTCTCATGCAATTGAATTTTAGTGAAGGAAACATACAGTAAAGTAGATTTATAAATAAATAGAATAATTTTAGCGAGAAATAGCAAAATAAAAATTGAGCACAACAATATAATAGATATAGAGGAAGGGATTATTTCAATTGGTGGTGATATCTGACCTGAGACGTGGTGGACAAGAAAGAACCAGATATGCAAAGTTCTGAATAAAACACATGTCAATTGAAGGAATAGTAAGTTCAAGATTCTAGAACATGAACAGGCTTTGCATGTTTGAGAAACTGAGAGGAAGCAGTGGGACTAGAAAGCATTGAATCAAGAAGAGAGTATTACAAGATGAAATTGGAGGAATAGTAAGGCCATGCTACGTGGTGTCTTAAAGGCCATGGCCAAGAGGTGAGTTATTACTTGTAGATGGAAAACTTCATTTCTCAATGAAGAAAGTGATGTTATATGATTCACTTTTTAAGAAGAGTAGTCTAGCTGCTTGGTGAAAATGTACTGTAAATGTTCAGTAGTGGAAGAAGGGACACATGTAATGGTGCTTTTGCAGGAGTTTAGGCAATCTGTGATGGTGGCCTGGACCAGACAGATGGCTATAGTTGCTGATTTTAAAAAACAAAAACAAGAATGATTACGGTTTTAGCCTAAGCAACTGGATGAAGAGTGGTGGTGTGGTTTATTGAGATAAGAAAAGACTTATGATCAAGAAGTTTACGGAAATAAAGAAAACATATTTTGGAGGGGGCAACAATAGAAAGTATAGGTTATAAAATTACCTAAGTGTTGCAATGACTCAATACCTAACCTACAATTGTTACAGACATAAGCTGGAAGGTAAGCAGCTGTGAGCTCAAATATGAAGTAATAGATGCTAATAGTTCTATTGCCTTGGATAATTACTTATTTCTTCAAACCTCGGGCTCCTTTTCTGGAAACAATGATAAAATCATTTACTACAGTTGATGCTTTATGTGATCATGGATGTAAATCACATAGCAAATGTTTGGAAAATAGTCAATAACAAGTAAAATACCACAGTTTTTTTCCATCCTCATGACAGATATGATGCTCTGAACAACTGCCCCATCTAAAACAACTAAAAATTCAGAATACAATATACCCATAGATATTTTAAAGTTCATTTTCAAATGCATTACTTAGCTAGTGGGAAATTAAGATAAGTTCAGAAGACAAAAATCAAATGAAACTTGGACTCCAGGGAAATAAGTTTGCTTGCAAATGCCAGGGTCTGATCAAAGCCAACTTAGTAACTTGAACTTCCATATTGACCTTGTGAGAAAAGGATTAAAGAGGAGACATTACCTCGAGCCTGTGGATCAAAGGTGGCCTAAAAGGAGTCTTCAGTATAAAACTAGAACTCTCAAAGGATTATAAATAGACCCAGCCTACAGAAAGGTATAGAAAAACCAACCAACCAGACAAACAAAAAATACTTTCCCAGTTTCACTTTTGATTCTAGATTGAAGACAGAGAAAAATCTCTCCCAGGGATTTGTAACATCAAGTTAACTCTTTTGGGAGTTTGTGAATTATGGTCAAAATTTTGTGTTCCTGGGTCATCTAAAACACTTCAAGTTAGACTTTATGTTAAAGTAGTGCAAAGTTGGTCTTGGTCAGCTAGTAGAAGCAAAACTGAATACTCTGTAAGACCATGAAAGTTCAGCCAAACTCAGAGACTCCTACAGGTAAATATTCAGTGGATATGAGCTCCCAGGCAAAAATTAAAATAAATGGTAGCTATTGTCATCATCATAAGAGTGAAAAAAATCTGGCCAGACATAGCTACCAATTTCCAACCCATACATAGAACTCTTCTCTTGATCCCACCTTTAGATATTTCTTGAGTAGCTCGATAGAAATGATTAAGGCATTGACCCATAAGCATGATTAAAACTTGACCCATGAGTCTTCTTTCTAACTTTGTCTAGTTGCTCTGCATCTCAGTGATTCCTGCCTGCAACCATTACATTCTGCAACTCAGAATGCTCAGCCTCATATTAATGCAGCACCTCTGCCCTACTCTCTTACAGCAGACATTATCAAATTCTTTCTAAAGTATATTTTTTCACACCTATTTTAGTTTCCATTGTACACTAATCATGTGGTTCTTGGTCCATAAGTAATTTTAAGGAAATATCTTTCAAGGAAATGTAAGAAATTCCTGAGTTGTGCATGGTGAAAACTAAGCAATCCAAAACATGAAGTAAGAATCAGCTAGTCACTATCCAAAAGTTATTAAAGGTTCAGTTAATGGTATAAACTGAAGTTTCTTTATAGAACTGTGTTAGCTCTAAAGTTCAGAGAAGCTTCATTTATTTGTCTGTAAACATTCATAAAACCCACATCAACGACTGAATTAATCCTTTAGTTAGACTCCCTAGAGAAACACATTTCAACTCTCTCTTGCAGAGAATTTGCCATTGATACTCTCTTAGTTTGGAAGTCGCAATTCTGCCAGCTACAGCTTGAGTTATAAACTGTCTTCACTGACTCATTTATAGAAGGAATGCACCTTGGGGCAAGAACTTTGTTGTTATTCAGCACTGTTCAAGCTAAACAATTTGTGCTGGGTATACTAGTGGTACCTTACAAAGAACAAAAAATAAATAAGTATCAGGTCACCTTAGCTAATTCATCTAATTGTTTCTATTAATAATTAATTTTAATTTTGTTTAATTAAAGTTATAAAGTGGGCTGAGCTGAAGACACAGTGTGATTGGTTTAAATCAAAGAAGCTTCCAGCACCACAGACACCCGAGGTGCTCATTGTGACTGAGGTCCCCAAATGTGCTCTTCTTCTATGAATTTCTTTGGTAATTTTGTTAAGCCATGCTTCATTTTATGACTAAATCACAAAATTTCAAAGATTTTTGGACTTCAAGAAGTTCAAAAATAAAATATTGATTTGAATGAAAGAGGAAAAGACTTCTACTCACACACAGATTTGGACCTTTGTCAGTATTCTCTAATGTCTGCGTCTAATTAGAAAGAGGGTCACTCCAAAGTCAAATTGGGCAGAGTGAGAACCAGGGCTTGAATAGATGTCCAAACATTACTAACAGTTCACGTTTTTAATGAGATACGCATGTTCTTAAGTATTCCCTATTTCTCATTACATAGTTTTCCGTATATTTTCGGACAAATCTATACTAGTTCTTGCTAGATCTATACATGGAGAAATACTTTTACATTATGAAGGTGTTATCCTTGAAGTCACAATAGCTGACATCTTATATTTAACTATCCAAAGGACTTCTCTTACATGTTTTCCAAAAGACTTTTCTTATATGATCAATTGTTTTAAGTGCATCTTTATGTTACTGGTTCCAGTTAGTGTACATTCTTGAACAAAGAAGCACAAACAAGGTAAGTGGAACACCAGCAAGCAGTTGCGTTAGTAATTGGCTGATGTGCTGGCTCTGTGAATCCTGATGTTAGGGGCAGCATTACCTCTTGCTGTTTCTCAGGAGTGTCAGTGTAGTGACATTACTTTCCAAGAATGCTTCTGTGTCCCTTCCTTAGTTCCAGAGTTCGAGGTTACCTTTCTCTTCTGCCAACTTGTCTGAAATCAGTGGATACTAGGTTGCCTTCTTAGCCGAATGTTAAGTTCATTTCTCTTCCTCACCAATACATTACCTTTTACCTCACCAATCCCACATAAACAACCCAATAACCATTTGCGGTTATAACAAAAACACAAACACACACACACTCACACACACACACACACAGAGGCATGGATGCACAACCATGGAATTTTAAGTATTCTTCAACTTTGTTATCCTCCATATATGCAAATGGAATAAAGAAATCCCAGAGCTTCTGTTTACACAACACTGTTTTTTTTAAAGTATCTTAGACACAATATCATATAGCATTTTTGCCTTAATAACACTGACTGAGTAGATATTGGTTTGCAGTTGTATAGAAATAAATACTAGCAGGGGCTCAAAGGTATGGCAGAAATGAACTTAACTTGATATTTTAGTCTTCCGTTTATAATAATGGGCTGTGTTTTGTTTTGGACTTTCTCATGGTTTCCTTTTGAAAAATAAAAAGAGAAGGAAAGGAAAGAAAGAAAAAGGGCAAAGAAGAAAAGACATTTAAACTAGATTACCTCTAAGGTTTTTTTCCAGCCCTAATATTCTTTGATCCAATGAGGAAACATTTTTGGTTCTCCAGGGAATGGGAGACACATTCTTTGAAATGCTCTAAATGGGTCTGAAAGCAGTCTTCTCTAAAATAGTGTCAGTATATTTGAAGTCTTGCCTGAGGGCAGAATAGGTCTTTTATGTCTGAAAAAGGTGATTTTGGTCTAAGCAGTTCCTGAGGCTGGTGCAGCCACCTTATGGAGCATTCTGTGCAGCTGGAAACTCACCTTGTTTCAAGAGAGAATGATTCTTGAAGTGTTCTCTTTGTACTGAAATTCTTTTTATAAATTCCCTGATTTTTCCAACCTTTCCCTTTAAAGGAAGCAAAAATAAAACAATAGAACCATAACAGCTGTTTGCCAGAGTTGCACACTTTGGACAGCAAGGCCCTTTTCAAATGCTCTCCAACTCTCTGCTGATTTCCCGGTAGACTTGATCTTAATCACAAGCCTGATTTGGCACAGTGGGTCCTGGAAAAGGAGCAAATCTAACGCAATGTATGAAAAGAAGCAGCACCCTGTACATCTGAGCCACTCCAACTTCTTCACTCCTGGACCCATTTCAACACGTTTAATCCTTTTCTTTCAGAGTTCTACACTTTTAATTAATTTACATTCAAAAGGTTGATGGAGCAACTTATCAATTATTAGGTATCGAGGCACTGGGGAGACAAGGTGAGTGAGTGAGGCCCCTGGCTTCAAGAAGTTCATAGTCTATTTGGAGAAAATAGCTTTATGGCAATAACTGGACTGTAGAATTGTATCTGCAGTGGTAGATATACAGCCAACAACACTGTGGGGATCACAAAAGAAATATTCAGATCATTGAAGGCTACAGAATAGAAATGCTATTTAATTTCAAGCCATTGATTTGGATTTGATGAATCAATCAATTAGGTAAAAGGTATTGAATATTTGTCAAACACTCAGCCTAGTTTCTGAAATAGACATTAACACATTTCCTCAAATTATATATCATCGAGTCAATTTACAGTAAAGAATAGTAAAATACTAAACAGCATGGCAACAATTATGACAGTGATATAAGCAGAGAGAGAGTATTCTAGGCTGAGAAAGTTAGAGAGGATTTACCTATAGAGCTGAAAAGAGGAAGAGACAAGAACAAATATTTGCTATCTATTACCATTCTCTCTACTACCTCATACTTGTGCATGTGTGGGTGTGGGTGTGTGTGTGTGTGTGTGTGTGTACACACAGTGAGAAAGCCTAAAGAACAGGTGTGAGGGAGACTATGTTCAGAATACTGTGATAAGATTTATGTATCTAAGACAGAAGAATACATTGGGGGAGGGTTTGGATATGTCAAGGTAAAGTACAGGAGTTTGAAATCAGATCGCTTTGACAGAAGGGGTGCATTTAAGGTTCTTGACAAGGCATGGTGGCTTATGATTGTCGTACCAGCACTTCAGGATGCTAAGGCAGGAGGATTGCTTGAGCCATTTAAAACCAGTTTGAAAACGGAGAGATCTCATCACTACACACACACACACAAAAAAGGAAACATTACCCAGGTGTGATGGCATGTACCTGTGGTCCCAGATACTCAGGAGGCTGAGGCGGGAGGATTGCTTCAGCCTAGAAGATTGAGGCTGCTATGAGCTATGTTCGTACCACTGCACTCCAGCTTGGGCAACAGAATGAGACCCCATCTCAAAAACAAACAAACACACACACAGAAAAAAAACAAAAAAAGATGTTTGTACTAACAGTGGTAATGTCTTATACAAAGGCTCTTCTGGCTGGCAGCGGTCTATGTGAAGGGCTTAAGATAACAGAGTCTGTGGGTGCATAGGATATGTGGCAATAATTCAGAAATGGAGGATCAGGATCTGACTAGGCTATTGGGCATAAATGAGGTAGGAAGAGAAGGGAGATATTTTTGCTTGTTTCCTATTTGCCTCAAATGAAATGTAGGTGACTTTTGGCTAGAAATGTGAATACTAAAATATTTTTATCCTCACCACCTGCTTCACTTTGCGGGTTTATAGCAATGAAAGATGGCATACAAAAGACAACTCTGAAAGAGATGAACAGCTCAATTTTTACCAAGGTCTTTTCCTAGGCTTTAACATGGTGAAAGAGAGAGTTGTAAAAGTTGAAGTTATCACAGGGAGAAAAGAGCAGTAACTTAAAACAATATGCTAAAAATTAACAATGTAAGCTAAAATATTGACCTTCAGGAACAAATTGCTTCATACACCTTAAACCTGAATATATCCTTCAGTGAAAAACATGCCTGTCCCAGTCACTTGCAGAGGAACTGGGTGCTCAACAGAAGGAGGTGTCGGTTAAGGAATTAAGTCCACAAACCAGCTACCTGCATTCAAATCCCACCTCTGACAAGCTGAGTGACCTTCAGCAAGCCCTTCTGTTAACACAGGAGGGTATTACTGATTCCTAATTTGTAGAATTGTCGCAAGGGTTCATATATGAACTGAGCTGGGGAATAGTGCCAGGTATATATAGGTCTATTAAATGACAGCTGCTGCAATGTTCTTCTTATTTACTGGAAGTATTATGAAATATTATCCTGATTCAGTGTAAGCCTTTTCCTTCCTATGTATGCTTCCCACTCCTCTACTCCTTGTAGGATCACATCTTCTTAAAAATCAAGTAATGTTATTGAGCCCTTAGTATGTGCCAGGAAGTTTTGTATATCATTTGCTTTGCTTAATTACAATACTCAAAGTTTCTTTGTCACCATAAGTAAACCAAGTCTTGGGGGTTTTAAATAACTTTCTCAGTCATACCACTGTTAAAAGTTCGAGTGTGGTTTGAAGCCACGTAAAGAACATTCCAAAACATCCCATCCCACTACTTTCTTAGAAGGAAATCTGCTCTAAGAGAAGGCACAAGGCAGCTCACTTCATTGTTGTTAGACAAATGGGAAGGCTGCACCAACCTCTGCTGGAGTATACCGTTTAATGTTTATGGGAAGGACTGAAGGGTAAGAGCTATTAAGAGACAGTGTCCATATGTTCCTTGGAAGTTACATAACTGGAAATACAATATTTTCACGCCATTGGACATGTAACTAAATGCACAAATGTACTTCCAGCCAAACCAAACCTGTAACATCAAATTCTAATATCATTCATTTATTTGATTATAGAAAGTATATCTCTTTCCAGAGAGAGGTGATGAAATCAGCTTCTAATGCCCTAGTGTAAATCATGTGATTAAGTGAAAGCCTAGGTATTTTCAAGAGGAGAAAAACTGTGTGATAGTCTCTATTAACAATATATATCCATTAACTGATGAATGGATAAACAAAATGTGGCATATCCATGCAATAAAATGTTATCTGGCCATAAAAAGGAAGGACATGTTTGATGCTATAACACAGATGAACTTTGGAAACATCATGTTAATTAAAAACAGCCAATCACAAGGGACCACATATTATATGATTCCACATTTATGAAATGGACAGAATAGGCATTTCTACAGAGACAGAAAATTACTGTTTGTCATAGTTAATACTGTCAACTTGATTGGCTTGAAGGATACAAAGTATTGATCCTCGGTGTGACTGTGAGGGTCTTGCCAAAAGAGATTAATATCTGAGTCAGTGGGCTGGGGAAGGCAGACCCACCCTTAATCTCATGGGCACAATCTAATCAGCCTCCAGTGAATATAAAGCAGGTGGAAAAACGTGGAAAGGAGAAACTGGCTTAGCCTCTCAGGCTACATCTTTCTCCCATGTTGGATGCTTCCTGCCTTCAAACACTGGACTCTGGGTTCTTCAGTTTTGAGACTCGTACTTGCTCCTCAGCTTGCAGACAGCCTAATGGAGGATTTTGTGATCATGTAAGTTAATACTTAAGATTAACTCCTCATATATATATACACATATATATACATATATATACACACACATATATACATATATATACACACACATATATATACATATATATATACACATATATATACACACACATATACATACACACATATATATACACATATATATACATATATACACATATATATGTATACATGTATACATATATACATATATATGTATATATATGTATATATATGCACGTATATATACATATATATACACACATATACATATATATATTTTTATATATATACATATATATGTGTATATATGTGTGTGTATATATACACATATGTGTATATATATACGTATATATGTATGCGTATATATATACGTATATATGTATACGTATATATGTGTATATATATTTGTGTGTATATATATATATGGGGGTATTATCAAATATTGTACTGATTCACTGTAAGCCTTTTCCTGCCTCCATATGCCATATATATAGAGCATATGTATGTATGTGTATATAACATATGGAAAACAATTCACCCCTATATATATATATATATGTGTATATATATACGTGTGTATATATATATACGTGTGTGTATATATATATATATGTGTGTGTATATATATATATATACACATAGGGGTGAATTGTTTTTGCTCCCTATTTGAATGCCTCACAGCCTCCATTGCACAACAAATTCACAATCTCAATTTTTTCTTTCTTCAGCCATAGGCAAACAGTGTAATATGTTCTCTAGAGGGACAGAACTAATAGAATATATATAAAATTCAAATATGGAGAAAAATATTCACTCATATTTATAAGCTACCTCCTGGATTTTTATCAAATTATTGATTGCATGGTTATCAATTTTGCATAATCTTTTTTATTTTTAAATGGACTTTGACAAGGTCTATGTTGATAGACTTACTTCTTTTGTGAGGATTGGGGGATGATGGCTAAGGGGTACAATATTTCTTTTTAAAGTAATTAGAATATTACAAAATTAATAATACCAATGAATGCACAATGCTATGATATACTAAATATTATGTAGATGTACACTTTAAATGAGTGCATTGTATGATACATTATATATAAATTATGTTTTAATAAAGTTGTTAACAAATTTACAGTTTACTGTATATTCAGCATTCGCTATGTGTCAATCACTCCACTATTGAAAAGAGTCAGGGATGATAAAGTGTTGGAGGGAGAAGGGATAAGGAAAGGGTTGATCTTTGGTCCACTAGTCGTTGTGATATGACTTGAGAACCCTGGATAGTTGGTAGGGGTTAGTAGGCATTTTCTTAGTAATCATGATCCCACAGGGGAAGAAAGGGGGAAGTCATACTTTGTTTCTTATGCCTCATGTCCCAGGCCCACCTGGCTTGTTTTCATGTTCTTTTCATCTCCTTTTTAACAACTATGAGTCTTCTACACATGATGCTGTAAAATGCTCTCGTTTTAAATCAGCATACTCTGAAAATATTTTGATGACAACTGGAGTCAGACCTTTGTCCTTATTTCCTGCTCCTCCTTCTCCCCAAGCCTCAGTGTTTCCTCTGGCTCCCATGCCACTGATTCCTCATACAGACTTGTCGACACTTTACATTATCTCCAGCTCCACCGCCTCCCATATATTGCTTAGTCAATGTATACACACTTAGTTCTCTTAATCTCCCTCATAAGTGAATTCCTCAGCCCCTTAATCACCCCTGCCACTCTTCTCTGAATCCTTTCCAATGTGCTGACATCTTTCTGGCGCAATGGTGCCCACAGCCATATGCCTTTGGCACTTGTTCCCCTTGGCCTCCCACCAGAAATGGAACTTGGCCGATGTCAGAACAGAGAGTAAGACATATTTATTTGATTTAGCTTCTGATTATGTTTGCTTCTTGGGATGATGGTTGATTACTAGTGAAGGGGTTGGCCAAGCATTGCGATTCAGGGCACATTGGTTGTGGAGATGGTTTATGTGGGAAGAGCAATACCATGTAACTTGTATTTCTCCCAGGAATGGTCTCTTTCTAAAATAGATGAAATCAAGAATTTTGGAACATGGTTATACCTTAGTTTAGCATCCCAAAGATTGTTTTTATTTCTGTAGCCTGAATTTAAAATTACAATACAACACAGTCTAGAATTTGGGGGTTAGACAACCTTAAGATTTCAATAGGGAGAAGTCTGTTACAGCACAATCATCTGGGATATCAGCTTTGAATGTTACCCATCATTTCTCGATTACAGATGCTTTACTCCATGCAATAGAAATTGTGAGAAATTAAAAGGTGGAAAAAAATCAATTTATTGGTATTTAAAAACCATCTTCTGGATCCCCACCTCAATAATGATTGTATGAACCTTCACTTTAGGTGAATCTTTCTATTTTTCAGAATTTAACAGTGCCTAATAGTTTGTGGAGTCAGATTTACATTCTGGAATCTAGAAATATAACTTCTTTAATGATAAATTAAATCATACTCTAAAATTATTTGAGAAAAAAATTTGTAAATAAGGTTTGTGGTAGAGTAACTGTAACTTGTTTAAGATGTAAGATGTCTCTTACAAGGTTAATTTATGCATTCAACCATTACCGATTAAGGGCCTATAACTTCCCTGGCACTGTGTTAGACACTGGGGCCATGATATGTGCAAGATATATTCTGAGTATGAAATCACATATTATAAAAATATCCACAGATAATTACAAGGGAAATAAGGATGGAAAAATTTTCTTTGTCTTACAAAGACAATTATTCATAATTTTTTTTTACATTGATAGCGTGTCACTTCTATTGCATCATTGACAGTGGTCAGATTGCATGATATCTAGATCAGTATGGAATATGCATCTTCTTAGTATAATATTGTACAATTATCACCACTGGCAAGTTAAATCCTATCTCTAAGAGTGACACCAAGAGAGCATATTGCATTTGCTCAAGTGGGATATATTAATCTTTCCAGTGTATAAAAAGCAGATGTTCAGTCTAGGGTTGGGGAAAGTAAGGAAAAAGAACTTGTTAATAGTGACAAACTTGTGTCAAATCCAGCTAGAAGTGATGGAGTGCAGGCAGATGGGCATTTCCATGAGTAGGAGATATGAAAACATCTTTCAGCAGTCATCAGAAAATCTGAGGTTGTACATTAAAGCTATAGAAGGAAATCAATAAAGTAGTCTGCTACAGGGGATGCTACTGTCCCTTTCTCCTTTAAGAACAGATAATAGATGCTCAGAAGTCAGCAGCATGCCAGAAGCAAACTGTGATCAGAGAGTAACTTCTTCAGCTGTTTGAATATCACTTCAGTATTCTGAGCTCTATCAAAAGGAACCCTTAATTAACCTGGAAGTTGAGTTTCATTTTCTCTTCCTATGAGCCATATCCTGTGCTCCCAAGAGTTGGATTTTTCTGTGGATGTGGAAGATTTCCTGGGGTTCTCCCTTGAGGTCTACCAGAAGCTCAGCACCACCTTCTTTCCCGGAAATGAAGCAAAGGTGGCTCAGTGCCCCCTTGCCTGTGCTTTCTCCTTAATTTCCATTTGTCCTGCCAGTCAGACATCAAGGAACATCTTTACTGAAGATTTACAGTGCTTGCAGAAGAGAATTACAGCATAGGAAGGACAAAGGTGGAAATAAAAGTACTTAACTTGGTCTTTTCCTTAGTCCTCCTCAGGGAAGTTGTTTCAAGGTTTACTCTTTTGGAAAGTGGGTGAGTGCTGTGTGCCCCCTTCACTCTTGATCTGGTTTCCTTCCTCTAATTTATAGACCAGCTCATATGAACAACCCAATCAGATGGTTACTCAAACAGAAGAGACTCCCCTCCCACCTTCCACCATCAGAAAAACTACACACACTTCATAAGAGTACACAGTCATCCAGTTTCCTCCATAAGTCCCAGAACGAAGCACTAGAATGTGGAGCCATAAAGAAAGGCTTGTGTTCAAGTCCCACTCTACCACTTCCTATCTGGAATCCTCAATTTTTTCATCAGTAAAATGGAAATAATACTACTTACTGCATGTGGTTGAACTGAAGCTTAAATAAGCTCATAAATGGAAAGCAGTTAGCACAGAGCCTGGCACACATTTAGCCTTCAATAAAACATAGTTATTCTATTATTCCAAACAGTTCTCTGATGTTCATTTCTGTCTAAGGAGATTCTAGGAGAAAAAAGAATGCTGAATATAAAAAAGGCACCTCAAATTTTAGTTCATAAACAGATATATGGACCCAATGTTTTTCTTACATGATCATCTGTTAAGCAATTATGCCATCCAAACATTACTTTTGCTCTTAGTGATATTCTCCATGCAGCGTTGTGCTAGAGAAATGAGTATTCCTACTAGCAACTCCTGGCCTTGCTCTTCAGGAGCAATGACTAGGGTGACTTTATGTTCCTTTGCTCTATCTGGGTCCTGAATCAATAGCACCAACAAACAAAATATTCAAGCATATTATCAGAATACCACTTCAGCATTTACTGGTTTTTCTCAGTTTTCAATGAATGGATCTGCTTCTCACTATTTTTATTTGGAATCTCCTCATGATGAAAGAAAATGTAAGGAGGTGACATTTGCCATGTGACTGGTTTGCATTTCTTCCCCTACCAGTTCTTAGCTACTGATTCTTCATCCCATCACCTAGTGTTTGAGTCTTCATGGCTTCTACCTCCTATATCACTCATAGATGTTTCTACCAAATGATATCTGGGTTTAACTTTCAGATTATGGCTCTATAACCTCCTACACCAGCCAAACTTTTTACAGGAGCAATTAGGCCTCCGGATTCCTCCTAAAAAGCATGTTTAGGTATAGGGTATTGGGTTAGTCTTGCCCAGTTTCTGGAAAAGAAAATAGTTCTGAGCTCCTGTTAGACCTCAAGAAAGGACCCCAGAGGTTTTCCACATCCACAGGGTTAACGGATTTCTTAAATCTACACAAGGACATGGCTCCAGTCTCATCCTAGATTGGCTCTTCAACAGCCTCTTTCCACCCTTAGAGCGATCCACTGTTGGGGTTGAGAAAACGGAACTGAATAGGGAGCATAAGGATGGCTGATTTGGCAGATCAGGCATAGGATAACTATAATGAATTTTGAGAACTTGTTATTGTGTCTACCAGCCAAGATTCTCCTTATTTAAGAATCTAACAAACACATATACTGACAAGAATTGGTAAAATATTCTAGGATAGTATAATTTATTACAAAGCCCATCACTCTGAGATGTGAAATTTATGTACACCTGTATTTTTCAGGGTCAGGTTTGAGTCACTGGATGGATAAAGTCACCTTAGAATTCCACTGTTCTTTCATCCCCAATACATCACAAGACTCCCAGTAATAATAATTGGAAGTGACAAGTATCTATAAATTTATAATTTCTTTATATGTGCAGAGTATTTTACAGTTTATAAATTGCTTCTATGCACAATACCTTATTTGAGCCACACAAAAATCCCTATGTGTGGGTTTTAATGTCCCCCATTTTTCAGGTGAAGACAGTTTTAAATTGATTTTTGTGATTTACCCAAGATCATTCAAAAATGGAAAATTCATCCCTTGTCTCTGATTATATATCTACTGCTTACAGTAGGATTTTAGCTAGGCATATTAAAAATATAGTTTTTTAATTAAGAAGTGGAATCAATTAAAAGAATATCAGTCAGTGAGATCAGTTTTTCCATTCTTCTATGTCAGTACCACAGTTTTGGGGTTTTTTAAATTACTTGATTTCTTCTTCATTATTTCATACCTATGAGGTTGTTCAGTACTCTCATTAGTATCTTATCCAAGTCCAATGATTTGTGAATATTGAACTTAAAAGAAATATCCCCTTACCTGACTTTAAATCAATATCAGTGCTGTCTCACTTTTCATATTATTTCCCAAGTGCCCATATTCTATCTCTTTATTTTTCTAGTTAAAAACCAATTTAAAAAGCATTTCAGTAACTCTGCTGTTATAGAACTCTCATTGTAATTAAATTAATAATTTAGATTTGTTGGCTTCTAATGCTGGAAGTCCTCCGGGCACCTTAATGTAAATAGAAAATGATACCAATGCTGCATCATGCCCTGATGACTACCCCAGAGCAAGATTGGGCAAACTTGCCAAATGATTGCAAAAAGCATAATTCCAAATTAAAATTAAAAACAACAAGCACATAGGAAAGGCATTAGCTTTACTCTGAAGAGTAATGGATTTCAGGTCTCTAGCTACAGATGACGGATGCAAGGGAAGGGAAAATATCATTAGGTACTCTAAGACGATATGCTGTTAAAATGTTAAGCGTTCACTGGGCCTTAGAAAATATCTAGTTTGGCCTCTTCAGATATATCACCAAGAAACTGAGAAACTTTTAGGTGAAATGATATTATTAAAGTTCCACAGCTAATTAGAGAGGACTTGACTGGTACCCAAGCCACCTGATACCAAGCCAGGCAGTTTCCCACTGTTCTGTTCTACCCTTCGCCTGCTTCCAGCATACTTTCGATCTACTAGTTTCAGAAAGCTAGAAATAACAGTTCTGAGCAACTAGTAGAAAGAGAGTGGGGTGTGGCGAGGGTGATAAAAACAAACAAAGTGAGGCATTCGCCTCAAGTGCAAACTGTAAGCAAGGGTGGGTAAAAAGCTCAGTAATGAAGATAAATAATATTCTAATGTAATATTTTTTAAATCAGGCAAAATTAATACAAAACAACCATTTTGAATTTTTACCCCCTTAATCTGCATCTGAGTCAAGTGTCTCCTTTATGTTTCCTGCTTCACTCCAGTATCAGTTTTGGAAATGATTTTCCATTCTTTTTATGGTCCCCACATGCCAATGCCTTGTTGAAATCAATGCTTTACTACAGGAACAGTACAGAGTAAGCGGCCCCTCCCTGTTTATTTTTTTTTTCACAAGGGCCAGAAATTTACTGAAGTTTGAAGGTGCTCATTCTGTGCTGATAATAAAATATGTCCACATACTTCTTTTACATTCTTCTCTTCAAAAAGTGCAACCTAACATCTTTTTCCTGGAGTGTAGGCTGTACTTACTGACTACCTTCTAGTTAATAGAATGTGGCAGAAGTGACAATGTACGATTTCTGGGACAAAGCCATAAAGGGCAGTGAGGCTTCTTCCTTGCTCTCTCTTGGATCACTTGCTCAGGAGAAAGCCAGCTGCCTTGTCATGAAGACATCCAAGGAGCACCATGGAGAGGTTCACATGGCAAGAAACTGAGGCCTCCCACCGACAGCACGTGAATGGGCCATCATAGAAGAAAATTCTCTAGCCCTAGTCAAGATTTCAGTTTATGGCAATGCTTGCAAACAGCTTGGCTGCAGCATCACGACAGACCCTGAATCTGTCCATCCAACTGAAACATTTCTGAATTATTGATCCACAGAATCTGTAAGGGAATAAATGTTTGTTGCTTTACATACCAAAATTTGGGTATAATTTCTTATGCCACAATAGATAACTAACACAGTGTGTTCCACACAATGATCGTGACTTTCATCTGGGGAAAAGGTAGACCCATAGGGTACTGAAACTGAGGTATCTGAGCAATACTTGGAAATCTTGTCGAATATTTCCCAAATACTGGAGTAAAATAGTGGTTTTGACACAGATGTAAATTTTATTCCAATCCTGATTTAATCCAGAAAGTAAACACCATAATTGAGTAATAGTTAATCCAGCTTTTCACTTTAAAATAATTGGCTGTATGCTACTACCAACAGGAGCTTGTGGGCCACAAGAGCTCACAAATCGTGCTATTATGAGTTGATAAAACTTCATCCCAAAACAAGGAGACATGCATAAAATCAGAAATAACCACTCCAACAGCTCAAGCATCATATGGTAATTGCATACTATTTCTAGGCTTTTTAACAATGTACTTATCTTAAATACCTCTATCAGTGTATATCTGATTCCATAGTCACAGTTTAGAAGCCACTTCTTTAAATCTACCTAAAGAGAATAATTTCATTCAGCGAGTCTTGGTTTCAAGTAGAGCGGTATTATGTTGCTTCACTTAATTTTATCTTGCTAAATTATTTTAATTCCAAAATACCATTTACCCTACAGGATGATTAAGGAAACTTCCTAAGTACTGATCTGAAGGTTGAAATATTAATGTCCATGTAAGTCACTAACAGGTGTTAACATCTTGTTATATATCATCTGGGTCTCTTCTCTCTTCCCTTGACCTGTAAGACTAAGTACTGAAATCTAACCACATTCTAAGTTATTAGAATCTTTTAACATTTTAGGTTAAATTAAGTCATCATGTAAACAAAGTTATAAGAACATTAGACTAACTCTTGATAAAGAGGGAAAAGCGGCAAAAACTAACCCTCCTACTGTCACTGGGGAATGCAGCCTGAGGAGTGACTTCTGATGTGTGCAGGCAGGATCGAAGCAGTCTTGGATGAAAGGAAAGTACTTAGTTTAGGAGGTCAGGTGAGAACTGTTGCATTTTCTTTCTAATAAACAGAATACCTAGAGAAAACATTCTAGAATACTTAAATCCAACTTATAATTCTGTATCTCTCTATCTGAACAACATTCCTGTTAATATTCTTATTCACCAAAAACCTATGTTATAGTATTACCTTTGATCATTCTAAAAGATAACTAGTATGTCTGGCTTTTATTCCTATTATCTGGTTTTAGCTTGCTTAAATTATTTTAGATTTTGGTATTAATTTTATAAACAACAATATTAAATTACCCTGATGATTTTTTCCTTTATTTCCTTTCAGAGCTTTTCTCTAAAGATCCCATATGTTTTATATGATGAACAAGTCACTTTTTCAAAAAATTTAGGTATGGTTTACATACAGTGAAAAGCAAGGGTTTTCAGTGTAGAGGTAGATGAGATTTGACAAATCTCGTAAGTTAGATAAAACGACACGACCAATACCCTTGATATGGTTTGGCTCTGTGTCTGCACCCAAATCTCATCTTGAATTGTAATCTCCATGTGTCAGAAGAGGGGGCTGGTGGGAGGTGGTTGGATCCTGGGGGAAGATTTCCCCTTGCTGTTCTCATGACAGTGAATTCTCATGAGATCTGGTGGTTAAAAAGTACAGCACTTCCCCTTTGCTCTCTCTCCCTTTTTCCTGCTGCCATGTAATACATGTCTTGCTGCTTTTCCCTCCCCCTGCCATGATTGTTAAAAGGTTTAACTGTGAATCAATTAAACCTTTTCTCTTTATAAACTACCCAGTCTCAGGTTGTTCTTAGAGCAGTGTGAAAATGGACCAATACAACCGTTATGAAGATAGAAAACATTTTTATTATCCTAGAATATTTGCTACTGCTTCCTTCTCATTCAGTTCCTGCATCATAACTCCATCCTGAGACAACTCTTATTCTGATTTCTAACAACATCAATTAGCTGCACCTATTCTATAACTTTATGTAAAGCAAACATATGGTATGTAATTATTTGCATCTTATTTTCTTCCTCATGCTTTTGAGATTCACCTATGTAATTGTAACAGTAGTTCAGTCTTTTTGTAGCCAGGTTAATATTCCATTGAATGACTATGCCACCATTTATATATACATTCTTCTGTTGCTAGACCTATTAATTGTTTGCAGTTTGGCGCTATTCTGAATAAAGCTGCTGTGAATATTTTGACACAATTTTTTGCATGGACACATATTTTCACTTATCTTTCATATTTATAACACAACTAGAAGTATTATTGATGGTTTATAGAGTAGATATAAATTTACCTTTACAAGAAACTGTCAAACTTGCTGTTTCTAACTAGTTGCGCTGTTTTCCACTCTCACCACCAACATGTAAGTCTTATAGTTGCTTTGCAAAACAGAAAGTTGTTATTTTTTAAATGTTTAAATTAGTATTGTAAAAAGCGTCATAGCAGTTTGGGAAATCTCATAAAAAGAGAAAATACTATCATAGCTTTTGAGAGACTAGTCATTTTATTAGGAAAATTATTATTTTGTAATTTGAAGCAACTGGAGAGGGGAAACAGTATAGGATAGAATAATTGGCAAATTGTGTTCTGTAAAAAAGACTAGAGAAAAAGCATTTTACCTAAGTGGTTTAAAATCTCTAAATAAGTCAATGCATCTTATTTTCTCTTGAAAAATTATGGGGAATGGCCATAAGTAAAATTTGCTATCGACTCAATTAGTCACACAATTTTAGATGTATTTCACAGTTATAAAAAATGTGAAAAGTTAAAGAAAAAGAGATGGTAGAGATTTGAAGAAAATAGGACTGTAGCCCTTAATACTCACTCTGAAAGCATGAAGAAAGGCAATTAATTAATTATTCAAATACTCTAGCTATTTGTAGTGTGTATTCTATTTATATATTCAAGAAATTAAATAAAATATATTTATTGTCCTCCTACTCTGTACTTTATGAAATATGCAATGTTCAATAGACATTTGATTATCTGTTACTGCTTCTGGATTTTGAGTTACAAAAATCTTGCCTTCTTTCTTGTTCAGATAATTGTGATGATATGATTTTAAACAATGTGATGCTTAGGAAGTGCTTTATTATTGAAGAAAGGTCACATTCTTAAAAATGGGATTGGTTGCAGTTCTTATTAATAGAATACTCCAAGAGTACTTGGCTGCTCTGTAGCTAAGAACATGCAAGTTTCTGTATATAGATAGCTTTCTCTCTTTTTTTAATTTAAAAAAAATAGAATTGAAAAAAAATGGTTTATAGAGAAACAGCCCTTATACGAACACTTTAATTATTGAGCACTGAAAGGTAAAGGTTAAAGTATTACATCTATTTTTCATATGCCCTTGCAATATTAGACACTAATTAATGTGTTAAAACAAGACAAAAGGAAAACTAAAGATAAATATAGAAAGTGACAGAGGGTTTGCAGCTGCAGGAATTTACAAAATATGGACATTCATGAGCTGTGATGATCAAGTAGAAGAAATGAGTACAACCAAGAAGAAATGAGAATGATGGATATTAAAGTACATTAAACTAATTGGGCCATTCACTGGGTTTAGCAAAAGGTGTCAAGAAAAAGGATTGAAGAGCAACTATATTCATCCTGTAAGTAGGTATATCAGAAATGTGTGGGATTAAGGTGGCCTGCTAATAAAGTGGGGGCAAGCATCAGGCAGACCTGGGAGGAGACCACTCAGTCGCTGAGCACCTTCAACACTAATTTCTGGTAGTCATAGGAGTACACCAAAGGCAGGCATATCACAACTCCCAAAGTGGTGGTTTGGGTTGCCTGAAACTGGAAAACTAAAAATAAATGGATAGTAAGGAGAGAACACAAGACTGATTACTAGTACGTAAGCATTTTATCATAGGCACAAGAGAAGACAGACCAGATAGACCTTTTGTAGTGACAGAGATGAAGAGGCAGAAGTTTGAAACATAGAAGTTTAACCACTAAGCTTATTTATGGCCTTGTACGTTCAAAGACACCACAATTTTGAGCAAGTAGCATTCTATTTTATTGGTGTCATCTCTGAAGTGTGTATACACGGTGAAAGCAAAATAAACTGAAGTGCAAATTGGGAGGAAAAAATTCAAATCACAACAGCATGGGGTAGAGTTAATTTCAAGTGTATGTCTCCTCAGATGAAAGTTCATGGCCCGGGATCAGAAAAACGAGTGAAAGCTGTGGTGTGAGTGAGCCTATACAGAAGCATGTATTACCCTTGGACTTTTCTCCATCCCACACCAAGAAAGTCTCCATTATATGAAGCTAAATATTACTATATCTAATCAATAAAATTAAAATGACCTCTATTGAGATCAAAACATTGATTTATAGCATGGTGTCTCTTAGTATGCAATGAGGATTGATTAGGAAACTGAGGATTCACAATATTTTCAAGTTCAGAACTCTTTGGGAAGGCCCAACACTGACCATGAGTGGACAACAGTGGGACAGGTAGGCTTGCTGCTTTGGAATATGCCCCTGATCTTGCCAAAAACCTCCATCTAGCTCATAGGTAAAATTATACTGGGAAGGCAATGTTCTCCATTAATCTACATTCAGAACACAATCTACAGAAATTGTTTCTATTGGAGAAAAACAGTTAAACATTTATCAGTGTAGAGAACACCCAAAAACTCAGAATCCAACTCTTTTAAATGTCTTCTTTGTGCATGGTCAGATGAGAAAGAGAAATAAATTTTCAGTGGAAACAAGTCTAGTCAGGTAGTTGAATCAGGCTGTGTGGTGAGGGTCCTAGATAGGGAGAGGATGACTTGAAGGCCATGTGTGATTTGTGAGGACAGCCAGAGATGTCACTAAGTCACAGGGAGCTCTGTCAGAGCCCCCCAGCTAAGAATCAGAACCTTTCATCTGCCAGTTGGTTGGCCCATTTAGACTTCTATTTGCATGGCAGTTACACATAAAGAATTTTTCTTGTTGACTGACTGAGGGGAATGAAGTGCAATTGAAAGCATGGGATAATATCCTGCCATTACCCAGGCTCTGGGCTTGGAGACAGTGACCTGATATGGAGAGATATGGTGGTAGATGGTCCTGAAACTCTTAGAGAATATTTCAGCTTTGAGTTGCACTCAGAGAGTTCACAGGTGGGAGCAAAAGTAACAACAGGTTAGCACAGTGTTTAGTAATCAGAGCTAACCTTGGGAACCTGCCACCCTAGAGACAGAGGGCCAATTTAGGAGCACACTTACAGTTATCTTGAGTTCTTGAGAAATGTTTGGGAAGAGGAAAAGAGAGACATGTTTGTTATACAGTTATGTAGATTGGGGTACACCAGAGCAGAGACATTTGTCAACTAATGGCAAATTATTTCCAGCAATGAGCCATAGCTACCTACACTAATGGCCTATTTCCACAATAAATTGTTGATAGATTTGGTATGGTTTGTAATAACCATAGAATGGATATGAGAGTCAGCAGTTTGGGTTTTAGACTAACTCTTGGTGCAACTCTGAGCAAGGCATTTCAGTTCTCTGGGCATCATGTAGAAACATGGTTAGAATAAGGGAACTCTAAGGTCCACTTCATTTTTACATTTACTCAACTTTTATTGTCTCCCAATTTAGTATGTACTGTATATGTAAGCCAACTCAGCTAATGGGACATTTTCCTAGAAATAACTTTTTACCCATATCATATATTACATTGAACCATATTCAGCCACACATGTATCTTTAAAAATATGTTGAAGCGAGCAACATACTGCAGGCCACATTTGCTATAAGGTCTCAAGCTACAGAATCACTTTAGATCTCTTTTGAGACTGTTGCTCAGAGAAGAGACAGCAGGCATTACACTCCCTTCCCTTACCTACCACTGTTTTTTAAATTTTTATGTTATAAAAATTTATGTTATGTTTAAATTTATATTACAAAATAATATAAAAATATAATGATTTATTTTTATTTTAGTATTTTGGGACTAGGCAGGGTTTTCCCTCTCCTTCCTAGTACTCTAGTCTCACCCAGACCCCTGGAAAATCCAAAACCCGCTGACACTCACTTCCCGAATTTCAGAGCATTAGCTGAATTATCATGGATGAGATATCCACACAATACAAAGTAAGATTTCACTTAACATAGATATTTACATTAAATATATTCAGAATAATTATTTTCACTGGAGGACTGATAGATCAACCAATGGCAATTTAAGGAGAATATTGCCTGTCCTTGTAAGGGATATTCCCTCTCGGCAGCAAAGGTGGGGCTGGAACATACTGTATCACTCAGTCTTGTCAGAGGAGATGTTCTGTCACTGATTAAAGAGCTGCATGTCCTCTTTAGTCACAAAAACATTTTATAGGGAAACCTTGTTTCTGTCTTAATGGATTCAGGCAGTGTAATGAGAGCTACCAAAGTGGACATGAAGAAACCCTTTGAGAGACAGAACATGTCACTTCTCACTTACTCACTAATGGCAGTCCCTCCTGGCTGAGCAAGCCCTTCTGGGCAGAGTGGAAGAGTCATTTAAAATGCACCTGCATTTCTTTCTTCTTTCAAATACAGCAAAAGGTGCCCCCCAAAAAGACATTTTTTCTTTGTTAGAAACACTAAATATGGCATATGTATCTTAGTTTCATCAGCGGTATCTGAAGACAGAAAAATAATACTCCCTTAAATGTGCAGTGCATACTCTACCTTTTCAAAGTCTATTTCTATTTCTAAGTTGCTCAAACCTCACAACACACTTGGAGGTTGATTGGCCAAAAATAAGTCTTTTGCTTGTTTCTGTTACAGATTAGGTATCCAAGGCTTAAGGGACTCACCTGACATCTTTAAGATACACAATGAAAGAATGAATAAAGTAGAATCAGAGCTGGAGGTTCTCCAACTCTTCATTTGCTTCTGTGTATGTGTGTGTCTTTGTGTCTGTGTGTACACACAGGCATACATACATATACATATATGCCAGTGACAAGTTAGTACCTGCCATGACCAAGCTGCAATGCATGCAGGGCAAATAATTGTACTGTTTATGGAGAATCAGGAAAAGGAGGGCATTACTGAGAATGCAGTTTTATTCTATGTCTTTTGCCTATTTGAAGAAGCAACTAATTCATAAACTATATGGTAAGCACATTTAACTGTTCTAGGATTTTTCTCATGCTTCATGAAAACATATCATAACTGGGAAACCAACTGTAAAATTAAAAGAACTAGATGTTGCCAATAAAGACCATCATTTCAGGAAAATAAATTTGTTTCTTGGAAGCTGTTCTTGAATGTATGCTTGAGGTGCCCACAGGAAAACTAATTCAACCGAGAAACAAATTGATCTTGCTTCATTGGTTTATATGAACAGAGTAAAATACACACCAACAGGTTATATCACTTAATAACTATTTGTTCTCTATAATGAATCAATGGCAAGATCACCTTGAATTATTATATTTTGAAATCATATGTACAAAGTAACCTAGGACCACTGTTCATGCACCAAACTATGGGTTTGATTGAGGACATCATCCGAGATAACAGCATCAAAGTAATCAATATTTATGTAGTACTTTATCCATTATATTTGGGAATTTTGTTTCTTCAAGGATTTTTGTTAAGATGTTTGTAACTGTGTGGAGATGAAATAAAATTGTACAATTTGACAATGCAGTTTGTGTCTGGAAATGTGTCATTTTACTTAGTGAAGGCATTTTATGGGATCTTATAGTGGAAAAAGGGACATGCATATGCAAAATCAATTCTCTTAAGCTTTAAATATTTCGTGATATGCTTTCAAAAGTTACATACAACTTTTGTAATTAAATAATGGGAGTAGAAATTTGCAGGTTATATTTTCCATTCTTCCAACTTGTAAAAGCTACCATTTAGTGCAATTTCATCATGTAATTTGAGGCCATGATAGGAGGCAGTGTCATAAAGCCTGAAAATCTTCCTGCCAAGGGTTTGTCTAAAGTTCTTCTCCTTTTATGCTCCAGGGCCTGTAGCAGATGTCCTTTGACCATGCTAAGTGGTAAAACAGACCCCTATCCAGAAAAGAGAATGATTTTTCAATCCTGAGTGGAGTGGAGGGATGGTCATAGATTATACCTATGCATTTTAAAAGCGAAAAGTTTAATGAGCACACTGACTAGAAAAATTCAGCCCAAGAGTGATGTTTAAACATTAGGGGGTGACAATTCATAAACTCTTTAAAGCAACGATTTTATAATGTAAAACAGCAAAACAAACAAACAAACAAACAAAAACCAACCTTAAATACTATGATGGTTAAACTGAGTGTCAATTTGATTGCATTGAAAGATGCAAAGCACTGATCCTGGGTGTGTCTGTGAGGGTGCTGCCAAAGGAGTCAGTGGGTTGGGAACGGCAGACCAACCCTTAATCTGGGTGGGCACCATCTAATTAGCTGCCAGTGAAGCTAGAATATAAAGCAGGCAGAAAAATATGAAAAGACTAGACTGGACTATCCTCCCAGCCTACATCTTTCTCCTGTGCTGAATGCTTCCTGCCCTCAAACATCAGGCTCCAAGTTCTTCAGTTTTGGTACTCAGACTGTCTCTCCTTGCTCCTCAGCTTGCAGATGACCTATTGTGGGACCTTGTGATGGAGTGAGTTAATACTTAATAAACTCTTCTTTATATATATTCTATTACTCTGTCCTCCTAGAGAACCCTGACTAATACAAATACTCATTAAAATAAATAATGAAAATTAGTTGAAAAATATGTGTATATACCCAGTAATGGAATTGCTGGGTCAAATGGTATGTCTAGTTCTAACTCCTTGAGGAATTGCCATACCGTCTTCCCCAATTGTTGAACTAATTTACATTCCCACAAACAGTGCAAAAGCATCCCTATTTCTCCACAGCCTCACCAGCATGGATGCAGAGAGAGGAGCAGTACACACCAGGGCCTGTTTCAGGGTTGAGGGAGAGGGGAGAGAACTTAGAGGACAGGTAAATAGGTGCAAGAAACCACCATGACACACATATACCTATGAAACAAACCTGCAAGTTCTGCATATGTATACTGTTTTTTTTTTGAAGAAATAAAGAAAAAAATAAAACTATATATAATGTTACTTTATAAAAAACATTTTATTATAACTTATTTTAATATTTAATAATTTATTTTATACTACTTTTTTCTTTGAAAAATACATTTTAATTCATATTTGTTAGAAATTCAAATTTTAAAAATTCAAATTCAAATTTATATGTTTGGTTTGACAATATTTCTTTAGTTATAACTGTATTTACTAGTTACATTAAACAAATTCCCCTAAAATATTTTTTTTGTCATTTTTTTCCAAAAAATTTTAACCACAAGTCTGCTATAAGCATAAAATCATAGAATCAGAAGGGACCCAAAAATTCATTTGTTGAGTGGTTTTTCACTATTTTACTATACAATAATAAGCATATTCTCTACATCCTGAAGACATATTTCTTTGAAATAGTTTGTATGTTCCACATGTATTATGAAGAATTATATTTTTAACTAGTATATAAAGACTCATATCATTGTATACAAGAAAAATTATGGTATGTAATCTTTGTAATCTTATTGCAGTATTTATGTTCATTAAGCCACATGGAATACTGAAAATAACTAATGAGTTTCCAACAGTTTTTATAGAGTAGGAATGTAAAACTATTGATCTTTTCCAAATTCATTTACAAATTCAACAATGCTGGATTAAAAGATTTGGGAAAGTTCCTGATTTAAGTAATATGTTATGTAACTGAAGCTGTGAAGGACTTCTCTGTCATAACGTTGTCATTAATACGGGTCGAAGATCCTTATACTTCTCTAGGGCTTCTTGAGACCTTTTCGTAAACACCATGCCCAAAGCAAAGAGAAAGGGGATGATTGTAGATGACTCCAGTTCAAGTTTAATTTTGAAATATGTTTTAGCTGAATGGGACTTTAGTTACATAAAAGGGGTGAGTACGAGTTATTGATTCTGTCCTTCTTTTATTACTTTCTCACATGAGGTCAGTGCAGAAAAGTATACCTGGGTCTGTGTGTTGGTTTGGAAGGAATTTTGAACAGATAAACTCTAGACTACCGAGGTCTTACTCTCTTTGCCACTGAAAAACTGAATATACAAAGAGATAATCACCAGATCATACAATAAAAATAGAACTCTGACCCACAACTTGCAGCAATTAGCCTAGGAAACCAACCTAGAAAGTCAACAATTAACTCTCTAACAATTGACCCAACGTGACCAGGACTTGATTAATAACTGACAACTTCCATAATTTGTGTCCCCACTTCCAATTTAGAACCAACAAAGGCAAATCAAATATACACCCCTAACCAACCACATAGGATGTCCTGCTGCTAGTTTTCCTGCCAACAGCTTTCTTTATGCAAACAGCTTTCAGTGAGAGAATATCTGAACCCTTCCCTTTGTCCACTATAAGGTTTTCCCATTTTTCTGCCTACCCTTACATTTCTGCCAAAATGCTAGTGATGTAGTGGGGTGGAGGATTCCTTTGCTATCCCAAGCTCTGAATAGTAGCCTTTTCTTATTCTCATTTGGCTGTTCATTTACTTCCACACCTTTGATTTAAAATGGAGTAGTTTGATTCCAATTAGAATTAGGTTTTGAATCTATTTTTATTTAGTGCTTTGAATTAGAGATAAAAAAATATTCCCAGCATAGATGATGGTTCAGTTAAGTTCATCAGAATTGTAACAATCTTTATTTTACACACATACACACACACACACACATACACATTCTAAGGGTGATATTACCTATATGCCATATACAAAAACACTCATCTTTTTTGTGTGTAATTGCTCAATCTTAAAGCATTAGTATATAATAAAATAATAATAGTCATGTATAGCTTAATGATAGTGATACATTCTGAAAAATGCATCATTAGGTGATTGAATTATTGTATGAACATCATAGATTATACTTACATAAACCTAGATGGCATAGCCTACTACACACCTGGACTATTAGATGCAGCCTAAGGTTTCTAGGCTACAACCTTTTATAGCATGTTACTATATAAATTCTGTAGGCAAGCGCAACACATTGGTAAGCATTTGTGCATCTAAACATATCTAAACATAGAAAAGACACAATAAAAATATGGTATTATCATCTTCTGGGACCACCATCCTATATATACATATATAGATTACATATAACCTATCATTGACCTAAATGTCATTATGTAGCACATAACTAGATGCGATAAATGAGACATAATACTTTGGTGAATACACAGGTAAATAAGGAAGATAGTCTGCCTTCTAGCTTAAAATATAAATGGAAGAGTAGTTGTGCTGTATACAAAACTATAAAATTAGAGAGCATATGAAATATGAAGTAAAGATAGTATGTAATACTTTCAGCTGTTTAGACATGAAAACAATTATTTTATTTTGGTTAATGTAAGAAAAATCTTCCTGAAAGAATTTACATTTGAACTGAGCTAAACCATTAAGTTTGGGCTGGAGGACAAGTAACATTTTTCTGTTATTGTTGCTGCTGCTTTTCTATTGTTGTCTAATTGTTGGCATGTGAAATCTCATTATTCCAGAATAAACATTTTAATTGATCCAATCCTAAACTGGTTCCCATATTTCGATTTCATCCTGCATGTAAGAAAAATATCATATCTTTGTGTGATGGCTAATACTGAGTATCAACTTGATTGGATTGAAGGATATAAAGTATTGATCCTGGGTGTGCCTGTGAGAGTGTTGCCAAAGGAGATTAACATTTGAGTCAGTGAGCTGGGAAAGGCAGACCCATCCTTAATCTGGGTGGGCAAAATCTAATCAGATCAACCAATGACAATTTAATGAGAATATTGTCTGTCCTTATCAAGTGAATAGGATAACTTGTTTTGTGGACACCACTCAGCCTTTTTCCCCAGCCAACCCTGTCATCGCTCAATGGGCCCATAAACAAAGTGACCATGGTGGCAGAGATGGAGGTGGCAGAGGTGGAAGTTCAGCAACATGGACTTCCACTCACCAACGCTGACCTGGCAATGGCCACTACGGAGTACCCAATTTGCCAGCAGCAGAGACCAACACTGATCCCTGTATGGCATCATTCCTCAGAGTGATCAGCCAGCTACCTGGTAGCAGGTTAATTATATTTGACTTCTTCCATCATGGAAAGGACAGAGGTTTGTTCTCACTGTAATAGACACTTACACTGGATATGGGTTTATCTATCCTGCATGCAATGCTTCTGCCAAGACTAACACCCATGGACTCATGAAATGCCTTATCCACTGTCATGGTATTTCAGACAGCATTGCCTCTGACCAAGGCACTCACTTAAAGAAGTGCAGCAGTGGGCTCATGTTAATGGAATTCACTGGTTTTACCATGTTCCCCATCATCCTGAAGCAGCTGGATTGATGGAATAGTCAAATGGCCTTTTGAAGTCACAAGTACAATGCCAAATAGGTGACAATACTTTGCATGGCTAGGGAAAAATTCTTCAGAAGGCAGTATATGCTCTGAATCAGGGTCCTGACCAGACCCTTCAGGAATGAAGATTTGGGTCACTCCACCAAGAAAATACCATGACCTGCTGAGGTGCTTGCTGAAGACAAAGGGAATAGAGAATGGGTATTAGAAGAAAGTAGTCATCAATACGAGCTATGACCAGCTACCACATGACCAGCTGCAGAAACAAGGACTGTAGTTGTCATGAGTGTTTCCTCCTTCTTCTGTTAAAAACACTTTGTGAATGTATACCCTTGTACTAAGAAAATATCTTCATTTTATTTCCTTCTTCCTTTATCATGTGACATAAGATTAATTGACTTCACATGAACATTTAAGTATTGTTAACTTTATGCAATAGTATTTGGGTTGGGGATTGGTGCATTTCTGGTTGTATGAAGGATAGTTGTATTATGTTAGGCATAATTGAAGATTACGTATGATCTCAGGAGATGTGTACATGGATTCAAATGGAACTTGTGATGGATAATACTGAGTGCCAACTTGATTGGATTGAATGATACAAAGTATTGATCCTGGGTGTGTCTGTGAGAGTATTGCCAAAGGAGATTAGCATTTGAGCCAGTGCGTTGGGAAAGACACTCACCCTTAATCTGGGTGGGCACCATCTAATCAGCTGCCAGCATGGCTAGAATATAGGCAGGCAGAAAATTGTGAAAAGAGAGACTGGCCTAGCCTCCAAGCCTACATCTTTCTCCCATGCTCTGTGCTTCCTGCTCTTGAACATCAGACTCCACATTCTTCAGTTTTGGAACTTGGACTGGCTCTCCTTGCTCCTCAGCCTGCAGATAGCCTATTGTGGGACCCCATGATCATGTAAATTAATACTTAAAAACCCCCCTTTATATATATATACATGCATTCCAGTAGTTGTTTCCCTTTAGAGAACCCTGACTAATACACTTTGTATGATCTACTTTGAGGAAGTTCTCATGTTGAATGGTTATTTTTAGGGGGGTTCTTGGGTTATGAATATTCCTATTGAAACTAGTTCTTCAAATGCCCATGGGTTCTGTTAAAGTGAGTACTATCTTAAGCTTCTATTTTATTTGTCCTACTGCATTGTCCATCTGTCAAAGTTTATCAAAGCCAAGAACTCATACTCCTGCAATGGATTTCTTGAAAGGGAAGTCCAAGAAAAATAATCTGGAGAGAATGATAAAATATTCAAACCTGTTATTTTAAAAGCTAATATTCAGCATATAGTCATAGATATATAAACCTTTAAGTGACTTTTTTTTGGTGGTGAACAGCAGGAATTTTCAATTAGTTGAAGTAAAAGCACAGTCTTGGGGACGTTTGGGTTCATCTCACAGACATAAAAAGCTGCAAAATAGCACCATTCTCACTTTTGTAACAAGGAAAAAGCTGGACAAACAGTACATTAATGCCTTTTGTTAGGATCGTCAGAGAACTGAGGTTACAGGGTAAACAGCAAACGTGTGATGGAGAGAGATAGGCCCCTGAGAGGAGTAGGAAAATCTGGGCATTTTTTTTTTTTACCTGAGTCAGATTCCACCTAACAATATACAAGCTTGTAAGTCAATTTAAGTAGACATTTGGAAAGGAAAGCTGAAAGTAAATCTTGTCCTACTGTGGGAATATGGAGCCTCTCATGGACATATGGGAGTTCATACACTTTTGCAGAGTTTTACTCCAGAAACCCCATCAGGTGCCAATGGAAAAGATTTGAGAAAATTCTGAGAAAATCCTCTCACCGCCAAAACCCCTTACCTACATCTCTTAAAGAATAAAAGTGTTAATCTGGATAGAAAACAGCATAAATACTTGTAGCTTAATGGCACTGGTGGAACCCCATAGTAGCTACAATTGAGCTGAGGAATGGAGCCAACCAATGAAAATTCCCATGCCCATCTCCTCTATTGTCATGAATAAAAAAAATTGCCTAAACCTTCTTGGGGATGGGGAGTGCAGCACAATTGTAGTCTGGGGGTACTGTAGAAAATACATTGCAGCTGGGACAAGGAGATGGGAAAACAGAGGAATAAGAAATATTTTTCCTGTGAGTGGAGCAGAATAAATGCTATATTCAACATTACATGTGGAAAAGAGGCAGCAATATTTATGAAGACTACACCCTCAAGAGCAGGCTCACAGTGCCTGCCTAAGATGAAGGCTCAAACAGAATATCAGATAACATACTCACTCCCACACCCCTACTGTTATGCTAACAAGCATAAAGTAAAAATTGCATTATAATACACCTAAGAGAAGTGGAAGATGCAAACTCCCTCTGGTAAAGTGTACAAAGGGAAGACCCAAAACCAGGTGGCCAAAAATAAAGGAAAGTCTCACTACAGGGATTTGAAGACTCTGGTATGCTGAATGTACCCAGGGCAACAATAAATGTCAAATAAAGCTCACTTCTGATTATATTATTACAAACACCCACACTAAAGATCTAACAGAAGGAAAAATAAAATACAATGAATTCCAAGCATTATGAGATCTATGAAAATGCAAGAAAAACACACATTCTAAAGAGATAAAACAAACATTAGAATAAGACTCATATATGACAAGATATTGGAACTATAAAGCAGGGCATTTAAAATAACTAAGATTAATTAGTTATAAAGAATAATAATAAGCTGTAACATTATTACAACATTTAAGATCAGATAAACAGTCTCAGCAGAGATAGAACCTATAAGGAAACATCAAATAGAAATGTTAGAATTCAAAATTTACAATAAAATAAGTTAAAAATTTTCTTCGATGTTATCAGTACATTTGACACATCTGAGGAAAGGATCTGAGACCACAAAGACACAGTAAAAGAATTACTGATATAAATGCAAAACTATACAAAAGAAGGAAAAAAAAAGAATAGAACCTCTAGAAAGTGTGTGATAAGGGGTTGAGTTCTTGATTTGGGTTTCAGCTTGGTTGCTGTTGGTGTATAGCAGAGCTACTAATTTGTGTACATTAACTTGGTATCTTGACATTTGCTGAGTTCATTTATCAGTTCTAGGAGCTTTTTGGATGAGTCTTTAGGGTTTTCTAGATATACGATAATATCATCAGCAAACAGTGACAGTTTACTTCCTCTTTGCCGATTTTGATGTCCTTTATTTCTTACCCTTATCTGATTGCTCTGGCTAGGACTTCCAAGTGATGCTGGAGTTTGTGAAATGCTTTTTCTGCATCTATTGAGATGATCATGCATTTTTTGTTTTTAATTTATGTGGTATATCACAATTATTGACTTATGTATGTTAAACTCATCCTGCATCCTTGTTATGAAACCCACTTGATCATCATACTGGATTATCTTTTTTGCAATGGTGTTGGATATGGTTCACTAGTATTTTGTTGATAATTTTTGCATCTGTGTTCATCAGGGATGTTGGGATTTGGTTTGTTTATTTATTTATTTATTTATTTATTTATTTTTTATTTATTTTTGCTATGTTCTTTCCTGGTTTTGGTATTAGGGTGATACTGGCTCCATAGAATGATTTAAGGAGAATTCCTTCTTTCCTTATTTTTTGGAATGGTGTCAATAGAATTGGTAGCAATCCTTTGAATGTCTGATAGAATTTCTGAACTTTCCTTCTTTAGGAATTCTTTATTGTTGTTGTTAACATTTCAATCTCGCTGCTTGCTATTGGTCTGTTCAGAGATTTGATATCTTCCTGATTTAACCTAGGAAGGTTGCATAATTTCAGGAATTCATTCATCTCCTCTAGATTTTCTAGTTTATGGCCTGTAAAGGTGTTCATAGTTGGCTTAAATAATATTTTGACTTCTGTGGTATCAACTGTAGAATCTCCTGTTTCATTTCTAATTGAGCTTACCTGGATCTTCTCTCTTCTTTCCTTGGTTAATCTCGCTAATTTTCTATCAGTTTATCATTTCAAATAATGAGGTTTTTGTTTCATTTATCTTTTGTATTGTTTTCTTTGTTTCAATTTCACTAATTTTGCTCTGATCTTTATTTCTTTACTTGTGCTGGTTTGGAGTTTGAATTGTTCTTATTTCTCCAGTCCTGTGAGAAGGGACTTTAGATTGTCTATTTGTGCTTTTTCAGACTTTTTGATGTAGGCATTTAATGCTATAAACTTTCCTCTTAGGACTGCTTTTGCTGTATTCCAGAGGTTTTGATAGGTTTTGTCATTATAACTCAGTTCAGATAATTTTTAAATTTCCATTTTGATTTTTATTGTTGAACAATCATTCAGAAGCAGGTTATTTAATTTTCATTTATTTGCATGGTTTTGAGGTTTCCTTTCATAGCTGATTTCCAATTTTATTCCACTCTGATCTGAGAAATTTTCATAAAATTTCAATTTTCTTAAATTTACTGAGACATGTTTTGTGGCCCATGATATGATCTGTCTTGGAGAATGCTCCATGTGCTGATGAATAGAATATATAGTCTGCAATTGTTGGGTAGAATGGTCTGTAAATATCTATTAAGTCCATTTGTTGTAGGATATAGTTTAAGTTCATTGTTTCTTTGTTTGCTTCCTGTCTTGATGACCTGTCTAGTGCTGTCAGTGGAGTATTATAGTCCCCCACTATTATTGTCTTGACATATGTTTCATTTCTTAGGTCTAGTATTAATTTGTGAGCTCCAGTGGTAAATGCATATATATTTAGAATGTTGATATTTTACTTTTGGACTAATCCTTTTATCAATATATAATGTCTTTTTTGTCTGTTTTAACTGCTGTTGCTTTGAAGTTTGTTTTGTCTGATATAAGAATAGCTACTCCTGCTTGTTTTTAGTGTTCATTTGCATGGAATATCTTTCTCTACCCCTTTACCTTAAGTTTAAGTGAGTCCTTATGTATTTGGCGAGTCTCCTGAAGACAGCAGAAACTCGGTTGGTAAGTTCTTATCCATTCTACCATTCTGTATCTTTTAAGTGGAGTATTTAGGCCATTTATATTTAATGTTAGTATTGAGATGTAAGGTACTATTCTATTCATTGTGCAATGTATTGCCAGAAAAACCTTGTTTTGTTTTCATTGTGTTATTGTTATATATATATAGATCCTGTGAGATTTATGCTTTAAGGAGATTCTATTTTGGTGTATTTTGAAGATTTGTTTAAAAATTTAGAGGTTCGTTTACCAGTTCTTGTAGTGCTGGCTTGGTAGTTGTTAATTCTCTCAGAACCTGTTTATCTGGAAAAAATTGTATCTTTCCTTCATTTATGGAGCTTAGTTTTACCGGATACAAAATTTTTGGCTGATAATTGTTTTCTTTAAGGAGGCTGAAGGTAGGTCCTCAATCCCTTCTAGCTTGTAATGTTTCTGCTGACAAATCTCCTGTTAATCTGATAGGTTTTCCTTTATAGGTTACTGATGCTTTTCCCTCACAGCTCTTAAGATTCTTTTCTTCATCTTGACTTTAGATAATCTGGTGACTATGTGCCTAGGTGATGATCTTTTTGCAATAATTTTCCCAGGTGCTCTTTGAGCTTTTTGTATATGGATGACTAGATCTCTAGCAAGTCCAATTGAGTTTTCCATGATTATTTTCTTAAATATGTTTTCCATACTTTTAGCTTTCTCTTCTTTCTTGGGAATATCAGTTATTCTTTGGATGGGATGTTTAACATAGTCCCAAAATTCTTGGAGCCTTTGTTCATATTTTAAAATTATTTTCTCTTTGTCTTTGATGAATTATGTTAATTCAAAAGCCTTGTCTTTGAGCTCTGAGGTTCTTCTGCTTCTTCAATTCTATTGCTGAGACTTTTCAGTGCATTTTGTATTTCTTTAAGTGTGTCCTTGAGTTCCAGAAGTTGTGATTGTTTTTTGATTTCTGCTATCTATTTCACTGAATAATTTTCCTTTCATATTCTATATCATGTTTTTGATTTCTATGAGTTGGACTTCATGTTTCTCTGGTGCCTCTTTGATTAGCTTAATGATCAACCTTCAGAATTCTTGTTCTGGCAATTCACAGATTTCATCTTGGTTTGGATTCACTGTGGGTGAGCTGATATGCTCTTTTGGAGATGTTAAAGAACATTGTTTTGTCATATTACCAGAATTGTTTTTCTGGTTCTTTCTTATTTGGGTACACTTTGTCAGAGGGAAGATCTGGGATTCAAGGGCTGCTATTCAGATTCTTTTGTCTGACAGGGTGCTCCCTTGATGTGGTGCTCTCCCCCTTCCCCCTAGGAATGGGGCTTCCTGAGAGCTGAACTGTAGTGATTGTTTTTGCTCTTCTGGGTCTAGTCACCCAGCGGAGTTACTGGGCTCTGGGCTGGGATTGGGGAGTGTCTGCAAAGAGTCCTGTAATGTGAGCCATCTTCAGGTCTTACAGCTGTAGATACCAGCATCTGGTCTCGTGAGGTAGCAGGAGAGTGAAGAGGACTCTGTGAGGGTTCTTGGTTGTGTTTTTGTTTAGTGTGCTGGCATTTTATTGGTTGGCTTCCAGCCAGGAGATGGCTCTTTCATGAGTGCATCATCAATGATCCTATAGGGAGGATGCAAATTTGCCCTAGGGACACCTGGTTAATTGTTCAGGTGGTGGGAAGGACCATAGAGCTCCAAAGAGATTATGATCATTGTCTTTAGCTACCAGGGCAGGTAGAAAAAGACCACCAGGTTGGGGCAGATATACACATGTCTGAGTTCAGCCTCTCCTTGGGCAGGGATTGCGGTAGCTTTTGTCGGGGGAGGGGTATGGTTCCCAGTTCAATGGAGTTATATTCCCAGGGGGATTATAGATGCCTCTGCAAAGTCATACAGGTTGCCAAACAAGTCGGGGAAAGCCAGCAGTTACAGACTTCACCGGGCTCCCATGAAGCTCTCAGTTCTCATGGCTGATTTTACTCCCATTGTGCCCCCACAGAAGCACTGAGGCTATTTCCAGGTAGCTGGTGACCAGGGCTGAGAACTTGTCCCACACCATGAGCCTCCTCATTGAGAAAGCAAGCAGAATCACAGGTTTTTGACATCTCAGGGAGCTTTTAGTGGTGATCCAGTTCCTTCAAAGGGTCTACGGATTATCTTGGCTTTCTTGGTATGTTCCTGCAGTAGAACTTCCACACATTGCTCGTCCATCCAAGTGGCAGTTGCAAGCTAGTCCTGCCTCCTATTCACCATCTTGGTCAGTAACCCCTGCAATGCACTTCAGCCTGGATATCAAGGCAGTTCCTTACATCCTCTGAAATCTAGGCGGAGAATCCCAAACCTCAATTCTTGACTACTGTGCACCCACAGTCTCAAAACCACATGGAAGCCACAAGGCTTGGGGATTGCACCCTCTGAAGCAATGGCCCAGCTGTACCATGGCCCCGTTTAGCAATGGCTTGAGCTGAAGCAGCTAGGACACAGGGTACCATGTCCGAAGCCTGCACAGAGCAAGGGAACCCTAGATCAGGCTCAGGAAGCCATTTTCCCTTGTAGGAATCTGGGCCTGAGATGAGAGGGCTGTCAGGAAGGTCTCTGACATGCCCTGGAGACATTTTCCCCATTGTCTTGGGAATTAACATTTGGCTGGCTCCTCACTACTTAGGCAAATCCCTTCACCTGGCTTGAATTTCTCCCCAGAAAATGGGTTTTATTTTCTATCGCATCATCCTGCTGCAAATTTTCCAAACTTTTACACTCTTCTTCCTCTTGAATGCTTTGCTACCTAGAAATTTCTTCTGCCAGATACCATCTCTCTCAAGTTCAAAGTTGCACTGATCTCTATGGCAGGGGGTGCAAATTGCTGTCAGTCTTTTTGCTAAAACACAGTAAGAGTGACCTCTACTCTCGTTCACAACAAGTTCCTCATCTCCATATGAGACCACCTCAGCCTGGACTTTATTGACCATATCACTATCAGCATTTTGGTCACAGCCATTCAACAAGTCTCTAGAAAGTTCCAAACATTTCCACATCTTCCTGTCTTCTTCTGAGTTCCCCAAGCTGTTCCAACCTCTGCCTATTAACCAGTTCCAAAGTTGCTTCCACATTCTCAGGTCTTTTATAGCAATGCCCCACTACCTCAGTACCAATTTACTTTATTGGTCTGTTTTCATATTGCTATAAGGACATGCCCAAGACCGGACAATTTATAAACAAAAGAGGTTTAATGAATCACAGTTAAATATGGCTGGGGAGGCATTAGGAAACTTACATTCATGATGGAAGGTGAGGGGGAAGCAAGGCACCTTCTTCTCAAGGTGGCAGGATAAAGAAGTGCAAACAAGGGAAATATCAGACATAACACCTTCAGATCTTGTGAGAACTCACTCACTATCATGAAAGCAGCGTGAGGGAAACTGCCCCCAATATCTAATCACTTCCCACTGGGTCCCACCCACAACACATGGGGATTATGGGAACCATAATTCAAGATGAGATCTGGGTGGGGACAGAGCCAAACCATATCAAACTCCAATATTATTTATGTAAAAACTATAAAATACAAGTATTTAGATATAAATTTAACAAAATACTTTCAGCATCTTTATGCTAAAATCTAGTAAGCACTAATGAAAGATATACTGTTGTTCGTAGATTTGAAGATTCAATATTAATAAGATGTTCCCAGTTTGATCTATAGATTCACCACTACTCTAACCAAAATCACAGAAAGTTTTTATATAAATATTGACAAGCTGATTCTAAAATTTGTATGGTATGCTGAAGTTAGTAAAGTAGCCAAAGCTATTGTAAAAAAGAAAAAGAAAAATTGGAGAGTTTGTACTATATTTTTCAGTTCTTATGATAAAGTTGCAAAAATCAACAGTGTAGAAAGGACAGATACAGATTAATGGAACAGGACAGAAAGTCCAGCAATATGTTAATATGGGGATAGTCAACTGATTTTTGACAAAGATTCAAAAGAAATTCAGTGAGAGACAGAACAGTCTTTACAAGAAATGGTGCTAGAATACTAGAACTTCCATATGCAAAAGAATGAACCTTAATATTTACCTCATACCTTACCCAAAAACTATCCCAAAATGCAACTCTGACCAAAATATTAAATACAAAACTGTAAAAATAGAGAAAACATAGGTAAAATAAGTGTTATCTTGAATTTGGGATTGAGTTTTTAGATATGTCACCAAAAGTACAGTTTACAAAGTTAAAAAAAAAATAAAAAGCACACAGTAAATAACCTGGAATTCATCTAAATTTGAGAAGAATAATACAAGAAAAGCACTTATAGAATAAAATCACAAGCTAGAGTCTTAAAGGAATATTTATATATTACATATTGAATAAAGAACTTGTATCCAGAATATAGTAAGGAGTTCTAAAACTCATCAATAAGAAAATAACCTAATAAAAATGGGAAACTATCTGAATAGACACTCCACTGAAGAAGATATATGAATGGCCAATAAGCCTATGGAACATTGTACAGCATCATTTGTCATTAGAGAAATCCAAGTTAAAACTGGAATATTATACAATTTACTAATTTTTTTAAAAAAAATGATCATACCTGCCAATAAGGCTAACAAGTACTGAGAATGGTCCTTTGTTGACGATGAGAAGCTGAAATGGTGTACTCACTTTGGAAGAGAGTTTCGAATTTTTTTTTAAAAGTTAACCATACACTTACCATAATATTCAGCAGTCTTACCTCTTACGCATTTACCTAAATGAATCGAAAACGTATGTTCATACAAAAACTTAAACACAAATGTTAAGAGTAGTTTTATTAATAATTACCAAAAACCTGAAACAACCAAGATTTTCTTTAAGAGCTGAATGGATAGTAAACTGTGATACATATATAAACGGAAATAATACTCATCAATAAAAAGGAATGAGCTATTGATTCACACAACAACACAGATGCAACTTAAATGGATTTTGTGAAGTGAAAAAAAGCTTACACCAAATCATACATATTATATGATTAAATTTATATGACATTATCAAAAGAACATAGCTGTAGGTATAGAAAATAGATAGGTATTTGTGAGGAGTTTTGAAACTTGAAAGTGATTAAGTACAAAGGGGCTATACAGGTGAGCGTTTAGTGTAGTGTAACCATTCTCTTTGGTCCTAGACTGGTAGATACATAGCTGTATGCATTTGTCAAAGCCCATAAAAATGTACATCTCAAAAAAAAAAAGAAACTTTATCATATACCAAACAATACTATAAAAATATGTCAACCAAAATCTTACAGGAATCTCAAGATAGATCTAACTATATAACACATTTGTGACTTAATTTCACAAAATGTGGTATAGAATAACAGAGCTGACCTAAATAATGTTAGAAACATTCTTTTTGATGTAAGGCTTAGGTCAAAGAAACTGTGGATAAACACAGTACTCTAGTGTATAATTTATTTCTTACATGGGTACAGTTAGCAGTTTTAAGACTCCTTTACATATATATATATATATATATATATATATATATATATATGTGTGTGTGTGTGTGTGTGTGTGTGTGTGTGTGTGTGTGTAGTGTTGAATAAAGATGTAAATAAATTGTAGATAATGGAAGCCAGGATTTTTTTTGTGACAAAGACGTGACAAATAAGAGAGGGAGAAGGCTAGAATAAATTTTGTGGTGCTGAAGTGCAGATGTCAGTATGAACTAGTTTCTATTTTAAGAGATATTCAGATACATTCAGCAATAAATATTGATATGTATATGTAGTGAATACAACATACACATACATATTACCTGTACATGTCTATATGCATATATATATGCATATATATATATACACACATATATATATATATACACACATATATATATATATATATATATATACACACACACTGATCTTACACCCTTCACAAAGTTTGATCAAAATAGACCAAACACTAAATGTAAAATGCAAAACTATAAAACTCTTAGATGATAACATAGGAGAAAACCTAGATTACCTTG